>FMBT01000403.1:0-137340 GCA_900095095.1 Fragilariopsis cylindrus CCMP1102 | reverse complement strand
TACCCAAGTGGACGATGATGATTATCCACCCTGTACTTATTACTATCCAACGAAAAAATCCAAATTCAATAAGTACGATGATGACTGGTACAATGATTGCAAAGAAGATGAAGATGATGATGATAAAGACGATGAGAATGATTTTCCGACTACAAAACCAACAGAAATAGCACCTATTGGATTTAATGAGAGTCCAACAGAAGATCCTGGCCGGTCGTCGTGGTATCAAACGAAACCACCATCTCCGTTTTACAGCAGTGATTCATCTCTAGAAATTGTAACAGCTCCAAATAAGGTCAAAGCTAATACCTCAAGACCGACTATTCCCATTACTCCACCAGCACCGACGACGACAACAGTAGCTTCTAAAAAACCTTCTCTTAGACCTACTATTGCTCCACCACCAGCTCAACAGATACCACCACCCACTAGTTGGGACTCGGCAATAGTAGTATCAGAAGAAACATCAGCAGGCACCGTGTTTAAAGAGGAGAAGCAACCTTCCTGTCTTGAAGCGCAGTCTGGACAAGTCGTACAAACATCTATTAACTTCACTATATATTATGAGTACGAGCTATTGACGAATCGGAAAGCTGATTTGACTAACGTTGTATGGCCAGCCGTCGATGAAGTCTTTCAACGGTACATTGCTCTGAACTTTATCGACTGTGACATTGACGTGGAAACTGATGGCGCATCTACAACATTCGCAAGTCGTCTCGAGAGCGTATCTTCAGAGCCGATTGATTCTGTTGGAACAATGTATCCTGATGGATGGAGTAGTGAGATTGCTAATAATAGTAGTAGAACTTCTTCGTCTTGTACGAATATCGTTGTTGATGACATGTCGTTGAATGAGGAAGAAATATTTTGTGATGTTGTGATGGGATCCGTCACGATTTATCTATCCATGTTTCGTACATGGATAGCGCCAGTGATCCTTCTATTCTGTTTCTAGAATACAGAAATGATATCTTTCAGTCTCTGCGAGGTGAAATCAATGCAGGTGGCGATGGTCTCTCTCCCTTTTTGGACGAAAGTTTGGGGATTCATAGTCTGTACTTTATCACCGAACCTATCGACTCGAATCTCGTCGCTACTTTGACGATACCGCAGACTATCAAAAGTGATAGTAGCGGAGGATCTTCAACTGGTGTCAATTCTAGCGAGACCAACCAATCCTCATCGTCGTCATTCCCAGCTGTCGCAGCATCTTTGACTGCGCTCACTTTGTTCTTCATGGTTGCTTCTGGGTTATTTATTCATCGAAGGAGAAAACTATTGGATGACGTAGATGCAAATCTCAAACAAGAAGCTAAGACTCCTCAGACTCCTCGTATGGACGATGATGATGATGCTGATTTTTTTGGATTTTTTGGTCGTGAGGAATCCTACGGGCTAGATATTAGTGATGACGAAAGTGGCGATGACAGCGTCCTCGATGATAGCTCAAAGGACTTTTCCATGTATAGAAAAAGTTTCCCTAGACGGGCCTATAATCTGAACCAGTCGCTAGATTCCGAGTATGATATCCCAAGAGTTCCCAGCTCTGATTTTGAGACTGTATATGGACGAGAAGATAGTACTTGTGACGATTCTGCAAGTTTTGATTACTCGCACGCAGGTGTGTCGATGCAGTTATTGAGTCCCGATGGTACCGTGGGTACCTACGACCCCACGAAATGCGATCCATCGCCAACTGCTTCGTCATGTTATCTTGCACCATCAGTGATTGATTATCCGGACGATGAATCATCGATGAAAGAGAGTATAACCAACGAATCTCGATCAACACCCGAGGACCCAGTACCGTCCTCTTCAAATTCTGTCATTATGAAAGTTGCAAATGATATCTTGAATGATGTACAGGAAGAAGAGGAAGAGCCGACCACTACCACCCCGCCCAATACATCAAGTAGTTCTACTCTTGAATACATTCTCTCCCTTGGATCTTCCGTTATGTCCTCGTCGCCCAAGTCCAATACTGGTGGTCCATCGAGTACACCATTGAAAGACTCTGTCATTATGAGTGTTGCAAATGATATCTTGAATGATGTACAGGAAGAAGAGGAAGAGCCGACCGCTACCACCCCGCCCAATACATCAAGTAGTTCTACTCTTGAATACATTCTCTCCCTTGGATCTTCCGTTGTATCCTCGTCGCCCAAGTCCAATACCGGTGGTGCATCAAGTACACCATTGAAAGACTCACCTACATCTATCGCCGCCACGCTGGGTATAGAGAGGTCTCCATTTGCGAGCACTGCATCTTCACCTAGCATTTCTGCTCATACAAAAACACCCTTTAAAGAATCTCCCACATCCACTGTCGTGACACCGGGTATCAAGTCAAAATTAGATGCTTCATCAATCAACTATTGTAGTCCCACCTCCATAACGGACAGGGGAATTTTGAAGACTCCACCACCACGTCTTTCATCCGACATAGACACTGCAGGATCAAGTGAATCGACCGGAAGTTCTGATCACGAAGAACAGCTTGTAGAAGTATCACCATCACCCTCATCTCGATTAGTATACTTAACGAATCGACGTAAAGCGTTGGAAGATCGCTTTCAAAACTACAGACGAAGTCTTTCAGAAAGTATTAATACAATGAACGATCCAGCTGGTGGATCCTGGACGGCTTCTCGTGAATTTACTCGATCTGTATCACTTTACAAGAACTCAGACCAATCATCACCCGCAATATTGGGTGCGAGCCCAAGGTCTATTGGTACTTCACGCGTTCGCACCCCAAGTCCCGGTAATAAAGTACTTTGCGGGATTACACCAAAGACATCTAATATGACCGTTGATGAGCAGATAATATCCATACCACCAGGAGATAGTACCACTACAGAACGTGTACAAGAAAAACAACATTTCCGACCCCCCAGGACCCCCAGGACACCTAGAGTTCGTAACAATTACACTTCGCTGAATGACATTGAAGATATTTTGGATAATGATCACGGATGGAGAGTTTCGTCCAAGAAGGATGGTGACGAAAAAAAGGTAATGGATGCCTTTCTGTCATCACGCTCTTCTACAAAGACTGAGCCTGTTCAGTTTCAAGCTGACACAGTTATATTGTGAAACAGGAAATATCAGCATGATTGTACACGAGGTACTCCGTTCTACTGAGGCTCTTACTACGAAAATACTATGTTACGGAGATGGAGAAGGTAATGCCAATATCCTTCAATAATAATAAAACTGGGTTTTATACTTAAAATGAAGATATGTATATATATATATATGTATATATATATATATATAACTAACAAAAAAAAGATATAGAAAAACATTCAGATGCATCTGATAAACTCTAGATTATGATTAATTGCTGTAGAGCGAAGTATAATTGATGGCATTTTTGTTTGTTTGTATAACGGTCGAAAATGCGGCTTTCACTCTACAATACAGCAGTATAACTATCTCTAGCTAGCTTTAGCTAGCTAGTCTATACTACATTGTATAAACTTAATTAATAGAACGATCATCTTTACTTTTGATTGTGTCGTAGACAAAAACAATGCGAAATAAATATTATATTGCTCCGACTATTAAGTAGGAGAAGGAATAGCGAATTAAGAATTATAAACAATGTCATGATATGAGTAATATTTGATATCTTCCCTCTCTTGTCCTATTTGATGTAGTTTCGAAACCATTATTAATCATCATATCGTATCCATGGTTTCTGACTCAACATCTTCTGAATTCTCTTCACTTGATGTTATTACAGCGGATGCACGTAACTCTGCGGAAAGCTTTTTTTCCTCTTCTGCAACAATCTTTGCAATTGCTTCTTTCTCTTTCTCATCATCACTTAAATCTTCATTTATTATATCAGTGAATTGATCATTATTGAGTGATTTCCATTTCAAAGTGCTGTCACCGATCTGTTTCACAATATCCCGAGCCGCATATGGATGTCCTGCCTTTTTGGCCATATCGGACATTTCTGTTAGTTTTATTTCATCATTTAACCACAAAGTAACTTCTTCGGCGACAGCCTCTGGATCTGTATCTTGACAGAAGGAACCAAACCCTCCTTCCACAACATAATCTACATTACCTTCCTCCTGACCAGGAAGAAAAGATGTGAGCATGACAGGCAAGGAAAGAGCAGCAGCTTCTGAAATAGTTCCAGGTCCTGCTTTGGAGATCAGAACATCCGCAGCTACCATGTATTGTGCCATATTTTTAACGAATCCGAGAGGTACAACTGAAACCTTGCCATTGGCTTCAAGAGATGATGGTGATTTAACATCTTTATCGTCTCTTGCAAGAGCAGCATCCTTTGTTTCATTCTTTGGAATAGATGTCGTCTCCTCTGATTTCTTCACATTGGAATCTTCAGAATTAATAGTTTCTAGGGGTTGTATCGTCTTCTTTTCTTCTTCTTCATTAGAGGGTTCAGCGTTAGTGTTTTCTTCCTTTCCCCCATCTTCAATGGCTTCCGTCTTGTTGGAAGGAGAAGGGATAAACATAGCGCTATCATTATTAGGTCTCATACTTCCTGTACTTAGAATCTTCCGTAGAGAGCTGAACGAACCTCCAGCTTCGATGCACCCGGCAGTAAGACCACCTTCGGTCGCGTCTCCGTAACCTCCAGTAAGATCTGGGAATATAGCTGCTGCGGAGAAATATCCTCGTTTCTTTGTCTTGATTTTGGTCGTTGATCGCTTTTGAAAGACTTCATCCCAGTTTCGATCTTCCAGTGACTTTACGAGTACTTCATTTCTGCCACAAACAACCATAATAACAGCATCCACACCCTGCTTGACAAATTCTATGTAGAGAGCATCAACAATATTTGAAAGTGCCCCGTTACCTTCTCCTCCTCCCATGACGAGCAATGTTTTTCGATCTACTGCAGGAAGGTTTAACTTTTCTCGAACTTCACGCTGATATTCCTTTCCTTTTTCAGTCATTCTTCCGTCACCTAGCCTTTCTGACTCGACTGCAAAGTCATAACGGATGGGTAGTCCCACTAGTTCCAATTTTTCTTCAGGAATACCCTTATTACGAGCTATCGTATGGATTTGTGTTGATCCAACAAATAACTTTTCAACACCACCAGCAAACCACGTACTATGGGCCGATCCTAGGTCTGTCACGACCGTGAACATGGGCAAATGCTTTCCTGTTTCGTTACTTATCTTCGCACACGAAAGAATGGGGACGCTAGTTTGAAGTGGATGGACACTAACAACCACATCGGGATGGTACGCCTTAATTTTTTTACGAATGTTACGTTCACACACTACCGTCATGACTTTGATGTTTGTTTCAACGACTCGTTCCATCACCCTAGAGTTAGAAGCTCCGTAGATAAGTTTCCATTGGTTCGGATGGGCACTTAAATGTTTGTAGTACGGTACAATCGAATTGTACGGAGGCAAATATGCTTCGGTAGCAAGATCTAATAGGTCGTAACTACTTCCTTCAAACAATAGCTCAAATTGTGCACCTAGAGATTCAGCACTGGCACGGTGACCACCTCCAGTATCCGAACTCAAGAATAAGACTTTTAATCCACTGGATATACCAGAGGATGAATCTCCATCTTCTTTGACTCCTTCTTCTTTAGCATTATTATTGACATCATCACCATCATCTTTATCGACAGCATTATCAACTACTTTCGCAGTCTTCGTGTCTCCCGATTCATTCGCCGTCCTATCACTTTCCATTGTTAATGATTTTATTGGCCTACTGATAATACTCTTGCCGTCACTCGTATCGTTCTCACTAGACTGTCTAAGCAACTCTATAAGGTTCCTCTTTTTAGATTGTGTTTAGACATGAAACATGGACGAATCGAATCTCTGAATTTCAAAAAGTAGCATCGAGTAAAGCTCACTTTTTGTCAAAGAAACAAAACGGCATTTCTTATGTTACGAACTACCGGTATTCGCGTACGTACGATACGTACGATACGTACAATACGTGAAGACTCAACTAGACCCTATTTTCAGAAGATGATGTCTAATAGCTACTGTAGTATTCAATACATATTTAGACAGGCAGGATAACTGATGGATATAAATAACAAACATTGTACATTAGTACAATTGTATAAATTAATGGGCAGGGAAAGAAAATACAAGCCAAGAGTTAGTATCATGTTAGCTTAATGTCAATTCCTCTCAAGGCTGGACGGACAATCATTCCAAACTCAAAATTCAGAAATATAACTACTACAAGTACTCAGTATTTTTATTTGGTTTATTTTCTGAGTAAATATTTGGATATAGATTTGAAGGAGATATCGAGTTTAATAGTGCAATATATATACTAGGACTATACATGCAGTATAATGCATACTTTATTTTATTCTACGCGTCTTTCCAATTGATTAGGATTTGCAAAGTTGTATACCGTTCTTTCAGTTAGTTATATAAACACATAGTTGGAGTCAAACTTTCAGCTCCGATAGCTTGTTTGTTGTCAGATCCAATTGAATTTGGTCAGAGGTTTCAGAATTTCCAGCAGAACGGCTTCTTTGTCGTTCTGTAATAAATTCCACCAAACGCACATCGACTCCAGATAATGTCCCTGTTGCTGTCAAGACGCGAGCTTTCTTAGCAACATTGCCATCCTTCTTAGTCGGCATATTGATTCGAGTTGATGACGACGTAGCACTAAGACAATAAAACTGACAAATACCATGGAGTAACAGACGATGAAAACCACCAGTGGCTGACTCCGCATCAAACAGAAATTTTATGATGAGTCTGCGAGGGTTACACGTAGAATCTTCGTCCTGGTCTTTATTCTTCATGCTACATCGTCGTTCAGTCACAATGGGCGAACCCAACAAAAATTCATTCCAATCTTCCTGCGAGCGTTCATCTTTTTCACCATTGTAAATTCGGATTAAAAAGTCTTCAAGTGTGTTAACGACTTTGGAAGCTGCATAAGAGTTTTCACATGCCTTCACTACAATACGTCGAATGCGACTCTCAATTCGATGGAAACGTTCCAGTGGAGTCAGTGAGGGTATATCTACCACCACTATTCTGCTGGATGATGATGAATAAGGATCACATGGTAAAGATCCATCAAAGAATTTTTCTCGAACCAAATCCAGGCTTTTGTCTTCACGGAATTGTTTCATGGTTTTAGATTCATGTTCTTTAGGATCATAAATAGAACGATGTTTGGAGGCGTTTGCCGATCCATGCAGTAAAGCTTCTACAGCAGCCGCAGATCCTGCGTGATTCTTCGACAGCTCATCGGCTAGATTAACAAAATTGTCGTTATTCCTCCGCCGTGCCTTTCGATGAGATGGTCCCTGTTTTCTACTTTTGACGCGCAGCTGATCTAGTCGATTCTATCAATTCATTCATTCATGACGTATTGCAAACGCGAAGACAAAAGTGAGAAGTACAAATGTGGTACAGTGTGTACCGATATGTCACAAGACAGTGTTCCGATCCAAACTAGCAGATATATAAAAAGAAGAAGACCAACTCACATGTCGTGCTGTGTACGATGATGCCATATCTGTTCCGACAGCAGCTCCTGCCATTGGTCGAATTGTTATGCGCCGCGGACCTTCTTGTTCATCTTGGTCTTCCTCTGCTCTCATTGGAGTCCGAGTACGTGGATTCGAACGAGGACGGTTTAAGCGCAACGGAGAAGGACTGCTATTACGTTCCGCCAGTGGCGATGCAACGGCACGTCCCGTCGAACTATGAAGAATGGGCGATGAATGTCTCATGAGCAATTCTTCCATCGAAGCATTCGTCATCGCCGTGCTATTTTCCGGGATGCTATCAGCACGTGTTCGCCTCATCTTTTTGAATTCGTTTCGATTAAGTCGGTGATGCTGTTGCTTGGTCGATACAGTATGAAAAAGGATTAATTTATACTATTATGACACCTTGTTGAGATATGAGCTATGATATGGGTATTCAGTGTATGTTTGAGAGATTCGATATTCTGCGGTTGGAACAGTTGGAACTGACACATCAACGATCAAGTTTAGTTCTCAAATTTTAAATTTACCCGCGACATAAGTTTTACGCGCGATAATTCAACTAACTTATGTGAATTCTCAATTCTCATTTTGAAAAGTGGGGTAAGGGGTAAAAGTAACAATTTTATCATAACTAGGGTAATGACATACTGTACAGCAGAAGCAACATAACCAAAACTACAAACACGGAACGACCATTGAACTGATACAAGCTAAGCCTGTTAAAAATTATTTTTAAAGTTATAAATGGGCATTGGTTAGGTCTATTATTTCGTGTTACCGCAATCGACATTGGAATTTATTTCTAGCCATTTCAATTTGTTGTATATACCAATGTGGTTCCAATACTGGTTCCACCGTGGGGACTCGAATCAAATGCACACCATGATAAAGGTCGATTTTGGCGCCATCGACAGTGTCAAAGCTCACGGCTCCACTGTTTTCATCATCTTGAGGTAATTCTTTTCGAACACAGGCTATACCATCATTACGTAGATTATGTATATTATCATCGAATAGAATATGATGATCAATGGAGATAATTTGATCTTCATCCGTC
The DNA here is from genome assembly GCA_900095095.1 of Fragilariopsis cylindrus CCMP1102. NCBI lineage: Eukaryota > Bacillariophyta > Bacillariophyceae > Bacillariales > Bacillariaceae > Fragilariopsis > Fragilariopsis cylindrus. The sequence continues at coordinate 128,785 of FMBT01000403.1, read as the reverse complement.
TCCTTTTCGACATTATTATTTCCGTCATGCTTATCGCTGTTTTTGAATTTAGGTTTATCGTAGTTTCGGACCCAGATTGGTTTCCCGGCAGTTGGATCCCATTGATTTGACTTCCAATAATTATAATCATCACGAATACCAAAAACGGATCCCTCCTTGAATAGATCTAGAATCTCAGCATCACCTGAGGCAACCAATTGACTTTCATCGTGATACTTCCAAAGCTGATATATCGGTTTCGTTGTATTTGATTTATCATCATGGATTACCTTCCATCGTCCCTGAAACAAACGATCCTCGGATAGATAAAGTGGTGGGAAATTAATACTAGGATATCCTGGATGCTTTCCTTTTGCGAAGGTCGTTACAACTGATGCAATTTCGGCCAAATCGCTTCCGAAAGTTCGAAAGATGACAGTAAATGGTGGTTTCTTACTAGTACCAGTATCATTCTCTATAGATGATGGTGATGATGATGTTTCAATAAGATGGCTGAGAGTCTCGTAAAAGGCAGGTAAAATAGTATCCTTGTGATCTTCTTTGGTAGGGGACAATTCTCCCTTACCTTTAACCGAAATTGCTGTTTCGCAGGCTTCAAGAATTGGTAAATAAACTGGATGATTGTCCACGAAAGATTTAGCTTGATTTTTATAAGCTGTTCGATAATACGGACAACAATCTGCAGGCCATTTCCAACCCGTATACAACGACGGTATATGTTGTTCTTTCCCGATCTCTTGTCCATCCCACCAGTGCGTCGGTTTGAGTTGTTGTGTATTTTCCCATCGTCGTCTTTGATTCTGTTCATGTTCATCATCGTCATCATCATCATCATCGTCATCGTCACCTTCACCTCCACCATCACCGTTATCATTATCATTATCGTTGTCGTTATTGACCATATCCGGCATCCGACAGAAAGAAGATTTGGCTAGCATTTTTTGTGTCGATTCGTGACGGGAATCACCACCAGCGTCGTCTCCAAGCAAAATAGTTTCGTTAATGTCGAAATGGAGAAATAAATGTGTCGGTATCATCGGTATCATTGGTGTTGTTGCTGCTGTTGCTGCTGCTGCTGCTGCTGTTTCATCGCTATCGTCCGTATGCAACGATGACACGATCCACTTCTTCGACGATGGCGATGATGTTCCTGACATTTTTAACAGACTCGATGGTCGTCGTCTACTAGTACATGCAACTTTGATCAATCGATTGTTAAGTTGGGGTGTATTAAATATAGTAGTCAATGCTGTTACTGTTACAACGACAGATGGACTTTTGTCAATATATAGCCACAACGACGCACAGAAGTACAACCCAAAAAGGAAAGATACGTAGGTCGGCAACGGCAACGGCAACGGCAACATTAATTACACGTTCCGAATTCTCTATCTCTCTGATTTGTGATCAATCATTTTATCTCGTAGATAGGACCTAGCTAGACTCCTGCTTCATCTAAGGATCTGATAAGCAAATACGGATCGTTGAATACCTTTAAAGTATTTTATGTCATTCTTGTGTGAATTTTTTAAAATTGATTTTTGTCGTCAACGATAAAGGATTTTCGGAGGCTCGAAGAAACTCCACATCTTATTCGATTTTGCGCCACCACACCTTTGATTTTTTTATGCGGTAAGTTATTCTTATTCGATTTGAGACCACGATTTACGATCTAACGATTCTCATTACTAGATTCTTCTTCAAAGATCAGGTATCGTCATACATTAAGGTAGAAGGCAGACAAAACAGACAAAGTCAAACCAAACCAATCCAAACCATTTCATCGTCGAACTAACTACTGTAACAAACGGTCTTGCAGTACTTAAATTTAGAAAAATGAGTCCAGGTAAAGCTATGGTAATCTCTCATACGGTCGTATTTTTGCTTGGCGTCACAGCTGCTAAGTTATACGACTATGATGAACTCAATTCCTACCGCCATTCATATGAAAAACCAATGCAAAAATTTCGACGATGGACTGGACACGCAGCTATTGGAACTGTTGCATTAGGATCATTATGGCTGACAATTAAACTCGTGGCACGAGGAGGAAAACGAAGTGGGGGCAGTAATTGCAAGGCGATCGTGTAAAGAAAGAAATGAATTTCATACTATAAACTTGAAAAAACAGCACAATAATATTGCATTCGCAAGAGAGGAAGTTACGTTTATTATCATATGAATTAATGCATTTTATATCACTATAAATCAATTTATTTTTGGTTCTTCTTCCTTGTTGTCGTCTATTTAGTTCTTTACACATCAACACCCATGATCTTAGCGATTTGTGGCATATCTTTATCTCCACGACCACTCATATTGATCACAATATTCTTACCTGGTCCAAGTTTCTTGGCCAAATGAAAGGCTTGGTAGATAGCGTGACTTGTCTCGAGCGCAGGGATGATTCCTTCATACTGACACATCATATTGAATCCTTCCAAGGCCTGGTCGTCCGTAACACCTTCATACGTTGCTCGTCCTGATTCCTTGTAGAAGGCATGCTCTGGTCCAACACCGGGATAATCCAAACCAGCCGAAATAGATTGTGTGTTCAATGTTTGACCTGATTCTTTTTGGATAACGAAAGTTCGGGCACCTTGCAAAACTCCGGGTGTTCCAACCGTTAAAGTTGCACAATGCTCTTCGTCAAATTCGATACCCTTCCCGGCTGCTTCTGCACCGTAAAAAGCGACCTCCTTGTCATCTACGAAGGGATAAAATGTACCAATCGCATTAGATCCTCCTCCTACACATGCTACCAACGCATCGGGAAGTTTACCATCGTTCTTCGCCTTGTATTGTTCCTTGATCTCCTTACCAATCACACTTTGAAAGTCTCTGACGATAGTGGGGAATGGATGAGGACCGACTGCAGAACCAATAAGGTAATGTGTATCGCGGACATTGGTTACCCAATCAGCCATAGCTTCATTGATAGCATCCTTGAGTGTGCGTTGACCAACCTCAACGGGAACGACCTTAGCACCAAGTGTGTTCATTCGGAATACATTTAACTTTTGACGTTCGCAGTCAACAGCACCCATGTAGACGATACATTCTAATCCAAACATAGCACATACAGTTGCTGTTGCAACACCATGCTGTCCTGCACCTGTTTCGGCAATGATACGTTTTTTACCAATACGTTTGGCCAATAGAGCTTGCCCGATCGCATTGTTAATTTTGTGGGCACCTGTATGGGCCAAATCTTCTCTCTTCAACCAAATGGTAGCACCTCCTGCTAATTCGGTTAATCGTTCGGCTTTATGGAGTGGGGTTGGTCCTCCAACAAAATCTCGTCGATAACGATCCAATTCAGCCAAAAAATCAGGATCACCCTTAATTTCATCGTACGCCTCTTCGATTTCCTCAAAGGCCACTGAGAGAGTTTCAGGAATAAATTGTCCACCAAATTGACCGAACCGAGATTTCTCATTAACTTTGGCCCATTCCTGAGGAACTTGACCTAATTTGGTAGCCTGATTCTTAGGACTTTCGTCTTGCTTAACACCTGTAACCAGATGCGCAATGACACTACGAACAGCTTCCGCCCTTTCTGCAGTTGTAGCATCGTCTCCCAATCCCTTCATAGCGTTCAGGATAGAACTTCCGACAACAACTCCATCCGCCATATTGGCAACACCGTTTACCATTTCTGGAGAAGAAATACCGAAGCCAACCGCTAATGGTAAGTCTGTCTTAGATCGAACTCTTTTAATAAAATCGTCCAAATCGGCAGGGAGCTCAGTCCGGGCGCCAGTCACACCCGTGACAGACACACAATACAAAAAGGTTGAGGCCATATCTGTTAAGGATGCAATCCTTTTATCACTACTAGTGGGAGCTAATAATGGAATATTGGAAAGTCCGTATTTCACACATGCCTTGTTCAAATCGATACCTTCTTCAGGTGGTAAATCTACGACAATGAAACCATCAGCACCAGCCTCCTTTGCTTCGGCACACAATCGATCTTCACCGTATTGAATGAAAGGATTGCAGTATCCCATCAAAACAACTGGAACAGTTAATCCCATTTCTCGTGCCTCCTTGACCATAGCAAGACAAGGACCAATTTCTGATGTTCCACCTTTTATAGCAACCTGATTGGCGGCTGTGATAGTGGCACCATCAGCTTGTGGATCTGTGTATGGGATACCCAATTCAATAACCGAAGCCCCTCCTTCTTGCATTGCCATGAGAATTGATGGCGTATCTATTTTCAAAGGAAAGTAACGACCAACAAAGACGTGTTTTTTTCAAGATTCAAATTCAAAAGTAGAAGAAAGAAAAAGGTTGGTTCCACGATTAGAATGATTATTTAATTTGATATCGAAGCGAATGTAATCAACGTTTCTCTTTCTTCCTTTTTCAAATTAAAATAATTATACGGCATGAAGTTGATATTCGAAAAGTTTTTCTCGCAACAACATTAGAATAAATGAGAATAAAAATAAATACACTTAAACATACCTTCTTTCGCAGGATATCCAGCCGTAATAAATGCAACAAATGCAGCCTCTCCTCTCTCTTTCGCCGATTCGAAGGCCGATTCGATACGTCCTCCCATTCCTCGTTCCATATCTGCGACAGAAATTGCTTCTGATGTCTCAGCCGCTACGTGAAGTGGAAGAATAGATTTACTCTTTTTATTATCGACAACATGATGACGTCCTTCTGGTCGTGTTGATCTTCCAAGTGTAGATGATCCGGAAAAGGCACTAGTCGACGACGCAAAAGTGGTACAGGCCAACCATAGGGTAAACGATGTTATGCGCATTTTGAGATAGAATGTGTTTTTTTTTCTTTTTTTTCGATTCCGAAAGGTTAATGCTTTGTGTGCGGTTTTATGATTTCCTAGCTAGTTGATTAGTGTAACGACGTTGACGTAGTCGTTTCCTCTCTATTGTTTTTTTTTCTTCGTGTGTACTATTACTGTAGAAAGAAGAAGATATGATACAGCGAATTCAATATGTTGATTGATAATGATTCGCAGTATGTAGTGCTTTTTTCGGCTCAGAGAAGCAAGTTTCGCGTAGAAATCGTGTACAAGTATGATTTGTGTGGTTAAAATTAATCATCTGTGACGCAGACAGAAACCATAAATTTGCATTCGACTCGTCTGACTAATATTCCACTTACTCGACTAGAATCAAATCATAATTGGTAGGCGTACAATAAGTATTACAGTGTATTAATTAAGCACTAAGTTAGCAACATAAAATATACTACAGTACATATACAGTACATTCAACACACTACAAATTCGAATTCAAGCTCATACAATCACACCCAAAATACAGTACTTCACGTCCCACATTACTAATAGAGCGATTGATGAATTGGAATGGCACAGTGATATCATTATCTGTGTGAAAAACAACTACTCGTAGTAGAAAAAAAATCAATGAACGAATAATATTTCTTTCTACTACATATGTTTTCTTTGTAGAAGCCGTCAAACTTGTATTGTGTCTTTATCAACTACTATAGCAATTTTCTGAGCAACAAATTCCCATTTTTTATTCATGCATAATATACTCTCATCTTGAATTTATAGATAGCACATTATTTTAGTTTCGCCTTCCCAGTAATATTATTCGATATACCGTATATATTGTACGAAAGCAGGAGCAGCACTAAATTGGGCTACTGTATCAACTATTGCTGTGTTCTTTATAAGTCTCGGACTATTTCCTGCCTCCCCCTCTTCTTCCTGGCTTCTTGTTCATCATCAGATCCATCATTTTAGACATATTGACGGTTTCCTTTGGCTTACTTAATGACACTATCGGTGTCGGGTCTAATTCTCCATTGGCAATTCCATATGCTACACGAACTCCCATACCAAAAATTCCAAGACCACATACACCAAAAAATCCAGCAGCAAGAGAAATTAATCCCATAACAACATTACGAAATACTTGTGCGGATCGGATTACGAAATATACATCTGTTGCAGGCGGATGTGAGACGAAGTAACTTCCCAATTGGTTTGTGGCATACCATAAGGCCGCTGCAACAGCGAATGCAAAAAATGAGCCACCGATTGCAACGATTGGATTCACACCATTCAAATCACGAGCTTCTTCAATAGCCATCTTAATTTCTTCATCTGATTTACGTGATCGTCCGTATCCATCTACCGAACCAAGTTTCTTTCCTATTGTCGATTTTGATCCGAATCGTTCCTTTTGTTCTGCATCTTGAAGCTCTGCTAGTAATCGTTCATTGATAGTATTGGTAGCAGCTGCACCTCCTCCTCCTGTGCCTTCATCTTTCTTTTTGTTGTTGGTACTTTGATCATTGTTGTCTACCGTTGTGGATGTTGTTGTTGCTCTAGCAAAGCCGATTTCTGGCTCATCATTAATATCATCGCCGGACGACCCCGATGAGGACTGAAGGAATACAGAGATACGATTTATTGTTTTGAGATTTTGATTATTTTGAGATCTAGTATTAATCAACGTCGTCGGTATTTTAGTTTTAGGTAGGTGCTGCCGACCTGCTATTCGACAACTCGTGCTGGCAGTATTGAATGAATAAGATCCTAGTGGATCGGCTGTGACGAGCAGCAAAACCAACGACGTTGTAATTTGATTCATAATCAGAATATAATGGGACAGCAACGATTTGCAGTGTTTGTTTGGGGGGGGGTAATGAAGTATGCTGTCGTATTTGTTAATGAGAATATTTGTTCTTCATTGAACATGGTCAAATTTAGATTCAGATTAAATAAAAAGAAATGATTATTGATTGTTGATGGCACGAACGTCGGTCAGAAATGCCCCCAAATAAGAATTTGGGGGACGAAATATATGACAACAAAAAACTACCATACTACTTAAGTAGTAAATAAATTGGATTTTCTTAGTTGGATTGAGTAACTACTAGAGAACAAGACAATGGCAAACATATATATCACGTACAGTAGTCGAAGACATAATTTACTTTTTCTAAAATTTGCTGAATTAATATTTAAATTCAACATACATCTGCCTATTTGATTTGATGATACTAACTTTTTTATTTTTTTAAATTGATTCATTCATTATATCATCGTGTTATATTATAATACGACCACCACACTATTCGTAGCTTTCCATGATCATTTCTTCTATTCTCCCATATTTTGTATTCATTACTGTGACCATTATTTTATAATGTTCTCGCTACTCGCTACTCGTTGTTGTTTTTGTATAAACAGTATTAATCACTTACTTTCCAAAATCTCCCAAGCCTCCCATACCTCCCAATCCACTATCCATTTTGCCATTGTTCAATTCTCCATTACGTTGTTTCAACATAGTTTCACCAATCATTTTTTTCATGTTATCATCTCCAGAGTCATACATATCTTTCATCATTGACATAATACCACCGGTTGGATCGGATGCTCCTCCTGTTTTACTATTTTTCTTTTCCTTCCGTTTGGGATCAGTTAATTTACTCCAAAAATCAAAGGTTCCATATTCACCTTTACTTTTAGCAAGCTTCACAATAATTTTATCAGCCTTCATAATGTATTTTGATTTTTCTGGAATGATATCATGTTCTAAATTATCACGTTTGATACGATAATTTTTTCCATTTATATCCAAAATAGAGACATCAAATGCATCCTTTTCAAAGTTACATTTAATTTGCTCGTCCTTATTTTGAATAGCAGAACTAACTCCAGGTAATGGTAGGTACAATGTAACAAATTTATCACTGGATCCACCAGCATCAAACATAAATCGATCAATACTATTATACGTAACCGATGATGACGACATTGTTGTACCTACTGACTTAGGGAGGGCGACGGGTACACGTACTACAGGGGTAGGGACAGGAGTAGGAGCGACCGGCGATGTATGAGTCTTAGTCGCTATTGCTGATGTTGTTGACTCAACACTATCATCGTTGGAGTTTGTAGATTCGATGGATTGTAAAGCGGAAGCTTCTTTTTTCAATTTTTTGACCAATGATACAATCTGCATTGTAGCAGTTGGACGTTTCAATTGCGACACGAGTTTTTCAATTTCTTCCGCATCCAAAAGTCTTTCTTGAGAAGGAGGAGTCACCTCTTCTTGAATTTCTTCGATCGCTACCATCTTTGTATTATTATTATTACTGAATTATGTATGGATAACACTTTTTTCAAACTGAGGGTTAATGGTCGTCGTTGTCATTTTTAGAGTTTCGATTTTATTTGCTTGGCCAAAAATTGTTGAAATATTCAGTCATGCATAATATAGTAGATCATCCACGTTTGACTAGGAAAATACGAAATGACGAAATTGATGTCTGTGACTCTGCTTTGATTGTTCACACCGACTTCACATCCAAAATACTGTTGTTATCATCATCTCAATCAAACTACTTTGAACTCATCGCCAGCCAAATCATTACATTTCACTTTCAGCAGAGTTACTTTTCAAATAACCCCAAACAATAAGCAATATGATCATGATGGCCAAGTCCAAATTACTATTATGTTTCGTTCTACTGTTGGTTGTGCTTTTCGCGGAAGCCGATACGACGGCGATGGTATGTTTACTGGTGTATTTTCGAACCAAGATGTTTCCCTTTACATTTTTTTTTCTTGCTTTGTTTTGTTTTGCTTTGCTCGAAGTACCGTAATCAACAACAATACTAATGCAACCATTTCGCTTTCTTTCAATGTATACAACTCTGATTGATGGATCTAATTTTATCTCCTCTCGATCAATATAATATATAGCATGAGAAAATCTTATCAGATCGATCAAAGAAAGTCATTCAATTAGAGTATGCACTTGCATCTTTAGAAAAACAAATCGAGAACCATAAAAATGGTGTCAAAGTCTTAGAGGATCAACGTCTTAAGTCTCTAAAAACTAGAATGAATTCCTATAAGGCACAAATTTTTGAAGCATCGAGGGGTTTGTCACAGCAGGTATGTTTATTTATTTATTTTTGTATTGTAAAAAGAGTATTACTTGACCTTGAGGAGAAAAAAGAAAATGGGTGTATCATATACGATGTTGTCCTCTCATTTTCTCGTTTCATAATATGTTTTTTTTCTCATCTCATAACCTTCATCACCTCCTATAATACTTATCATTGTCATTGTGTCCGAAGGAAATCAAGGAATTAATCATCACCGAGGAAGAGAAGAATGGGGAACTATAGAATTGTAGATCACAATGATGAGGATGGTGATGATTTCTTCAGCACAGATAGATAACGCTTCTTTAAATAATTAAATTTCATACTAGTCGAATCAATCACACAAAAAGAATCGAATTATACGATAATGACGGGACGTCGACGACTGTATCCTATGCTACTCTCAAATTACACTTTATTTATATTATAAACGCAGTATGTTGGGAGTTCATACACAAATTTTCAATTCGAATATTAACACCATCTCAATGCTGATCAATAAATATCACCGATGAAATTACACAGTGAAGTTAAACGCAATATGTAATATACGCTCCCCGTGACAGTCTATAATAAGTAGTCAGATTTCCGAATCATAGTGTGGTGATATTATTATCGTATTCTTTTTTCGATCGTATTCATTAGAATCTGCGATCATCACACAACATTCTACATCACCACGTTTGTATTAGTTTGTGTTTTTGTGTTCTTTTCAATATATTCTTAAATGTACTTTCCCTCTCTTCTACTTGGGGTTGTGCTTTGAGTCTGCTACTAAAATCTTCAATAGATTTTCTCAAGTGTTGTACAGTAGTTTTTAATTTTGGAGGAGCTAAGTAAGTCTTATAGTTTTGCCACGTCCAGCAGTGTACGCGTCGATCCTTGAAAATCTATCGATCATCATAATACTTCGTAATAAAGCAATGATATATAACGTTATCACCGTAAAATAGCGACGATGACAATAACTGATACAATAAACCGACGAGATAGCAAAAGAACAATCTTCTCGTTCTCGTTTTTTTACTCAATCTAGGCTATCGTCCTTGCAATTGCTCCCCCAAATTCAATACTACTCTTCCTGGGATTATGATGGTAAAAAGACGCATCTCTTACACCGCTTTCATCTTACATGCCTTGTACTTATTTACAGTGACGCTTACGCTTCAAACTGGGGTGACACACGCACAAATTCAAACTATCGATCAAACTGGGCCAAAAATTACTATCGATCGAGATGCATCTACGGTACGTGATGTGAAAATTCCAAGTACGCTCGTTCTGTACTTTTCTCAAGTCTTGCTATACGAATTATAATATACTCACTATTTTAATACTAACTGTCGAATACTTTCCTTGTCTGATTGATGATTATTAGCGGGAACACGTAGTTGCTAACTATGGACGACGTAAGGAACAGCTGACAAAGTTAGTCGCGGAAACGAAAGTAAAGCTTGCAGATCACGATGCCGGAAAAAATTTACTGGAAGACGATGAATATAAAAGGTTAACAAAACGTATTCCCCTATACGAGAAAAAGGTATGTTTTGAATTCAAATACAACTCTATACTTTTCCATTGAAATAATGGATATCTATCGATAATTATTCCTCTGTTTCACACAATATTAAGAATACTGTATGCACTTACTTATATGATGATACGCTCATTTTTCATCGTTGAATCATGTCCGGCCCGTAGATTGAACAGATGTCAGGACCTATGGATGACAGAGAGGTCAATCGAATCATGGACCGAACAAGGATGCGAGAAGAGCGCCGTAATTCAGAACTGTAACCACACACACACACACACACACACACACACACACATAAATCCTGGAGAGAGAGCAATGCTATCGAACATATCGGAAGACATTGATGGATATGTGACCATATAATCAGCAATCGACTAGCTAATTCGAAGAAATTTTGGCACATATTATTGACGTTAGGAACTTTACATCCCAGTCGCGACGATATTGAGATAAAAATAATACATTGGAATGATACTTAACTATAATGTATTTTGTATTTTCGAGTAAAAGTAAGTGCCACGTAAAGTAGGTTTGACAATTTCTTTCACGACAGGATGATACGCGGAAGTTACGTAGTTATTATATAGATGGATATGTAAAAAAATTAATACCGTACTCGAACTGTATTTTTGCAGAAACTTCGTGTGAAAAATTCTAGATACACCTACCCTTTCAGATGAAAGATGAAATACGTACTCTAGACCTAGCTACAGTAGATACAAAAATATACTACAGTATAAAAAATAAAAATATTTATATTCTTTTTCTTTCGGGGGTGCGCTGATAATTTAATTATTACCGCAATATTTCAAGAATTTTGGATTTTGGTCAGACACGCGCGGTGCCGTTATTTTCAAAATTAAGGCAATTTTTTTGATTTATTTTATTTCTCTTTTCCGCTTATTGTTGCTGGGTCTATTATTACCGTACCGAAGTGACAATTCGGCATAGTTATACTTTTCATCTTTTCACATGCTTGTAATATAATACGAAGAACACCAAGAAACATCAACAGAAATTACATTTTAAGTACCCCATTCCAGATGTTGCGACTTCGTCAATCACTTGCTTCGCGATTAGTGCTATTTGCACTTATTGTGTCCGCGGCCTTGGTATTCGGCAGCACCCCAACCTTAGCGGCAGTAGATAAAGAATATAAAAGACTACATGAAAACTCATCATATGGAGACACAACCAGGGAAGAAATTCTGCAGACTAGAGAACGTCGGAAGAGACAGTACAAAGTAATGATTCTGGATGCACGGAAGCAACTAGCTGATCATTCTGCTGGTGAGAAGATATTGACAATGGAGCAGAAAGAACAATTCGAAAATAAAATGGATATTTTTCAACGGAAGCTCGATTCGATGCAAGTCGACTTGGAGGAGTGGGAAATTGAACGACTTGTTGTTCGAGAAACAGATAATGCGAACCGTCGTCGTGAAAGGAGTCAACATTCACGACGAGTGAAGAGTGACAGCGAATTCTAAAGTTCGGAAGAAGAAGAATAACGTATAGTAGATTATTATTGCTACATGCATGCTACATACGGTATTTCATTATCACGACGAGTGGTGAGATGGGATGTATGATATACGTTTCAATATCGCCATATCGTCGATCTTCGATCTGTTTTTGTTCTACATCTAAAATCGGCGAAACCCTGCTCGCTGATCGTCGTTTCCCAATCACTTTAAATATCAGCCAATAAATTATCGGTCTTAGTGGTGAGGGAGAATTAGTTTCTGTCTTCCTTGTCGTGCGCCTTTTCGGAAGTAAATAAAGAAACATAACTTGTATTTATAATTTTATCTTTTCACAGGAAAAACTGCTATTACCGAAAAAGAAGTATTAAATCATCATAAGATAAGATATGTGAACAAATCTATGACTAGCAAGACTAAAAGGGGGGACATGTCATTTCGGCCTATAAAATGAAGCAATGCCTTCGACTTGAAATCCAATGGGATCCAGTCATTTTCGATACAATTTATGTGATCCTATGGCTCTTTTCATTAAAATGTATAGGCTGATGAATACAAGAATTGATTCGATTCATTGTTCAGGATCACAAACCCGATGGAGAGTATTATTTTGTTGTCTTTTCACTCCGAACAAACTAGTCACGCGGAACTGAAACATACTGACACGTGATTATTTTCTGAAAGTTCTAGCCAGAGAAAGAACATTGTCGACTCAATGATGATCTTCATCGAGATAATACTTTTTCATTATTCGTTGAATACGCCTTTGATTTTGTTGTATGGTATATATTGACGAAACAATTTCGTTCAGGTCTTCTTTCTCCATATATATATGCGTAGAACTCTTAGAATGTAACTCCTCAGATCCAATGTTAATTTCTTGATACTGGTCATGGTCTCGTCGACGAAGCGCCGGTCGACGACTTTTGTGTTCCTCTTCCTTTTCATTTGACCTGATATTATCACTGACACCATTATTTGCAGTATTATCGTTATCGTTATCGTTATCGTTATCGTTATCGTCCTCGAAGATTGATTCAAAGCCTTTTACTTTCTTCAACTCATCGGACCAAAGGTCACTGAACACGCTCACGGGAAATGCTATGACCAAGACCCCAGCAATCATGGCAAATGCTGCAATCCACTGGCCAATCGTACTGGTGGGGTAGTAGTCCCCATAACCAACCGTCGTTGCTGTAACAATAAACCACCAATAGGCACAAGGTATAGAATTGAAAGGAGAGATTTCTTCGTTCGTTAAATCTTTGCTCATGCGAATGTATTGAAAAGTTCCTGTTGGCTCCCAATACTTCCACGTTCCTTGTTCTAACCTGTAAATATCATATTCAATTGTGTTAGTCGAGATTTACGAGGTACATAAAACGCGTACGCTGTCCACTGTGTGCATACCCACTTACCAGAATACTAGACTACCAAAAATGGACGCCCCGAAGAATAATACAACGATCATCAATCTCAAAAATGGGAGACTTTTGTACAGTACATTGGTCAAACTGACAAACATAGAGTTATACTTGCCTAGACGAACAAATTGAAAAACTCGAAAGAGTCGTAGAAGTCGTAGACTTATAAGTCCGGGTAAATGTAAAATTTCAATGAAATACGGCCAGATAGCCAATGCATCAAACATAGTTGGCATTGATGTTAAGAATGTGAACCAATCGTTACATTTACCGATGATATCAGTTCTTGGATGCGCAGGGACAAAAGAGAGTACTCTCAGCGTCCATTCAACAGCGAAGAAAATTAAAATGTAATCCATAGCCCTTTCAAGGTATGGGTATGGTCGAGGTGGACATACGCATTGAATTATATCAGATCCATTATAAATCTGGTCTTGATCATCATCGTAAATTTTATCATGAGAGCTCTCTCCTCGGCAAAAGCCACAATCGACAGGGGTGTACTGAAAATACGCCATCGTTTGCAAGATAATGATTAGGTTTGAAGCAAATATAGCAAGAATTAAGATGAAAAAATAGATAGCGGAACCCCAAGAACTAGACGGCTCTGTCAGGAACAGGAACAACCTTCTTCGGAAGCTTCTATGATGTCGTTCCGAATACATCGACTCGTGACCGCCATTTTCGTTATCATTTTGCTGCGTTGGTGGGGAATCATCATCTTTGCCGTCTTCGAAATCACCCGGAATTAGTCCTGAAATAGCTGGTCGAAAAAAAGTCGAGTTGATTTTCCTCATGCTGCTTTGTAATAAATTATCCCTTCCTATCAATCCTCCGTAAAATTCTTCTACATCGTTATGTTCACCATATGTGTTGTATGTAGTAGCCTTTCGGTTTGTCCTCGTTGTTTCGTCAACAATCGTCATATTATTGTTGCTGTATTCTAGTAAAATACTTTATACTCAAACTGATCGAGTTGAAGTAATCTACCTGTCGTTATAATCTAGATCGGACACACCTAATGTTGAAATCTTTTGATTGTTCATGCTCCATCAGTGTCTAATTTCCAAAGTGCATGGCGAGAGCGAGAATGAAATTGTAGAATTGATAATAAATAGAAAAAAATCGCGTTCAGAGCCAAGGAGAATGAATGAATCCATCGAATCTACTGCACTGATGCGTACTAAGTACACTATAATAAGTGCTGTAGTCGTACTGTACGTAGAGAGATAGTCCGTTAGATACTTATTAATGAGTCACGAGTAACAAGTCTTTGGAAAATATTTTAATGAAATTTCATCAATTGAAATTTCCATCATTTTCAAATTAGAACCTTTTATTATATTATGACAAAATGCTCCGGTTTTAGTCGTGAAATGATAAAATGACTATTCTTTCATCCTATATTCAATATCGATGATGTTCAGATGTGCACACAAGTGAACGTCACAATAACATTTCTCTCCATCTTCAATCTCGAATCCATCAAATAGTGAACAAACGACGCTTTTTAAAAACACAAATCGGCAAGGTTGTACAAGAATCTAACTATTGCTTTGGTTTATTGCAGTTTATATTTTGAACGACGCAAAAAAAAAAAGGATGACACATAATATACTAAAAGGAGCATTTTTCTTCTTCGCTGGGACGTCGCTGCTGTTGCTTTTATCTTCGCCATCGTTCTTGGTAGCAGCAGACACCCGACATCACAGACGTGATGATGTGACTGGTCATATTCCTTCTACACATGAAGAGATTGTATCACGACGTCAAGAACATAGTGATTTGTTTACTAGTCGCCTTGATGAAGTTAATATACAATTAGATTCTCATACAAGTGGTGGAAGATTATTGACTGAAACCGAATACAATAAATTGGAACGAAAAAAGAAGGCTTACGAAGGTAAATTAGAAGAATTAAACCGAGAGTTTGACGAAAGACATTCGAAACGAATACTGCAACGAGAAGAATTACTAAATGATAGGGCGAAAACACGTGCAACGAATGGGCGGGAGCTCTAATAAAATTAAATTTATATTAATACCGCATTCGTCGATGCTATATCTCGATCTGTGTAGAAAAAAAAATATTCAAAAAATATACAATATTTTCTATGATTATGTATAATCTATAACAACAAATAACGACAGAAAATCTCATCTTCTATGCTTCCATCTACTAAACTAGCTTAAATTTGCCCTGTAAAATATAAAATACTTTATCCAGACAAATTTACTTTGAAACTGTAAGATAAACCCATCCTCAAGTTAGACTCATTAAATCATTATTATTGTTAATATATTCTAAAATTTATATAGTATCCTCCTATTCTTTTAAAGCGGAGACTCAAACTGTTGTTGTTCGTCTATGAAGTCGAAATCGTCGTTCTGCATCTGTTTCCAGAAAACTTTGGATTATATCAAAGCAGGTAAAGCTAATGGAGAAAGCGATTGGTCCTTTAAACCAATTCAATGATACGCCCTTATAGAATCCGCGAATCCCTTGTTCTTGATATAATTCTTTAATAATAACTGACATAGAAGGAGGGCGATCTGCTGCGACCACTCGAATGGCATTTTCCAAGGCTGGATTTCGACTATGGGCCTTTCCAACCACATCTACAGCTGCATTTTTTCCGCTAGTGGCGACAATTCCAATTGTTTGCATACGCCTTCTCGTCACTTCTAAGGGATACTATATGTATATTTACGCATACACACAAAAGAGGATCGTAAAGAGGTGAGAAAACATGACAATGTTTAGAAGGGAAAAAGTCGAAATTCGGTACAATTCTATGGAAAAACTTACAGTAAGCGTTTGCGCAAATAGTCCAGATAATGCTCCACATTGCATCCGTTCGATAGTAGTTAAATCCCGACCTGTCATATCTTGAATCTAACAAACAAACAGAGATGGAAAATTGAGTTAAGTCGCTATTGAATATGGTGACGGTGATAACATCGGTAAAACATTATTTAGGTGTGCCAACAACATCAAACCTTCAGAAAGAATACGCTCACTTACCTTTCGTTTTGCTTGCTCATTGAAAGAAAATGCAATTCCTGAATATGGTAAAATTCCCATCAGGGTCGGCGTTATTCCCCGAAAAAGACCTTTTACGCCTCGATCAAGATAATTTCTATGCAATGCCCCACCAAATCCCACATTATGAGAAGATCCACCTTTTTTCATCTTTAATACTGCAAGTTGTGCTCGGGTCAAATCTAATGGATATGTAGCAAGACAGGAAACAGCACCAGCTGTCATGCCAGCGCATAGGCTCTCTAATGGTGATAAACCCCACCTAGGTCTTTCCGTCTCAGGATGGATGGCTTTTTCTTGTCGATACATATGTTCTTGTTCCCGTAATACAAATGTCTTACATCGATCGAAAACCATAAATTGGATACCCGAATAGGGGAATACTCGAATCAATGTAGCGGTATGACCCTTCCATAACGCGGATAGACCTTCCTCCTTGACTATTCTTTTCGCAATTTTAGGTAAATTCATAATCTGAAACTCGGCTGATGAAACTTGATATAGTATTTTTATCCGATCAAATGGTGCCACTACACTCTTTGCGATCATTCCCGCAAAACCTCCAGCCATGATGTTACGAATTTCTTTTGGTAATCTTTTCAGTTCATCAAAGTACCAAGAATTGCCATAGTATTTGTTGTTGTTGTCGCTGCTGCTGCTGCTGCTATTACTACTAGTACCGTTCATACGGTCGTCTTCCACGTCAAACAATGATTGAGGTTGCGTCGGTACCGAATCGGTAGAATATTCCTGTTGAGTTCGTTTAAAAAACGACAACATAGACGACGATGATGATTCAGATTCCTCCTCGTCGAACGTCGTCGCTTCCACGGACAAATCATCTGGGTCTGCCTTTTCCATTATTTTTTGTACTGTGGGATATGTTGTTAAGAAACGACTGACAGTATCGATTAATTAACTTCGGTTGTTGTCGACGTTCGACTTTTAAAAATACGTCTTCAGATTGGCTACTTTGGGCTAAAACTTGCTTTAAAATTTCGACAGATTCGATTCGATTCGAGGTTTCTTTTTCTTGACAAACGTCGATTTTTCTCAAATTTTCTGTTGAGCGTGATATATTTCCTACTCTATCTTTTGCATCCAGTTAGAGCGGGAAAATTATTTCTGCTATAACTTAATCGAAAGAGTATAGAAGTCTTCCTTTGATTAAAAATAATAAATAATTGAAAATGTTTAATGTAATTTCTTAAATTATTAGCTGGCAAATTTTCGTAATTGCTTGTCATTTACGTCGGTGTTCCAGAGTTCTGAGCAAAACACAGAGCGCTTCCAGTTTCGCGCTTGTGCTTAGTCGGCTTCACTGGGGTGGGTTTTTTTAATTTGACGGGACTGGATTATTGACGTTAATGGATAGGACAGAATTAGTGCTATAAATAATCTACAAATTGGTCCAGCAGCATCAGTTTTGCTCCAGGTGGAGCTCGATAACATTTCTGTGACACAAATCGTTCGCAGCAAATCCCTTTCTGTCTCTCTTTTTAAGATTTTTCATAATCGTCAACGATTGACACTACTTGCCCCTGACTACTTGTACTGGTACCGACACATTATTATTTCATTATATCGTATCAACGAAAGCAAGCCACCAAAAACAACAATGAAGACTTCATTTGCATTTGTTCTTTTATGCTCCCAGGCATTTGCTGTCTTGGGTTTTACGACGGTATCACGACCATCATCGTGTATTAGCATTAGTAGTACGCAGCGTTATATGTTTGGAGGTGCAGGTGGCGCTAGTCCAACTGAAGACGATCCTGCAGCGGAAGCTTCAATTGTTCAGGGTGCAGCTGCAATGAATATGTCTGTTGATGAGTACAAACTTGCAATGCGAGCACGAGAACAGTTGGTTAAGACAATGGATAGTAAAATCGTAAATGCTGGTGATAAAGGTACTATTTATGTTGAACGTGATGTTAATAATCCACCAAAACAATTCGATATTACTATCACAGAGGCTGGTAAGGCACTTGGTAGAGAAGCTGTATCAAAAGAGTTAGTAAAGACATTAGAGAGTGCTAAGATCGCAGCTGGGAAGGGACGACAAGAAGCCCAACAAGACATGTTGAAATGGGTTCAAGGTCAAGCTCCATAATAAAAGCCGTACGCACGGTAGCATGTTCTTCTTGTAAAGAAACTGTACAATCGATGTACGAGAATGAACGTTGAAAGCTTTATTTAGTAGATCAAAAATTTTTAATAACTTGCACCATGTAGGATTTATCTTTTGTAGGTGGCTTTGTGTATAGTTTCAATTATGGCATGTACTGTACCATACACACGCCAATTTAATTTGTTTATGAATGCCAAGAAGACATAAACAAATAGTCGCGAATACCCGCCGCTACAACTGTGCGTGTCAAAGCTATTCTACTAGCTATTTAATTCAATATACTCGCGTACCAAATATATTGTCAACTAAGCTACCGTAGTACTCTTCAGAATTATCTTTATATAGTATATATATATATCTTTCTTGGATGGTATAATTGTTCAAAAGTGTAATTAATTTTCTTAGTAGATTTTTAGTTGATCAGTATGTCACAAAAAGATAAAGAGGTAGTATAGTATCATAATAATAGCATGCATTTAAGTAACGTATCAATCCGATCTTTTTAACCGAATAGGTACGAAATAACAATATATCCAATAATCATTCCGTAGAAACCAAGATTAGATGATTTGTTTTCCGTTTTGAGTGATTGTACAGCTTGAGCGACAGTCGCATTCGAATATTGCAATCGATCTTGGAGTTCTCTGATCTTTCCAGTGGGCGTAGCTTTGGTGGGAATACCACCCTCAGTGGTTACAGGAATGTTGCCAGTCGATTGAAGTGGACCTCCACCAAAACCACCACCACTAATTCCGTTTGCTTGAATATTTTGTACCCCAATTTGAACATCTCGTAGGACTAGTAAAATATCCTTATTTTGTTCTTGTAGAGCCAAAAGGAATTGACGTAGCTGTGCATCAACATCAACGAACAAAAACGATCCCAAAGAACGGCAACCATTCATAAAAGCGGGGAAAAGTGAATGCATAATTCGTACTATATCGCGTTCGGTTACGGTAGGTAATAGCCATGTCGGTATGGGGTTGTCCTGCGACGTCATTACAACGACTTCGACAACCAACATAACAATCAATCCAGTAAAGACCCAATCTCTAGCCTGTCCACTCTTTTTGCCCATCGTTAGTAGGAATGCCATGACGGCCCAGGACACGTAAAAGATAGCCACCTCGATGAGGAATTGCGTTTCACTGTACCGTTTGTTATCCCTAACCCCCTCCTTACCGAATTTGTTATAAACATCTCTAAGTTCTAAATCCATAAGGATATCATAGGCCTGTTTGACACGGTCAAATTCATCTGCCGCATCAGGAGATGGATTCTTATCTGGATGTAACTTCAATCCAAGTTTTTTATAAGCTCGTTTAATTTCTAAAGGATTCGACTCTCGGGTTACATCTAATATCTGATAGTAATTAGGTCCTTGTTGTTGAATTTCCAGACCTTTTTATTGTATAATTATATATATTTAAACCAAGATCCCAAACGAAAGTTTTTATAAAAAGTGATAAAAATGAAAGAAAAAAATTGTGAGTTTTTGGCGTGATGGATGGAAAGACCTGTCCAGTACAAAATCAACGAAACATTTTGCCACGTGGAATGAAAAATCCATAATGATCGATAAATCATTCGAAAAAACGAGGTCTACAACCGCTACTACGTCAAGTTTTGGATTGAACATCCCTGATGATGATTTCAATAGCAGTCCGTAACTCGATATGATGGAGAGGGTCATGTAAAGTGGCGTTTCTGGAACATCCTTTCCGAAATAATAAATAACATCATCATTGTTTTCGTCGTCGCGAATGAATCAACATAATTATTTGAACATTCTTGTTCTTCCTTCCTTAATATGAACATATACACTCCAATACTAAATTACTCACCCGTTTTAACAGCTGCCAATGCTGCCAAGAAGGCAATGGCATACATTATGCTCTTTTTTCGTTCAAAACGACCGGGTCGTAAGATCCATGCCGTGATGGGATGGACGAGAAAAACATAAAAGAAAAATCCTCCAAGACCCGAAAAGTCGTCACTTCCTGCTCCAGCGTCCTCTGACATGATGATTTATTTATTTGAAGTAACGTTAGTGGTGCTATTGATTAATTCGAAGTGTACGAAAGTGTTAGATTTACTTGTACACACGCTTGTTGGTGTTTATTCTTTGTCCTTTGTCCAAAGTAATCTAAATAAATAATTTTTGTCTTGGAAGTGATGATTGATTCGATAACTTATAGTGGAAGCTGTTTACTTATTAGGGGCATAATAAGAGGGTTCATATTGAGATATCCTACTAACAATAAATCAACGAATTATTTTGACCCATTCCCCCAAATGTATTCTTCCACATGTCAGTCAGTCTTGTCGTTGTACGGACAGTTACAAAAAATGTGTAGTAGGTGTATCAACGAATCGAATCTTCATTTCCATTAAAATAACAATTAAAAACAAACTACAAAAATCTTAAATTCTGTGTTCTTTCTTGTACAACAACATACCCGTAACTAGTACCTCACAAAATACGAGTATCAGAGAAAGGTCTTCCAGAAAGATATGATGGCAGAAAGATTCACTGGTAGTGCGTTTACTACTTTTGTAGCAAGGATGTCTTTACTGTTTTTGGCAGCGACTTCATTGAACAATAGACAACGGGTTGTCACAGCATTCGTCGGTTCGTTTTCGGTATCGCCCAAAAGTACAATCCGTCACACAGCAACAACATTAAAATTGACAAGGTCATCATCGAATTGGAGATCATCAACAATTACTACAACAACAACGCCCTGGCCATCATTGTCTTCATCCAGAGGCGAAGCATGTCGTTTGTTCTCAACTACTACATCGATAGAAGAAATCAACGAAAAAATAAAAGCGAAAGGGGACGAAATTCGCCAATTGAAAGCCGATGGGATTGATAAGGAAGAATTGGCACCACATATCGGAGAATTAAAGGCACTCAAGGCACAACTACCGGTTGATGAACCAACTACTGCATCGATAGAAGAAATAAACGAAAAAATAAATGCAAAGGGGGATGAAATTCGCCAGTTGAAAGCCGATGGAATTGATAAAGATGCATTGGCACCATATATCGGAGAATTGAAGGCACTCAAGGCACAACTACCAGTTGATGAATCGTCTAAGACAGAAGCGAAACCTGTCCAAAAAAAGACTAAAGAACAGAAACAACAAAATAATAACAATAAGAAGAAAAAAGCACCAGTCGAAGAATCAATGACAGAATCTGAAATTAAATCAAATCGACTTGCTAAGGTAGAATCCATGCGAGACGTAAATGTGGAACCATTTGAATATACATTTGATGCCTCTACTTCAGCAGCGCAACTAGCGGCTGATTATACCGATAAGCTAGAGCCTGGAGAAGAAGATGAAGAATCAGACGTCGCTGTTGCAGGACGGATTATGACACGTCGAGTTTTTGGTAAATTAGCCTTCTTTACATTGCAAGATGAAAGTGGGATTATTCAATTACAATTTGATAAGAATCGATTAGGTGACAATTTCAAGGTAGGTTGAATCATAGTACTGATTTGTTCCAGTTTGGATTGTTCTATTATGTTTTTGCATGACCAGCAGACCTACTGTTGGTAATATTTCTATTCTTTTTTCCTTACGTTTTTTTTTAATTTACATTAACTGATGAAAACTATACAGGGCATCAAGGATTGGACAGACGGAGGAGATATCATCGGTGTGAGAGGTACAGTCCGACGAACTGATAAGGGTGAATTGACGATTTATGCAAATGAATGGAAAATGCTGACAAAGGCGATTTTACCATTACCCGACAAGTTTCATGGACTTCAGGATGTTAACAAACGTTATCGTCAACGTCATGTAGATATGATTGTAAATCCTGAGGTGAGGGATACCTTCCGAAAACGTGCAAAGATCACATCAATGATGCGACGACTATTGGATGATACTGGATTTTTAGAAATCGAAACTCCCGTTATGCATTCGCAAAGTGGAGGTGCCGAAGCTAAGCCCTTTGAAACTTATCATAATTCTTTAGATATGGATTTGACGCTTCGTATCGCAACTGAATTGCACTTGAAACGTCTTATTATTGGAGGATTCGAAAGAGTTTACGAATTGGGACGTATATTCCGCAATGAAGGACTTTCTACACGACACAACCCTGAGTTTACTTCCATTGAGCTTTATCAAGCTTACGCAGATTATGATGATATGATGGAGCTAACCGAAAACTTGGTATGCAGTAAGTCTAATTTTTGGTCGTCACACTGCATATTTTTATATCTCTCAATACAGACTTTTATTTGTGTAACTTACATTTGATATACTTTTCGCTCTGTTTCTAGCTATTGCCGATGAGGTCTGTGGGGGCTTAGAAATTCCTTACGGAGATCATGCAGTGAGTCTTGCAAAACCTTGGCGCCGCGTTACCATGCATGATGTTGTTAAGGAGGAAATTCCAGATTTTGATTTTGCAGCTCTTGATCTAGATGATCCAGAATCACTTCAAAAGGCTAAAACTGCTGCTGCTTCGGCGGGTGTACCAGGAGTGGATAATCTAATGTCGGTCGGTGAAGTTTTGAATACATGCTTTGAAGAACTTTGTGAATCGAAATTGATCCAACCAACATTTGTTATTGATTATCCAACCGAAGTTAGTCCTCTTGCAAAACCACATCGTAGCAAACCTGGCCTAGTGGAACGATTTGAATTGTTTGCAGTTGGTCGGGAACATGCCAACTCATTCAGTGAATTAACTGATCCAGTCGATCAACGTAAACGATTCGAAGCTCAAGCAGCAAAGAAGGCAGCTGGAGATGATGAGGCATGTGATGTCGACGAAGAATTTTTACAAGCACTAGAACAGGGTATGCCACCAACTGGTGGACTTGGTATCGGTATTGATCGTCTTGTAATGCTTTTAACGAATTCTCCAACAATCCGGGATGTTATTGCATTTCCTTTACTAAGACCGGATACAGATGGGAAGTAATTGCTAATTATTATTTTTCCGGACGATCTACGTACTTCCGAGTACAACACATTTATAATGTGATATGAAATAAAATAAAAATTAAGTATTAATTTATTTCAACGAAACGTTTTTTTCATCCTGCTTATACCCAACATTTTTGTTCCTATGCACGGTATTTCTACTGTTATACGTGTACCGTACGTGATGTTACTATATGGAGTGATTACTTCAAGTAGATTAAGCAATACCAGTATACTTTGGTTTTCTCTATTTTATTTTATATAGTATAAGTCTTATATTATGTATTATTTATTTATTTGTTTTTTTAATCATTTATGATTCGCAAGTGAATAAAATATGACATAACGTTAACTTAGCGCAAAAAAAATGAGTTGAAGTTTCAACAAGCTCCAGTCCAAAGATATAGATACCGTATTTCATAGAGGAAAGAACAGAAAAATAACACACCAACAATGACAATGGATGGATGGATGGATGGATGGATGGATGGATGGATACACGGACAAAGCGAATCATTATTACATCACACACACTCTCTCACACACATTCTTCTTATTAGAAATTGGCAGCATCGATCACCCCTAACGGTTGGGTTGTGGAGAGGGCAAAGGGATGACGTGGCGTCTCTACTGTATACAAAGTACTTGTATTCTATAATATCATTTGAAACTAACAGAATTGTATTTAGTATGAAATGTGATGAACGTTACTATGTAACATGTAGCTATGTATGTATGTATTTGTCTTTTAACTATTGACTGCGCATTTCATTCCATTCCATTCTATTTTTCCGCAGCGCAAGTACAATGTACAGTACGGCACCTCCCCATCGATGCGATCTATCATAACCTTCCTTCAGTAGTTAATGTTACCACAGTTTGAATGCTTCAGCAGATACAAAGGCTACGGTAGTATTGCCACTTGCACCTGTAGACGCTTCTCGTCCATTAGATGGAACGACGTATATACCTCGAGGATATGATCGTGTTGTCATTACATGAGAAGAAGAATCAAAATGATAATCAATATTCGTTTTGCTCTTATTCTCATTGTTATCATTGTTATCACCGTCGTCGTCGTCGTCGTCAAACGATGATGATGACATAGAACTATCGATACGGTCAATCATATCCAGTATACTTTTTCGTCGTCGATGTTTTTTTCTTATATTTGGCGACCCTATCGTTGATCTTCTTCTTCCTCTCCCACTTGACCCATCTTCGTTATGGAATCCGAATGCTCCACTATTCACCACAAATGATTCGTCAATCAAATCAATAAGGGTTACAGATCGAGTGGAGTTACAGTTGTTACTGTTACTGTTGCTGATACTACATTCTACGCTGCTCGATTCGCCTGTACAAGATCCAGAATCTATGCTAAGGCGTCTAGAAGAAGAGAATGCATCCGATCCAAATGATGATAAACGTCGATGAGGAATTGGAACGTCACGATCATATGAGTCAACGCTAGCATTAACGCTGTATCGTAGTCCGGTGGGAGTACTTGGTGCGCTTCTTAATAAGGCAGTAGTAGTAGTGGTAGTAGTACAAGTAGTAGTTTTCTTCTCATCAACAATCATTTTCCTTTCTCGAATATTTCTGCTACTGGGAGAGTCCATCGGCATCATCGATAATGGGTTGTTCTTGTTAGCCTTATTGGTTGTCAAGATCATGATTGGTGGTATGTGTATTGTTAGCACTTTCAAACGTATTGGTGTTGAAGAAATGAGATATCTACAACATAAATGTTACTTCGGTGGTGGAGAAATTATAAATGTTACTTCGGTGGTGGAGAAATAATGGGATGCTTTGCACTTAAAGAATTTGGCGAGGATAAATACCGTAGAAGCCTCAATCATGATGTAATTAGTAAATAGATAAAAACACGTGATTGATGGAGATAAATACTCACTCATCCGGCATCAAATTTCCACGCGTCTCGCACACTCTGCCTTCAGCCTCTTCTCAAAAAGAAGAAGAACGTCACAAACGCGAGATAATGGTGATTGATTCAGTACCGGTATCGATCCCCCCAGAAGTGACATCATCATGCACGCACTACATGTGACAACATATATTAACTAGGACTAAGACACGAGTAGCTAGTGACTGATGTAAGCGTATTTACATGATAGTTAGGAAATCTTGTCAGTCTAATAGTGAGCCTTAGGAAGCTAGATGTACTTGCAGTTTATGAGACCATAATAAAAATTTACAAAGGGTTGTGGTATCAATTAGATCAATAACAATGTATCATATTATAGTAGGATCAGGAGCTCAAGACTAAAATAGTTTTTTCCGCTTTCTATTTTTTACCACCTACCTCTTGACTAAACTCGAAAAAATACCACTGATTTGCAACATAAAGAATACTACTGAAGAAGCCTATTGGCGAAAATTACCAACACATAATTTTAGTATATAATAGTATATGAGTTAATAGTCCACTTCTTTAGTGATAAACCCTATAACATTGTACAGCCGATCCCACCCAAAAACAAGTTATCCATACAGGGCCGACCCAGATGGAGCTTGAAAAGCTCTTATTTCAAAGCGAATAAGACTAAAATAGTTTTTTCCGCTTTCTATTTTTTACCACCTACCTCTTGACTAAACTCGAAAAAATACCACTGATTTGCAACATAAAGAATACTACTGAAGAAGCCTATTGGCGAAAATTACCAACACATAATTTTAGTATATAATAGTATATGAGTTAATAGTCCACTTCTTTAGTGATAAACCCTATAACATAACAAGTTATCCATACAGGGCCGACCCAGATGGAGCTTGAAAAGCTCTTATTTCAAAGCGAATAAGACTAAAATAGTTTTTTCCGCTTTCTATTTTTTACCACCTACCTCTTGACTAAACTCGAAAAAATACCACTGATTTGCAACATAAAGAATACTACTGAAGAAGCCTATTGGCGAAAATTACCAACACATAATTTTAGTATATAATAGTATATGAGTTAATAGTCCACTTCTTTAGTGATAAACCCTATAACATTGTACTGTATCATAGTAGAGCGTGTGAGATCAAAACAAATCAAATCAACACAAGCCACATATCTTGTTCCTATAGCTCTGTTATGGTAAACTAGATGCAAAGATGACATCATATCATTCAACAGTCTGATTCCGTGCTGAAAAATGGTCTCATCATTGCATCATCACCTGAAAATATTATTATTGTGAACTAGCTGTGCTATTAGATATAGAGAGTTGAGCTACAATTTTGAGGGACAGGTCTAAACTTGTATACATAAATTCTAACACTGCTGACTCATTAACATCTTCCAGTGCAGTGGGGATCAATGTGGCAGCTACAGTACAGTCATGTACAATTGTAGTACTATAAAAACATTTGAACCTTGTTCTATTTCAAAACAATGACCTAAATCCTCCATGGTCTGTTCGTCCATCCGTCTCTCAATCGATTCGATACTAAACACAAGCCTGTAAACAAAAAAAATGTAAAAAGAGAATGGATAAATCTTGTCCTACAATTCTTCATGCTAGTATCCAAGCTTACATAAAGCAACTCATTGCATCGAAGAAAGAAAGTGCGGATCTGAAAATCCATCCCACCGCAATCGACAGACAGTCATCATGAGTAATTTCGAAGACGACGAACGATTTGATGGTTTGTATTTGAATGTAGCTCAAACAACTAGAGGTATCGAACCATTATTGGATTCTGTATTTTCCTTTTTACGTCGGAAGACAGATTTTTTTGCCGGTCCACCTGGTGCTGATGGTCCCGATGGACAAGCCGCTGCTATAGCAAAAGTAAATGAAGTATTACAAAAACATGCCAATCGGTACCAAGAAGATATAATTGCTAAGAAAAATAAGAAGAAAGTAAAACAACAAAAACAACAAACTTCCAAAAAAGCCAAGTCAACAACAACGACGAAACCAACAACGACGACAGTAAAGCAACCTTTTAAAATTACAGAACCGGAAGACGAAGAAGAAATAATTGAAATGGGAACTGATGGGGAATTTGATGCGTCAACAACTCCTACTACGAGTCAAAAACCCGTGATTTCGCCGTTAGGAAAATCGTCGACGACTGTAAAACCACCGAAGAAAGAACCATCAAAGAAAGAGATACCGATGAAAGCCGATGCGGCGAAAGATGATGATGACGACGACGGCGATAAAGAAGAAACCAAAAAAGAAACAGGTGATGATGATGGTGATGATGGTGAAAATAATGACGGTCCACCTCCTGCGGGCAATGGTGGAACAGTTCCTGATAAGTACGTATGGACACAAACTTTAGCTGAATGTATTGTAACTATTCCAGTTCCAGAAAATACTCGTGGTCGTGATGTTCAAGTTACTATGTCTCGATCGCATCTAAAGGTGTCCCTAAAGAACAAACAACAAGTGTTGATAGTCGATGATGACTTCACGAAGCCTATCATATGTGATGATTCATTTTGGACAATCGAAGATTCTAATCGGTTGGTTATTAACCTGCAAAAGTTGAATCAAATGGAATGGTGGAATTCTATTTGTAAAAGTGATCCTATCATTAATGTTCGACAGATCCGTCCTGAAAATTCTAACTTGGGAGATTTGGACGGTGAAACACGAAAGACTGTCGAAAAAATGATGTTCGATCAGCGACAAAAAGGTATGTCTTGGTATGTCTTCGTAATATGCACATCCTCTCTTTCTTTTTCTCTCTCTCTCTTGCTTCCTCAAAAACTAATATACTGTGATTATTCCTTTCTCGTTATACCTTCTTCTTAGCGATGGGGTTACCTTCAAGTGACGAACAAACCAAAATGGACGCCTTGGAAATGTTTAAAAAGCAACACCCAGAAATGAACTTTGACAATGCCAAGATTAGTTAAATTAAATGGCACTTATACTATTTGATATGAATAAATATTGTAATTGTGTTAGATAATCATATAATACTTCATGTTATTGTATTTATATACCTATTAACTTTTAATGTCGTTGATAATTAATTCAATGAGTTTCCAATTGTTCTAGGTTTTTTCAATAATGTTTCTACTTCGAATAATTAATTTCGTGGCATATGATATAACTTTGTGACATAGCCATGTCTACAGAGCCTAATACTTCATCAATTTAATCTATGTACAATGATGATTATAGGATTTCAGACCCTCAATATTCAATTTAGCATGGTGGCATTATATTACTTACGTGAGCTAAAATAAAAGCATGATACTGTAGGGTTTGATACCGATACCTCGCACGCTACGTTCATACCCTCACTACCTACCTTTTATACGGTAGGGGGGCGAGAGAATCTCGATCTTTTGTTGTGATGGAAGATCGGAGAGTAAAGTATGATGTGAAATAAGGACGATAACTAGACTTGAACAGCAAATTATAACAAATAATTGTAGCACATGGCGACATCATTGATCATCTAGCAACATACGTGTACTTGTACTCATCCATACCAGCAGTTGATGATATATTGGATATCCAACACATAGCTCTCGATCTAATTTGTTACTCCACAATTTCAAATTGTTCGATGATGACGACCACGGGGAATAAAACACACACACACACAGCAAGATGAGAAATCCCGATAGTCCAACGATTCATTCACCAGCCATGTCGAGACTACCACCATCTCCGGATACGACTAATATGGCTGCACACATGATGATTCCTGAATTTTCTTTGGATGATGATACTGATACCATAATGCATCGTGGTAATCTCTCGAATAAAAATGTTGCGACTGGAGCTACAATGAATAATAATAATAATTATAATAATACGACTAGTCATCATCAACAACAAAACGCACCAACAAGTCGATTACGATCCGTGGCTAAATACAATGCCTTTCATCCGCAGGCGTTGGCTTGTTCCAACGAAATAAGTGCAATAGCAGGTCCTAGAGGTATCGCATTGTTTCGACTATCTAGTCCTCATATACCATTATTGATATTTAGTCATGCAACAAATTATTCCTCGTCATCTGGAAAGAAATATAATCAAAGCCGGAACTCAATTTCATCCTTGGCCTTTCAACCGACCGGTGGTGGTGGCGGTGGCGGTGGCGGTGAATTTACTAGTACTAGTGCCAACGGAGGTTATGTTCCTGTTAATAATAATGCAAACACACTTTACTTGGCAGCGGCACGAGGGTCGGGGGTTTTAATATGGGATGCTAGTGGTCATAGTCAAAATCCACTCCTGGGAAGATTATTGTTAAATGATCTTAACGACTCGACAATTGGTAGTACTGGAGGTAGTCGACGAGACTCGGACACTCTCATTACCAGTATGAGTTGGATGTTGTCTTCTGGTAGTCGTAATAATACCCCGCTTTTGGCAACTACAACTGCATCATCTCTATCGATGTGGGATTTACGGTGTCATGGTTCGTCACAGTTCCAACCTAGTTTGCGATTTTGTAGTTCTCGTAATGCCAATATTGCGAAGGACGCAGCCCCCATCGTTCAAGTCGCATGCTCCACTTGTTCCGAAGAATGCGCAACCATCGACGCCTCCGGAATAGTACGGACGTACGATCTTCGAAAGACTGGTGAGGGGGGTGGTCGATCTTCGACGGGGTACCCACTGGCTGTATTTATGGCACATGAGGCTGGTGTTGGTATCCAACATATGGAAAGATACGATAACGGTGGTAACAAGGGATCGGCATGGGTTACTTGGGGATTAGAGACACAAATGTCCTCAGCGGTCGTTAAGGTTTGGGGAGTAGCAGCAAAGTCATTGACGACGACGGCTGCTTACGACGATTCTTCTGATTCTATTGCATTGGGTACTGATAAGGACGAATATTGGTTTATGGGAGAAGGCGAATCCCAAAATACTCCATCAACGAAATTTAGTACAAACAATATCAATAGCAATAATAAAATATTACCTTCGTCAGAATATCAACTCATTGCACAGTACGCACGGTCCAATATGTGTTGCGCTCGCGTTTGTCCCACTCCGGTCAATAATAGCCTTGTCGTGGTTGGTTACTTGGATCGAAAATCTGACCCTCCGTCTTCCTCGAATGGTACTTCGGGGGATAGTAGTGATGGATGGTGGGTTGACTTACTATCACTACCTTCATCGTCGCAGTCGCAGTCACAATTGCATAACAGCCCGGATGAGAACGTGCTATACAAAATGAAGAGAAGAGGCAATTTTGGACTCGATAAAATAGTGTCATTTTGTGGAGGAGCTGCCAATACCGATGTTGACAAAAAATCTTTAATGTCTGTACTGGGAAATTCTAATCTGGGTAAACTCCAGGCCTCCGAGTTAGCCTTCTCGTCGTCAATAATAATACGAGCCAACAACCGCACATCAGCAACGACAACGATAGATGACGGGTCTATTGAGAAGAACGAAAAGGAAGAAATTGAAGCTGGGACGGAGCTCTTGTTGTGCTGCTTAAGTGACAGCGGTGTACTTACGACTACTGCAATACCTGAAGCGATACCGGCAAACAACAGAATTGATGATCAAAACAAAAATTCCTCACCTCAAAGAAGTTTGACTCGAAGCAACATCATAAGGACAGCTTTTGGATCATCAGCTAATAACCACGCTAAGGTATTTCCTGAAACCAAAGAGGGTGATTCATTACTTGACGTCGCAAGTATTTGGGGCAGCTTGGCTGGTAATGTAGGGGATCTCACAGTGAGTCGAGGCGACGACAAGAAGATCGAACAATTGAGGTCGTCATCACCTTTGAAATTGGCAGCACCCAAGGAGGATTCATTGCGAAACAGTGGACGCCGAGGAGAAGGAGGTTTTCTACCGTTTGATATGGACGTCCCGGTTCCAGTTGCCTACAACTCAGTTACTACAGGGAATCTAGGTGGAATGAGTGGCATACAGATAGGAATGACGGATATGACTCCTCTCAGTGCGATCATAAATACGTCAGAAGATGGGGAAGAGATCTCGGCTCTGAACTCAACATCCATAATGGAAAATATAGATAAAGAAAGAGTACCATGTCCAAGGCTATGCGGCGCTGTCTTCGGGTCTGGAAATGGTCGTCTCGTCATATTTCGTAACGGCGAAGTAAAAAAAATGTGGAATTGGTACCAAAGAACTGATACAATTCGACTTTCGAGTATCCCAGGAGGACAAGTAGATGTTACCTCATCCTCGGACCCACAGACTCTTATTACTAGCCCTAAGACTTCCGAAGATTCAGGGAAAAGATATCAGATTGCATCGAGTTCGGGACCACGAACATTAAAGGAGTTGGTGGATATGACCACTGCTGCAAAAGAGGCACAATGGGGAGAAGAAAACGATTCCAAAGACGATGCCCTGAGTGTAATGGAAAATTTCTTCGAAGAAGATAGTCTCGAATCAAATAGTGATGACTCTAGTAATGACGATGACGATGATGATGATGATGATGACGACGACGACGAAATTATTCAAAACAAGGACGAAATCTATAAAAGATACTTTGGTGGTGGCCGAACATGGAAGGGATATTCTGGAATGAGGGCTTCGATGCCACAAGGCACGGCTATTGAATCTACTCGGTCAATGCTCCAGCGCTCAATGCTTTCTGTTGGGCCATCATCTGATATGCTCCAGCCTATTGTGACTGTTGCGCATCCACTTAACGTA
The DNA here is from genome assembly GCA_900095095.1 of Fragilariopsis cylindrus CCMP1102. NCBI lineage: Eukaryota > Bacillariophyta > Bacillariophyceae > Bacillariales > Bacillariaceae > Fragilariopsis > Fragilariopsis cylindrus. The sequence goes on along the minus strand of FMBT01000403.1, from coordinate 96,655 downwards.
GCTGCGCTCGATATTCAAGGCATCCTTCTTGCTAAAGGATGGAAACTTGGCAGATGGGAGAATCGAGAGACCTATCCTGAATCCAAATCTGAATCCAATATACAGGATCAGCCCCAACTTCTACCTTATCCTGACGTTACTCCAAAAAAAGGGAAGTCTTCTTTTTCCAGAGCCATGTCCGTCCCTAATTTCTCAGAAATATCCGAGCGACCGAATGTGGAGGAATCAATGACGTTCCTTAAAAAACTGTTCACTCATCAGCAAGAAGACGGTGTCACGTTCCCCACCACGCTCATGTCTCCACCTGATAGCCCAATTCGTAAGTCCACCACTAGTTTTACTCTATTCTTTCTCTCTAAATATGTGTTGTTTGATTGCTGTACGTGTCTCATCATAAATTCTTCTACTACAGTGATGAATCAGAGAGTTTCTCGAGCAGGTCATGATAAGTCTTCTATTAAATACAAATCGAATACCGAGAACATGCGAGCCCCAGATTTAGGAGTGCACAACCTTCGCATACAAAAACATGATATGGATACAACCCATCTCGACGAGCTTGAAGAAATACGCCAACTCTGTCTTCATAATGCGAGAGTTAGTAAGGATTGTAGAGAGGTCGAGAAAGAGAGCGTCTGGAACATACTGGCCGAAACTGTACTAAGTCAGATGGGCGAAGACGATAAGGTGTTCAATGGATGGGGAGGAAAAGCCGGTGGTGCCTTGGGTGTTGATATGATCAACAATTTCTTTCTGTATTATGAAGCTCTACAAGATGTTCAGATGTTGGCGACAATGTTTTGCGTTTTAAGCGACCGTCATCATCAAGACCAGAGGACGAATCGCTTGTGTCTTCTTCCTGAGAGTCGCGAAAAAGTTTGCGACACGTACATTATTCGATATGCGGAGGTGCTCTATTCGTGGGGCCTTTTGAACACCCGAGCCGAGCTAAATAAACATCTTCAACGAAAATATGAACAGAATGAATTAAATTTCATTCCAGTAAAAGAGGGAAAACAAGAAGAGTATGATCTAGGAGTTGCTTTATCGTGCCCTACATGCCACAATGGCGTAAATTCTAGGACCAATTATTGCCAGAGTTGTAGAGATTTTGCATTCCGATGCTCTATCTGCGATATAGCTGTCCGCGGTATTTTTACCTTCTGCGACATATGTCAACATGGGTAAGTAGCTTATTTGTGCTGCAATCTAGCAATGTTGTGTACTTCTTTATGTATTATTTTCCTTCCAATGTGTTCATCAATACAGCAGCACAACATGAACTAACTTTGTTGTTCCCTTCTGCTATTCTTCTTTTACTTTCTACAGCGGACATTTACGTCATATGGTCAATTGGTTCAAAAAGAATTCATCTTGTCCGACGGGATGTGGATGTCAGTGTATATTCTCAAAGCCAGAAATTAGAAACCAAGAGATGGCCTTAAGTAATATTTCTTAGGTATGTAATTTTTATTTTATTTTTCGTATTCTATATCTTGTTATTCACTTGCAGGGTTCGTCCGCGTAATATTTCATTATTCTTCAAGATTTTAAGATCAGCGAGACTGCAATAGACTTGGTGCGACTCAATGTCTTGATGAAATTTTGGAAAAACATTTCCCTTCATAATATATCAGCAGGAAATGTGAGAGGACGAATTAGGTTTTGATAAGCTCACTCCCTTGTCTTATGAAACAAGAAGCCCCCCCCCCCCCCCCCCCCAAAAAAAGGAAAAACTACGTACCTTGTGTGACATACGGAGAATACTCGTAACAGAATTCTTCGCCGAAAAAAATAATGTAACCTTTTGTGTCCGTAACACCCAAAGAGCCAAGGCATTCTCAAAAGATTTAAATCTCGTCTTGGACACCAGTATGCCATCCTAGAAACTGGACGTATTGTCTCAAGTCGAAGACCGTGATGAAACATCTTGATATCGTTGCAGATGTCACCAACTGACGTGTTGACAATACCACAGAGTTCGTCAGCAGGAGAATTTATGCATGGGCACTCAAATTCATTTCCATCATTTCGGTTGATTCGATATCTTTAATTGCTCACGAGTCTTCGGGAGATGCCTATCGGTATACTGCAGACTCACTGAACCCAACTCCAAAAACATTATGTTCACATTGTTCAAATGAGCGATTCCACTTTGTTTTCTCTTTTTGACGGAACGCTTTATAGGTTCTTCGTTTCGAACCGCTCTAATTTCTACATGAGTGGGTTAATCGGAACAGTCCACAAGGACGAACGTCTCTCTAAAATCAAACTCCCTTTGCGTAGTAGTATCTCACGGATGTTGGTCACAATTAAACCATGTAACCATATTAGTTGCGCATTGGCATCCTTTGATTACCACAGTTCGTTTGGTGGTGTTGGACTCAGGTATTCGCTGGGTTAGCTTAAGCTTGTGCTCCTTGGGTATATAAGCATAAAATGATAGAATAGAAGGCGCTACAAATATTTCATCTTCGAGGAGTTCAGATTCAGATTCATAATTGATCAAAAGGTTATTCATGTACTGCCTATGCTTCTTTTGTATTAGTAGAAATCGATTCGATATATCACGCACTACGTATCCTAAAAAACGACAACTTACATCCTTTGATATATCCTGGTATTCTATTATAAATTATTCTCCAATTGATTACGATACTTCTTGATGGTCGTAATAGTAATATTTACTGGTGCTAGTACTTGTATGAGTATTGTGGTAGTGGAAATACATCAGAGAAATAAGGTATACTACCAAAACAAATTCTCCACATTTTCTTACTGTGTGATAGGTAAAATAACAGTAACAATAACTCTTGCTCCTGTGATTGCTCCTCCTTATTATAGTCGTCGCCATATCGCATATCGTATCCTGTCTCCAATATTATCTATCATTCAAATAGAACGAAACGAAATGAAACGTCGACGACAAGAAGACAACAAGATACGGAAACGAAAGGGGTGGTATACAAAAACCAATTCGGTTTCAACAAAAGCAAACGTCAGAGGCTTTGAATTCAAGAGTATCACATGATGAACTGCATATATCAGCGCAACAATCACCAAGACCAGCACAAAAACTATCACAAAAGCATGTACTGGATTCCCCGGCCATGGAAACCCCGAGCGCCGGATACCCTTGAACTTCACATTTGTCATTAGCAATTGGAGACTGTGTAGAACCAAGACAACTACCAGGAGGAAATTCAGTCGGTTTTACACATACAAGCGATGGAGTGGGTGGTAAACTTGGTAAAAGTAATCTACTTGGTGTAGAACTGGGTGAGGCAGCAGGCATACTACTCGGTAACTTAGACGGACTGCTTGAAGGTGATCCACTAGGATTTGCAGAAGGTCCACCAGAAGGTCCACCAGAAGGTCCACCAGAAGGTCCACCAGAAGGTGCGTCACTTGGATCGAAACTAGGAGAAGAGCTGGGTACACCACTTGGTGTAAGACTAGGAGTGAAACTTGGAACAGCACTTGGGATGGAACTGGGCACCAAACTTGGCAACAAACTTGGCAACACGCTTGGCACCAAACTTGGCAGCACACTTGGTTCCAAACTAGGAACAGTACTCGGAATGAAACTTGGAAGTAAAGTTGGTTCCCTACTAGGAGATGCGCTTGGCGATTCACTGGGTGTATCCGATGGAGATGGAGTTGGAAAACCCGTTGGAAATCTTGTGGGAGGATCTGTAGGGAAGCTTGTGGGTAAATCAGTTGGTCCATCAGAAGGAATAGAACTTGGTGTTTCGCTAGGTGATCTACTTGGTGTGGAACTAGGTGAGGCAGAAGGCATACTACTTGGTAACTCAGATGGACTGCCTGATGGTGACCCGCTAGGATTTGCAGAAGGTTCTCCAGAAGGTGCGTCACTTGGATCAAAACTGGGGGCAGAACTAGGAAGACCACTTGGCTGTAGACTTGGAAAGTAACTCGGCTGAGAACTAGGTGAAAGACTCGGTTGTAAGCTGGGACTGGAACTAGGAATAACAGTTGGGTTTGAACTCGGCTCGCCGCTTGGACTGCGACTAGGAAAAGAGCTAGGTTCGCCGCTTGGTTCGACGCTTGGTACAGCACTTGGCTTCCTGCTTGGAAAAGCACTTGGGATGACACTGGGCACCAAACTTGGCAACACACTTGGTTCCAAACTAGGACCATAGCTAGGTTCATCACTTGGCACAACACTTGGAAGAGAACTTGGCTCCCTACTTGGAGAAGCACTTGGGATAGAACTGGGCACCAAACTTGGCAACACACTTGGTTCCAAACTAGGAACAGTACTAGGTCCACCACTCGGCTCAAAGCTCGGCTCAAGACTTGGAATATAACTCGGAATAGAGCTTGGAATAAGACTAGGCCTCGAGCTTGGTGCAGAACTAGGAAAAGTGGTCGGGTTGGTACTCGGTCCACCGCTTGGATTGCGACTAGGATAAGAGCTAGGAATAGTACTCGGCTCTAGACTTGGTGCTGCACTTGGGTCAAGACTGGGTACTGTGCTTGGTTCCAAACTTGGTTCTGAACTAGGAATGGAACTTGGTGCGCCAGTTGGATCAGCACTAGGAACAGTGCTAGGTATAGCACTTGGTAGAAGACTCGGCTCAGTACTTGGAATGAAACTGGGCAATGGACTCGGTTCTGAACTACGAATGGAACTTGGTGCGCCAGTTGGATCAGCACTAGGAACAGAGCTAGGTTCAGCACTCGGTAGAAGACTCGGCTCAATACTTGGAATGAAACTGGGCAATGGACTCGGTTCTGAACTAGGAATGGAACTTGGTGCGCCAGTTGGATCAGCACTAGGAACAGAGCTAGGTTCAGCACTCGGTAGAAGACTTGGCTCAGTACTTGGAATGAAACTAGGCAATGAACTCGGTTCTGTACTAGGAATGGAACTTGGAGCGCCAGTTGGATCAGCACTAGGAACAGAGCTAGGTATAGCACTCGGTAAAAGACTCGGCTCAATACTTGGAATGAAACTGGGCAATGGACTCGGTTCTGAACTAGGAATGGAACTTGGTGCGCCAGTTGGATCAGCACTAGGAACAGAGCTAGGTATAGCACTCGGTAGAAGACTCGGCTCAATACTTGGAATGAAACTGGGCAATGGACTTGGTTCTGTACTAGGAATGGAACTTGGTGCACCAGTCGGATCAGCACTAGGAACAGAGCTAGGTTCAGCACTCGGTAGAAGACTCGGCTCAGTACTTGGAATGAAACTGGGCAATGAACTCGGTTCTGTACTAGGAATGGAACTTGGTGCGCCAGTTAGATCAGCACTAGGAACAGAGCTAGGTATAGCACTCGGTAGAAGACTCGGCTCAGTACTTGGAATGAAACTAGGCAATGAACTCGGTTCTGTACTAGGAATGGAACTTGGAGCGCCAGTTGGATCAGCACTAGGAACAGAGCTAGGTATAGCACTCGGTAAAAGACTCGGCTCAATACTTGGAATGAAACTGGGCAATGGACTCGGTTCTGAACTAGGAATGGAACTTGGTGCGCCAGTTGGATCAGCACTAGGAACAGAGCTAGATATAGCACTCGGTAGAAGACTCGGCTCAGTACTTGGAATGAAACTGGGCAATGGACTTGGTTCTGTACTAGGAATGGAACTTGGTGCACCAGTCGGATCAGCACTAGGAACAGAGCTAGGTTCAGCACTCGGTAGAAGACTCGGCTCAGTACTTGGAATGAAACTGGGCAATGAACTCGGTTCTGTACTAGGAATGGAACTTGGAGCGCCAGTTGGATCAGCACTAGGAACAGAGCTAGGTTCAGCACTTGGTAGAAGACTCGGCTCAATACTTGGAATGAAACTGGGCAATGGACTCGGTTCTGAACTACGAATGGAACTTGGTGCGCCAGTTGGATCAGCACTAGGAACAGAGCTAGGTTCAGCACTCGGTAGAAGACTCGGCTCAGTACTTGGAATGAAACTGGGCAATGAACTTGGTTCTGCTGTTGGAGTCAATGTAGGAGTCAATGAAGGAGTCAATGTAGGAGTCAATGTAGGAGTCAATGTAGGAGTCAATGAAGGAGTCAATGTAGGAGTCAATGTAGGAGTCAATGTAGGAGTCAATGAAGGAGTCAATGTAGGAGTCAATGAAGGAGTCAATGAAGGAGTCAATGTAGGAGTCAATGTTGGTGCTGGTGTAGGAGCTGGTGTAGGAGTTAATGTAGGATTCAATGTTGGTGCTGGTGTAGGAGCTGGTGTAGGAGCTGGTGTAGGAGCTGCTGTTGGTACTGCTGTCGGTACTGGTGTAGGAGCTGCTGTCGGTACTGCTGTCGGTACTAGTGTAGGAGCTGCTGTCGGTACTGGTGTAGGTACTGGTGTAGGTACTGGTGTAGGTACTGGTGTAGGTACTGGTGTAGGTACTGGTGTAGGTACTGGTGTAGGTACTGGTGTAGGTGCTGGTGTAGGTACTGGTGTAGGTCCTGCCGTAGGTACTGCCGTAGGTACTGCCGTAGGTACTGCCGTAGGTACTGCCGTAAGTACTGCTGTCGGTGGTAGACTCGGTGGTATACTCGGTGGTAAAGTTGGAGACTGAGTCGGAGCGGCCGTTGGTGGTAGACTTGGTGATACTTTCGAAGACAGAGTCGGAGCTGGTGTCGGTGCGTTTGTGGGGTTACGTGTAGGAGCTGGTGTCGGCGCTTGTGTAGGAGCCAAAGAAGGCGCATTTGTTGGAGCTACTGTTGGAACTAGCGTGAGTGGTATTGTAGGTGATACAGTGGGAGTTGCCGAAGGCAATGAAGTGCTTGGAATACTTGAAGGATATTTACTTGGTTCCAAACTCGGAGTACCACTTGGATCATCACTTGGAATAAAGCTAGGGACAGTAGATGGAACAGAGCTAGGGACAGGACTTGGCTCTCTACTTGGTTGCGTACTTGGAACAGAACTTGGGACATCACTTGGGTCAAGACTTGGTAGAGTGCTTGGTACTCTTGAAGGATCTTTACTTGGTTCAAGACTAGGTAAATAGGATCCAGTGATGCTTGGCAGTGCACTAGAAACTGTACTGGGTAATACACTTGGTGCTGTACTTGGCAAAGAGCTTGGAATGGTACTAGGAGAGCTACTTGGTTCCCCACTGGGACCTGAGCTAGGCTCCAATGAGGGTGCATTGCTGGGGTTGACAGTTGGTGATTCAAAATCTGTTCGTTCGTTATTCCAATCTAATAAATAAGGATGATATCCATCCTCAAGTATGCCCAGTACTTGAAATAACCTCTCAAGCTCTTTTTCAACCAATTCCATATCGATGTCAACTTTTGGACGTGTAGGTGAACTACTTGGTAACTCACTAGGTGCATAGCTTGGTAACAATGTTGGGGAGGGTGAAAAATCTTGCAACATTCTTGATACAAAATCAGGTGTATCAATTCCGAACAAGGGATCTTCTGGACACGAACCGGTGCATGTCACCAATGCGTTCCAGTATATAGTTATATTTACATCACCTATGGTTGTATGCTTGTGTTCGCAACTTTCCATTCGTCTCTGATATGTCTCAAAACAGGGTTCTGAAACTTTATTGTAAATTTTCGTAATATTTTCCCCAAAATCTGCTAGATTAATGGATGAATCCGAATCAGAAAATCTTTCTGTTGCTGATGATTTCCGATCAAATGATAACTTGAAATTCCTCATAGCCTGCACACGGAAAGCTGGATCTAGACATGCTGGAATTATCGCTGGCACAATGGTAGGGACTGCGATCGCTCCAGCAGTTGCGGCGACAGTGGCGACCGCTGCTGTAGTGACAACCTACAATTTACACCGAGAGTTTGTGGAGAGAGAGAGAGAGAGAGAGAGAGAGATAGAAGATAAAAATATTGAGGGATTGTGCAAGTTAATAGCAAAGCACAGCAACGTATCCACAATATAAACATGCATCAAAAGGTGATGTTTTGACCATTGCAACATTTACACCAGAGTAGATTCCATAGTAGTAACAAAGTACATACAAATATGTTCACTCACCGCTGTCACAGTTGTAGAGACTGTCGCCGCCGCAACGGTTGTTGCTGCAGCTCCAGTAACAGCAGCAGCTCTGGTTGATTAGATAAAAGAAGATATGTATTTATATTAGTTTTGGTTTGCACATCAAGAATAGAGAGAACCATGGAAAATATTTGCCGTGTGTGAGGACATATTTCGAAAATTAATAGATGAAAGAATATTAAATTTTTTTTTCATATAATAAATGATTTCAGAAATATACAGACATACAGACATACAGAAACAGCGGATACTTACGTAGTTGCTCCTGCGACTGTTGCGGTAGCAGCACTACCAACTGTACTGGCGGCGGAAACTCTATACAATATATATTATAAATAAGTAGAAACATTTATGCAGATCACAAAAGTGAATATCATGATATAATATGTGTGAGAGTAAAGAAGGGGAAGGGGGGGGGGGGGGGGTATTGATATGATTGAAAAAAAATCCAAGATGGCAGCAACCTCATTATCGCATATTGTGAATTTTAATCTTGTATATGTAACTTACGCCATTGTTTGCATTACAGCAGCTCTGATAAAATAGATCAATAAATCAAATGAACGACAAAATAGGTGTGGTAAAATAATAGTTATAGTAAAAGTGGTTTGTATGTGAGCGTTAGCTACGATGGTATTGTATTTTGTCAAATCAACATATTTGATATATTATTTGGTGTAACTTACTGTGCTGCTACAGCTGTTGCTTGGCCCACAACTGCTGACGATGATGCCGCCGCTGGTTTGCACAACAAGAATGATAAATGAGAAACACAGGCGAAACAAAACAATGATATGTAAAACAAATAGACATATAAACATACATATGCAAACTTACCAGCACTCGTGGACGCCGCTGCACTCGAGGAAGCCGCTGCACTCGACCCGGCACTCGAAGCTGCACTAGCACTAGCACTTGATGCTGTCGAAGCGGAGGCAGAGGCAGAAGAAGCGGATGCAGCTGAAGAGGAAGATGCTGACGTTGTTGCTGATGTAGTTACCGAGGAGGTCGATGCTGATGCTGATGTAGATGCTGATGCGGATGAGGATGCACTCATCGACGATGATGCGCTTGAAGATGAATTCAAGGCAGAAGAGGAACCTTGTAATACGCTACTAGATGCATTTGTTACTTCCGCTGTCATTTCAGCAGCGTGGGCAGCATTCTCTGCCGTTGCTTGAATTATACCATTTTCTCCACCACCCGTTCCTTGTGAAGTTGCACCAACATCTAAGTTGTCGTCATTTGAATTTACGAATGCTTTAAACAACTTCTGTACACCTCCTATTGCACCTACTAAAGCCATTCCACCAAATGCGTACATCATACCTCGAATCACTTTCTTTTCAGGATTTTCTTCGTCTTCTTTTTCTTTTTCTTCTTCGGAATCGTACGCATTCACTTCGTCGTCGTCATTACCATCGTCGTACAGTCTACGAAGATCGTTATAATAATTGTTACCATCAAGACTAGTGCCAGGACCATTATCATTGTTGTATTGTGATGATAAATTGGAATTGAAGATATCTAATACACTTAATGAATGTTCGCTTGCTCCTAGATTCTGTAAATCACGTTCAATCAATTCTGGACCACCATCAACAATATCCATTGCGAAACGAACGACTCTATTTCCTCTTTGGACATTATTGTTAATATTGTTACTGAGTTTGTCATCGCTACCATTAAAGTTGCTGTACAATGATCCTTCTTTGTTATATTCATCTTGGAATGTATCAACAAATAGTTCCTCGTACTCGTTGTCATTGTTGCTGTCGGCGTCGTAATACAGGACGTCATCATTATCATCATCTTCGTCTTCCATTGACAACATCACACTCTTTCGTCGTTGTTGATATAACAGATGTTGCCTTGAATGGTTTTCGTATAGTTGGTGTTGCGATAGTATAACACAATTTTTGCTGTGATTATTGCCATTTTCGTTACTGTTATGACCGTTGTTATCATCCACTACTATCATCTCGCCGAGATTGTTGTTGTTGTTGTTGTTGTTGGTTGACGAATGTAATGGTAACGTAGAACTTATAAACATCAAATCACGCAATGGCATAATTCTCTGCCTTTGTGGTGGTGGTTGCTGTTCTTCTTCTTCTAATAAAGTGATATATTTTCCGTGAAAGGATTCATTAAATGAATTTCTTCTTCTATTGCCATAATCATCAACTATCGTACTGCTTGTCCTTCTCCTCCTTTTACTACTTATAGTAGCTTTAGATGATGTCAATGATGATGATGATATATTCATATTCATACTATTAGAACCACCAGGACTATCATTTCCCATCGGTAATCCAATCAAACTTTCTTCTTGGGTGGATCGTTTCGATAACCCACTATTGATACTGTTGTGAGTATCATCGCTATACTCGCTGTTATTATCGTTATCGCTGTCTTTGTTACAGGTATTATTGTCATCGTCTGGACTATCATATTCGTCGCAATCGCCATCATCGCCATCATTGCCATCATTGCCACCATCGCCATCATCATCATCATCAGCAGCAGCAGCAGCAGCATAATCAACTATGACGAACGGTAGTAGTGGCAGTTGTTGTTGTTGCCCTTGTCGTGGTAATGGTGTTGATGATTGTTTTGGCAAATTTCTTATCCTTGTTCTTCGACGATTATCCTCATCGTCATCGTCATCGATTCTGTCAAAAGAATTAGCAGAAGACGACGATGATGATGACAAACCGGCGGTGGTATTTCTTCCGCTTCTTGAACCTCTCATTGGTATTTCAGTGGAGGACATTGCGGCAATCTCCTCCTCCTCCTCCTCTACAAGGGTATCCGTATGATGTAACAAAGACGTCACCGTCCTGTTGTATCCATGTTGATGATCACGACGACGCTGTGGCTGACGGTGACGGTGACGCTGTGGCTGACGTTGACGGTGACGGTGAAGCTGTGGCTGTTCTTCGTCAGTGATGTTATTTTCCATAATTATGACGTGTGTTGCTTATTTCGAATTTTTCTAAGATGTTAAAATTACCTATCTTCACTTTAACTTGTCATTGACTATTGTTTTTATTTATTTGTAACCTTTTGACTTTGGTTTGATGCCGAGTCAAGTCTATTGTGGATGGATAAATTACTTGTGTGACTATAAAGAACAGTACAGTACTAGGAAGTACAAGCAACAAGTCAAGTAACAAGTCAAGTTAGTGTGCGTGAGAGGATGATCGATGATGCATGAATCGAAGAAGATATCGAATCATCGAATTCGAATCGCAGAAAATGCTGTGTTGTCCGGATGGAGCCATCGGAATATCTCCTCCATGCATAATGTGCTAATGTGGCAATTGCATTATGTAATGATTGCAAAATATTACTTATGCGTCACCCGACTGTTTATGATGACAAAATTTATCTATAAGTCTCTTCGCTTTCCAAAAGTTTCTCTATCTCGATACATTAAATAAATACTCATTATTCACATCAGTTCCGGGGAAATTCGGGCGAGATAATGGCAAAAAAAGAACTGTCATATCTTTTTTAATCGAAGTAGTCAAGTTTGATTAGATTATTTCTGTGAGACGGAAGAAAATTATTTAGATAATTTTTTTTAATCGATCCACAATGGCGCTTTTCCACAATTTTAGACCATACTACACACCACCAAACGATGACACAACAAAGTCAATACCTTAAGATTGCTATAAGTGACATCTATCTTGACCGAGCGGATTGGTCTGAATTGCTCTAAAAATGTAATGTTATAAAGATGCTATTGGGAAGGTTGGTCATATAGATTGCAGAAAAGATACGTTTGATGTTTTGTCTCAAACAATAGGTCCTATCATGAATGATTCCATGGAGGAAATCAATGGTAAATTTATTTGTATCCCAAATAATGGAACTTGTGTTAGTTTTGTGATAGTGATAGGACCATAGACAATTGCAAGTATCACAAGTTAGAGCTTTTTACAATTGGTGATCTTCAATATGCACATACAGCACTCGGAAAAATTAGTATGGATAGGATGTGGTGCCACATATGTGGCTGATCTTTCTAACTCCGAGTGGGCGGACACCACAAGGCACACAAGAAGCACCCCATCTACCTCAAATGGTTAATGCCTCCAATGGTTAACTACAGGAAAATGCACCATCAACTGTTTTTGTGTCCATGTCCAAACAAAACTGATGTGCCCTCTATGACACCAAGTGACAACCAGCACCCTTCTCAGGCTCTGCCAGTGACACTCGGATCAGGTCATTCCCATTGAACCTCCAGCATCGCTCCATATTCAGTGCCAGTCTCAGCCCCAATCCCAGTAGTTTTTCATCCCCAGCACCAAGCCGACGGAATCCTTTGCCAACCACAATAACCATTCCCATTTGCATGAATATGAGGAAGTCGTCAATCATTGCTGCAAGCTCTGCTGGCAATGGATTGTATGCCGAAAGGCAGCCTTTGAGCCGGTCAAAACCAACCCCGTTGCCGTCTGTCGTTCCTGTTGGCATTCGTTTGAAGCAGCCGCCAACCCGAGTTGAACTGCCTATCTTCCCAGTTAGTCAGCCACCTGAAACACCAAACACCCATGAGACTTCTGCCCATTGCTTTGAGGTCAAATTCACTGCCGCAGAAGCACGAAACACTTGGCGATTGGAAATTCGAAATGACCAAGACAGAAATTTGGTAGGTACTTGTACGTTACCCTCTGTTCTGTCTATTTTTGATGATCCTTGTGTTACACCAGACAATGACAACTTTGTCCCAACACCTTGGCTACTTGAAACTATTGACCGTGTCGCTTCATCCCCTGGAATACCCCCCCCCCCCCTCCTCCTCTTTCGGACAGATACCGCAGCTCTTGATGAGCATAATGCGGCTCTCTTCAAGCAATATGATTATGACCTCTCCAAGTTGCTGCCAGATTTCCAAGACACCACTGTAGCTTTTGGCTCTGAATACCGGCCGATTGAAGATCTCCGCATCATTCTTGGGAAGCACCCTAACTTCGACTTCTTCGAATCTACTGTACTAAGTGGTATGGATTACCATTTCACTTGTGAACTAACCGAAGATGAAAGAATGGCGGAACTCTTGGCCCAGATGGCCAGAGAAAATCATTCTTCAGCTACCTCAGATCTAAATGGACTTAATGGAATGACAGGAAAAGATGTTACCACTAAAGGATTCTCACTAAACCCCACATGGTGAATTTTCAACCAAATCGATATTATCGGAATGGCATAATGACGACCCATGTAAGATATTGCACTGGAATGACGATGATGATGATGATAAATTATTCAGGAGTGTTTTGCATGAGTCTACAATAACTATATCTGATTTCCTTATATTTGGATATGGATTGACACGGTCTTACAATTTGCTGCAATTACTAACGCTGAAGGTTTCATTAAAATGTCGATAAATGGGTAGTTGAAATAAGGTCGATCGAATTTATCAAACGGAATAACTTGCGAGATATTTCCTGCTTCTTGGAAAAAATGTGGTTAATGTCCAGATCCGAAACCAGTTTCACAGATATTGATTGTGCTTCGATGATCTTCCAGGCGGGTCAAATGGAGACTCTGTATTAGATAAGTTAATACGGCAGCTTGATTCGGAATAGAGAAATATCCCCCCTGATACTCGAGCCGTTGGAAAATCCTTCTCGATAATTTCATTTAGTTCTTTTATACTATTCTATTTTATTTTGTACTTTCGAACTTATTTCAATCATATAACTAATTTATATCTTCATTTAGTGAGATGAATCAGTTGAACTAAAAATTGTACGTCAGAAGGAAAAGCTAAGTTGTTTTTCTCAAGAAAAGACAAGTCATTGTTAATTGTTAATTCAGCTGTTATAACTTAGTTACATTTGTCGCTATGGCATGTTTTTACAGGGATAGGAATAATGTAGTAAGGCCGGCAATAGTCCCAACAGTGGACGTCATGATAGACACTGTACCAGAAACAGTGGGTGCAGGGGTAGCTTCGACGGGTTCAGGAGCCTCAGAAGGAGGGACGACAGGTGCATCAGTAGGAACATCGACAGGTGCATCAATAGGAACATCGGCAGGTGCGTCCGTTGGCAATGGAGTTATTGCTGCGACTGGTTCAGCCTCCGGGATACAACTTAGAGGGCATCCACTAACCAAATCGGTGATGTTTTGAGGAATATTCTCGTTTTTTAAAATGACGCATTTGAAGACATCATCGGCTTTTTCCTTGCAAGCAGGACAGCGAGTCGTGATAGGGCAGAGAGCGGTATCAACATCAACACACGATTCGATCTCCTCCGAGGTAGGAATCGCAGCAAGTTCTTCATCTGTTGGGAGAAGACTAAAGCATAGATTACTGATAGCACAAGGTAAGAGGTCGTTTTCGAGCTGTTCAAGGCAATCTGCGGGGAAAAAATCTAGTAGCCCATCTGGGATCATCTGAGTTGCGACTAGAACGAATAGGAAGGGAGCGACCCACATTGAACGGAAGAAACGCATGGCTTTGTACATTCTAATTATGATAGCAGTATTCGATTCGTTGCAGATGATCTTGACGAGAATTGAGAATATCAGCGGTAATGTTCAATGTTAATGAGGGAAGAACTAACGGGCAGATGCGAAGAAATTAAAAAATTCCAAGGCCTAGGAGATACAAAATGACACATAATACGTAGGATACTTCAAGTACAGTACATAATAGCGCATGACAAGCGGCACGCATAAAACTCAACGATTCCCGTGATATCAATCAGGGACTCAATGTTTTACGAAACTAAAAAATGAAAAAATCCCATCGAATTATTATCAAACTACATCAATGTTTTGACATTTTTCTACAGATTAGTGTACTCAGCAAAAGTCTGATACCGAAACCGCAAAACAATAGCAGTTAACAAACAAAACTAATTCTATACCTCTCTATTAATTAATCTAGTTACACTCTATCAGCTAGTCTATTTATATAATATATCTTATTCTATACCCTTACCAGCCACTTTCGTCTATCTCAACTATATCCTCCTCCTCCCCACTGCCTAACGCAAAAACAAGAATTTTGTCCTTCTCAAAGCATGGAATGTAAATTTTCGCATAACCAGATTCCTGTTCTGCCGAGCAAAGATCGTCGTACCCCACAGCTATACTTCCCACTGTGGCGCCGCATTTGATTTCACACATAAGCTTATATTCAGCTTGGAGATCACTTTGTAAGGTGTCACATTCTCCACCCTCTTCTTTGCGGGTGTTTAATTCAACCCCTTCTACTAGTGATTCCTGCGGACGAAAGATATATGCAGATTCTGCGCAATCACCCGCAACCGCAATCATCGGTCTTTTCCCTTGGGATTCGTCATCCTTCCGAGCGTGAAACGCGTATGCGAACCCCGGGGCACCGGGATTTATCACGTTCCATATCTGCTGCTTAACTTGGAATCCTGTAGCGATGGTTGTCCGGATCCAAGGCGCAGTCTTCCATGCATTCTTTCCCTTCGGAACTTTATATGCAAAAAGTGAACCCCCGCGTATTTGCCCCTCAGATTGCTGTTTGTCATTACCACCCTTGTACTCGGTCATCATCACATTGTTCGCAGTGCTTTTATCACTTTTGTCTTTGAAATTTGCTTCATGGCTCGTTACCAAAAAGTGAGAAAAAGAGTTTCCTTGACTCAAAGATTTTATAGTACTGCCCGAATCAACGACAAGATGAGATTCCCTTTTTTCTGCCGGATCCAGATCAACCAGTATCCCACCAAAAGAAGCTCCCGGTTTATTATCAATTACACGCGAAAAAGTCACTTGAGGATTTGGTCCACGTCGAATAGAGTGTAGAGTCACCTTTTCGTCAAAAAATTGACTCGCCAAAACTTCGATTGTGTCATCATTGGGATCCATATCCGCGACAGCAAACGTGACGTCCGGTCCTGTCGCTAGGACTCGTTCCTTCCACGGCAAATGACGTGCATTGAAAGGGTTGAAAGTAGTCCCGTCTTCTTCCAATGGCGTCCCTGTCTCGACGTCAAAATGAGGTGGTTTGGGCATTTCTAACCAGATCAGCTGCCCATTCTTTGGACGACCTTGTTCCATTGCGTCCGACGGTCCAGAAGCGCTGGATGATACTGACCCATTACCAATATTCGACGTAGTTGAGGCGGCAACCTTTCTCAATTTTGCCCGTGCGGTTAATATAGACTGTCTACCATCACCTGTTAAATCAATCCAGATAGCTTTGTGGTAGAACCATCTATCGGTCGAATATGGATCGGTCATAGAGATAGTCCATTCCAATTGTTCATGTCCCGGATTTTTCACAACGTAAATCCCACCTCGATCCTTCCCAGGCACTAGAAATCCGTCTGCGACTAACAACGCATCCTGGGTATAACTACTACCGACATTACTTCTATCCGAAAAGTTGCCGCCAAGAAATGGTTGTTGATGTTGATGTTGTTGTATGACATGATCTCTGCTACTAGGACTATCGTCACAGCGTTGTATTATATTGGTCGGTACTTTAGTAATCTCATTAGGCCATGAAATTGCAGACTCAGATCGTGGATTGAGCGTATGAATATATCCGTCGTGTATATCAACACACTTCATAAAACCCCGTGGACTGGTAAGAGAAAATCCAGTTGACCAGAGTCGATCACGCAACGCTAATTCTTCTTCTTGACTATCGAGATGTTGAGTACTATCTTTCCTCCATCGATTCCATATTGTACCACCATTGGCGGTGTTTTGCTGTTGATGTTGTACATCTCGTGACAGTGCCGCCAACGATCCAGCACCATCGCTGGATAATATTTGAAGATACCCAGGTTTTTCAATATTGATCTCAGCCAATAATTCCACACTAACGGTTGCGTACCGATCATGTAATTCTTTTCGTTCTAGATCATCTAACCATTGATATCTATCGTAGGAAGCAAGACTGCGATCGATGTTTGTTCCATTAACTTGAACTATTAAACCACTTTGTTGCTGTTTTCTACCTAAATCGAGCCATTTACGAGTAGGATTTTCCTCCACCGATACAATCAGTGGGAATTTCCCTGTAACGAATCTTTGTCTATGATGATGGTTTCTGTTGCCAGCCAAGATACTTCGGAAGGACTGGGTTAAATCTATCGGTACTGATGACGGTGACGGTGACGATGACGATGCCGATGCCGATGCCGATGACGACGCCGATGACGATGACGACGACGACGACGACGACGACGACGACGATGCATCAGCGGCGGCTGCCGAATGTTGCTGCATAAGCATAATAGGCAATTTTCGATGACAATAACGAATATTAGATGATGAATTAATTGGCGTGTATTTGTTGAGAGAATTTGTTGATATTGCCGCATTAGTATTGACCATAGATGTAGGCGTTCTTGATAAGAAGAACGATTCAACGTACGACGAATCCCTCCAAGATACGATACAAACCCAAAAAAGGACGAACATACGTCGACCGATAGAGCGTGTCAGAGGTAGCCGCCTCACATCCGTTGACGTTCTTATTTCCCTTTTACGAACTGTTTGTTTGTGCTGATGGCAATTAATTGATGTTTCTCTTTGATCATGATCTTCAACCTCAGCCTCACCCTCATCATCCGTCATTATTATACCGATCGTTTCGTCTCGTCTTCGTTTTCTCTTCGAATTTATAACATTATTTCTTGCCAATCTATAAGTACTACTCAACTCAGGGGGTTGTTGCTGTAGCCGCTGTGACGAACGCCGTCGTCCTCTTTCTATCATGATGATGATGATGATGATGATGATGATGATGATGATGTGAGCTGTGGCAATTGTGTATGCATGAAGAGACAGAAAGACCAAACCATGTAGTACAATAAGTATGTTTAATGTGTTGATGTGATGGTTGTCACGAAGTTTGATTTTTGATTTCTTTCTTTATAGATTTCTTTCTCTTTTCTACGCGAGAACTGCAAGCAGTAAAATACCAACTGTTGATGTGCCGATACTTTTGTGAGCGAACGTGCCAGAAACAGAAAATCTTTTCAACTGCTTCCACCTGGAACTTTATGTCCCTAAAAAGGGTTGCGAAGATTACCACGACACCCTCAGTTTTATGAAAATAAATAATAATCTTCACTCATCTGCTTCACTCTTGTTAAACTCTCTTGCTGATATTAAAAAGTAATTGCAACATTCATACCTAGGTAGCAGTAGGCACAGATTCTTTCCCGACGACGACTATGCGAAGTCGAAAATTCCCACGACAACAATCAAGACACACTACAACCACATTGAAAATTGACTGTACGATCGAAATCGCCAACATAATTGGAATTCGTTAATCCAATTGATTTTCGACACCATCATTCGTAACCTACTTGTATTATAATCTGAATATACAACTCACGCAAGTGGTTGCAATGAGAACATAACATCAACATGCCCTCTAGTAGCGATAAATTAATACCTTCCAATGATCCATACGAAGTACTGGGTGTACCATTCAACGCTACCGACGCCGAAGTGAAGAAGGCTTATCGCAAATTAGCACTAAAGTATCATCCTGACAAGCAGCAGCAGCAACAACAAGGGAAGAATCATGCTGCATCGGCTGAGGAGATATCCAAGAAATTCCACGACATTAAAGAGGCACGATCGTTTCTTTTGGATGCTGACCATGCCGAGGCTCGTCGAAAATTGAATGCGAAACGAGAATCGGATCGTCTTCGTCAACAGACCGAGGCTTTACGTGAGAAGAATATGAGTGAACGGCGGAAACGTCTACGAGAAGAATTGAGAGAGAAAGAAAAAGTGGCAATACGTCAATCACAATCAAAGAAGCAACAACGAAAACAAAATAAGGAGGATGACATTGTGAATCAGTTGCGAAAAGAAGGACGAAGGAAAAAAGAAGAATATGCCGAACGCGATGCCCAAAAAAAGGAAGATGATGAGCTCAAG
Organism: Fragilariopsis cylindrus CCMP1102; assembly: GCA_900095095.1. Classification (NCBI taxonomy): domain Eukaryota; phylum Bacillariophyta; class Bacillariophyceae; order Bacillariales; family Bacillariaceae; genus Fragilariopsis; species Fragilariopsis cylindrus. The sequence goes on along the minus strand of FMBT01000403.1, from coordinate 77,730 downwards.
GAGACGATACGTGAAAGAAAAACGTCAAGACATGATCAATTAGAAGAGCGACAAGTTCGACTTAAATGGGAGAGAAAGAAAATGAAACCAAGTCCGTCAGAAGATTCTTTAGTTGTACTTTTGTCCAAACCGTTTGGTCTTGTCGAAAGTGTTGAGTTGCTTGGTAGGAAGGGCAATCAAGCGCTTGTAACATTCAACGATCAGAGTAGCTGTAAACCCTGCGTGGATCATTATGCAACTAGTACAGTCATGAGAGCTAAGTACGTTGGAAGACGCAAAGAGGAAGAGGAGGAAAGAGCCGAACATCAAGCACAAAAACAAGCTGATCATCGATCGTCACAACATACTGATACTGATATGAACGAAAGTTTGGAAGATCGTAGAATGCGTCAAGCAGTAGAACGCGATAGGCTGCTGCGACAACTGGAAGAAGACGAAGACGACGACAACGATGAGAAGGAAGGAAACAGTGCTAAAAAAATGGGAAATGATACTTTGGGTGGTATCAAGAAGAAGATAAAAAGACTATCGTCGAAACAACAGGTATCATCAATTTTCCCACTTCCATTGCCTGACGCAGATACAGATATCATATATAACGATCTTTCGCCTATAGAGGCATTAGAAAAATTCGAAGGGTTTGTTTTAGGGAACACGGTATCATCACGTGTCACGGTGTAAAACTAACTAACTAACTAACTAACTACCTAGATCAATGCAAAGTATCTATTTCGTCTTCGTCGGTTAGTGGGCGATTAGAATAAAAAACTGACCTTGTAGTAGAAATATGTTTCAACACATATATGGCAATGACTATGGAAACTAAAAAAATCAAATAAATTTATCGTTTGTGATGGCGAGATTTATATATGACGGCGACAACATCATTTGATAATATTATACGAAAATGATGAATAGTACTCTACTAAATAGGGCTTCTATAACCTCAAGGCAACCAGAGTTGGATTATGTTAGATCTTGTTGGTATATTTGGCTATTGAAGCATTTGTTTCTGTTCTTTCCTTGTAGTCGTTCGAAGATATAATTTGTGAGAATCGTCATATTGTATCATATTATTACTGGAAGAATATTCCTCTCCCTTTCCCTATACGTGGTTATTAAAACCAACAACTATATCAAACTAAAAGGTAGGTTTAATGATAAAGATCACATAGTAAACAATACAAGTAATATATAACAGATTAAAGTAACTATGCATCCTAATTAATCAACTATAATCTTGTGTATTTTTTTGAACCAAAAATATGTCATAAGATGTTATAAAAATCTCACAAAAACGTACCAGCCATTCATTCTATGATAGACTAAGCCTTTATATTATAAAGGTTTTTTGAAGAGTAAGAAGTTGGTTATGGTTCCATGGGCAAAGTGTAGTGAGACTGAGTACTGAGTGACTGTACTATACTGTAGTTAAAGTACAATACAAAGTTGTATTGTTTTCTGCATTTACAGTAGGTTCTGAGATGAATAGGGGGAGACGGATTTTCGATTTTTATTTTGTAAAATTTGCCAAGATTGAAGATTGAAAGCGATCGAGGCGAAAAAAATGAGCAAAAACAAAAATAAGATCGAAAGAAAAGACAAGAATTGACAATGCATAAGAGATGAATTGGAATACTATATATATTGTAGCAACGTAGCAACGTAGCAAGAGACTATTAGAGTAGGCAAGGATCGAAGTGAGAAGGATATATCAACGCAATTATATTTATTTGGATGGATGGAGAGTTATGATGCAATAATAGAAGGCGACGAAATTGACTGAGACGATTAATTAATTAAGGACAAGGACGACGACGACGACGACGACATCAATGGGTGATATAACATCAAGAACAAAAACCATCTCATTAAACACAGACATAGACACAGACACAGATACAAACATAACGATGATGATGATGAACCAAACACTACAAAGTAAACGAAAATATCGGATCGCAATGGTCTGTGATTTTTTTTATCCACGCATGGGTGGTGTCGAAATGCATATTTGGAGTTTGTCACAACATTTAATCCGTATGGGACATAAAGGTACGACGAGACAAAAAAAACCAATAAGAATGATGGAATTTGAAATATGAAATACTAATGCATATACTCCCCGGGCCTTTGTACGAAAATGAAGAAATAGAAATCAATTGAAGAAAAGATCGATCGATCGATCGATCATTTTTATATTTATTATTTGTATATTCAATTGAATCTCACACACTATTTTCTCCTATTGCACAATCATAATTCAAATTATGTGTGATTTGTTGTATATGTGTATATATATATATATATACATATATACATATATACATATATACATATAAAGTGATTGTTATAACTCATGCATACGCCAATAGAAAAGGTGTCAGGTACATGGATGGATCATTGAAGGTTTACTATTGTGTGAGTGATGTGTCGATTATTAATTTAAGCTGTACCTGTACTGCCGAACTAAAGACCGGACTATTTCTTGTTCTTAGTTGCTAATTTAACTACATGACTTCTTTACTACTATTACTCATCGTACTCAATCAATTATTTTAATACGGAAAAATAAATACATACAGCCGTTTATTCCTATGACGGATCAAGATATTCTACCTACACTAACGGCGACATTCCCGTTGTGGAGATCTATAATGATTCGAGAAAACATTGATATAGTTCATACACATCAAGCAACAAGTGTTATGTCAAATGAAAGTGTTGTATATGCTGCTGCATTGGGATTGCCAAGTGTATTTACCGACCATTCCTTATTTCAATTCGATGACTTAGCTGGTGTGGTATTAAATCGTGTATTAGAAACGACGTTACGTAGTACAGTAAATGCAGCTATCTGTGTTTCTCATGCCTGTCGTGATAATCTTATATTACGAGCTGTATTGGATCCAAATAAAATTGATGTTATACCCAACGCTGTCGATCCAACTAAATTCTTACCTCGAGACGATAATAATAATGAAATTAATAATAGAAGTAGAATAAAGGTCGTCGTTGTTTCTAGATTGGTATACCGTAAGGGTGTTGATTTGTTAGTGGGGATTATACCAAAAATATGTGACCTGTTACCTCAAGTAGATTTTATTGTCGGTGGAGATGGGAATAAATTACTGAACTTACAAGAAATGGTCGAACGGGAACACTTACAGGATCGGGTTTCATTCTTAGGGGCTGTACCTCATAAAAATGTTGCAAGTGTCTTACGACAGGGACATGTCTTCTTGAATTGCTCATTGACAGAATCATTTTGTATCGCTATCTTAGAAGCGGCAAGTTGTGGATTGTTAGTTGTTTCAACGAACGTCGGTGGTGTTCCAGAAGTACTTGAACCGGATATGTAAGTAGGAAACTCAAAAAAAAACGACAGAATTATTTTTTTGGATGCGTATTTCTATGCTTCTTGCCTCTATGCATGTCATATTATGTCCTTGCAAGAGGATACATTTGATCCTCCTATTCGGGATAGTTGGATGATATGAAAATCAGATGGAAATATCTTTTTTAGTATGTGTGTAATTCTATTAACGTCTTTTCGTTTACTGTCATTTTCTTGTTGTTGATTAACGTACTATTAAAGGATCGTCCTCTGTGACCCAAATGTAGAGGCATTGGTGCAAGGTTTAGGTAAAGCCATCGAACGACAAGAGAGCGAAAATGCTGTTGATCCGTCGGATGCACATCGTCGTATTGAACGCATGTACAGTTGGCATCGAGTGGCTGTACAAACAGTCCAAGTTTACGATCGTATCATTGAAGATAAACCGATGTCATTCCTTCAACGATTAAGGAGTTATCAAAGCCTTGGAGGGTTTTCAGGTATTGTTGTATGTGCATTAGTTCTGTACATTGAGCTATGGATTCGTTTCGTCGAGTGGATACAACCACGTGAATTAATCGATATCGTACCAGATTTAATACCACCGTCATCACCGCAACATTCTGTTACACATAAAAAAGTAAAATAAGAAGAAAGCTTCATTTATCGAACAATCGACATGATTGAATCACACCGATCGTAAAAAATATCGGAAGGGGAACGCATATCAGAAGATATAGACCAACCGTATTATTATTGTTTTTCGGATATCAGGTGCTTATTTTGTGTATGCTTTAGGTTTAGATTTGAACTTTCTCAATACGCCTGGTAGAACTTAAGATACTTCCTCCGTGCAACGCTTATTGTCACGCGCGCTATCGCTTGAAAATTTTGGGTCTAATTTAGACGTTCAACGACGAAATTTGCAAGGAGGATGAGGGAAACTTGTGACTTTAACCCTCTATTTTGTGAGTAGATCTTAATATTTTAAGGTTTTAGCGTCCTTATACACACGCTAAATTTTCAATCGATAGAACGTTTGACAATAAGCGTTACACGGAGGAAGTAGTATGATGAAAAGATTTTTCCTTCTATTTTATGATTTTGTGAGCAAGATTTTCAATTTACCTTCAAAACTCGATTTCACGTGTTACGGAAAACCTTGGGGGTTCGGGTTTTCAGTTTACAGTTTACAGTTTACACCATGCATTATTATTTATTATTAGGCACAAATTACAAATCATTGTTGACCACTTCTTTTGCTATTACAAGTAAGGTACTCCCAAGTAGCTTACAAAAGATAGTATGCAGTTTCCCTTGTTCTCATTATACCTTTTGGTAGTATTTGGCTTGTCGCATCAGATCTGTTCGGCAAGCGACGATAACGAAATCTTCAAAGGAGTGAAGAAGGATGATACCACTGCGATAAAATCAGCTGTCAAAAATGACCCGTCGACACTTGAGTCTATTGGACCGGGAGGACAGACACCACTTCTGCATGCCGTGTTGACTGGTAAATTGGAGTCCGTCAAGACTTTATTAGATCTTGGTGCCAATACGGCAGCCACAGAAACTGATGGATATAATGTTCTTCATGCTGCAGGTTTTCAAGGAAGATCCGAAATATTGGAAGTATTACTTCAACACTTTGCCAATCAGAAGGAAGCTGGAGGCTTCGTATTGGATCCTGCAACGGACAAACACAAAGATGGATTTTATCCTATCCACAGATCATGCTGGGGTCGGGAACCTCGTCACACCGAGACCGTGAAGGTCTTTTTGACGAATAATGTACATTCGCAGATAGCTGCTGATAATGGAAAAACATGCGCAGAAATGACTAACAATGAGGGAACAAAGATGCTTATATCGGAAACGGTTATATCAGAATTGCAACATAGTATGGGAACTATGGATAAAGAGGACGAACTGTAGCTAGCGTAGGAATTTTATTATCTTATATTTATTTTCTATCACGAAGTTAGTTATCGGATATCGCTATCTCGGGAGAAATTGATATGACGATTGATGCAATCATTGATACATTTTTCCACAGAATCCTTTTCTCTTATCTCGTCGTTGTTATTCGTGCAGGATGAAGATTCGATTACTGCTGCCACAAGTGCGCTCTTGGAACCGTCGGTCTGCATGAGGTGTGAGGTAGCTTTGCATATTGTATATACATTTTTCTTGTTTAGTCGTTTCATTCGTAGCTTTGATATCTCGATCCCTTGTTCTGTCGACAAACTAGATGAAAAACTACGAACTAATAACCCGATACAGTAATGACGCATATATCCTTCTAACGGTCTGGGGGAAATGGAATCTCTGGCGAGAATTCTACTAGCAGCATCCAAAATTTCAGCTCCATCGCGGATGGAATTGTCGATATTTGGTATACCCCCCACGAAACTTTTAGATAACAATACTGCCATTTCATCTTCGTCCTCATATTCCTTAGACACCGTCAACAGATGAAGCATATTCTCCAATTCTTTTAATGCACGACATCGGATCGAAGACGGGAACACAGGTAACAGAAATATTCGGATGCATTTTGTAAAAAAGTCGTACTGAGCGCCATATTCTCGATAGGCTGTGGTCAAGTCTTCAACAAATGCTTCCAGTGCACGATATTCCTCATGAGAAATTTGAGAATCATTGTAGTCACCCTCCATTGCATTAGCAAAATCATCCAATAGTTTCTTATCCTTTTCCTGTAATGCATCCTCCTCCTCATCGTTCTTTACTTTACTAATCTTAGAATCTCGTCCTGAATGATCAAGGCATTCTTGACAAAATTCTGTTATATCTATTTCGACGTCCCCAAAATGTTTTAAATATCGGTCCAATATTACCTCACCACAATTAAATATTTTTTCGTCACGAAATACCTGCTCCGGCTGCAAACATATGTTCATGAGGTAGTAGATCTTCGAACCCATCGGTAGACGTGACATATATCCTGCGATTCCCATGACTTCTTCCGTCTCATCTTGTTCCAAAATCAGACCAAGGACAGCTGCAATCACGTTTGTTGCTTCTTCTGCACCCACAGCAACAACGTCATCTCTCATCCGAATAGAGCCCGACAGGCACTGCCAAATCCAAAATTTACCAAGAGGAAAAGTTGAATCTTCGGTACTGTTTGGACCTGTTGGACCAGTGTTTGGTTGTTCTGCGTTACCTAGCAACGAGTCCAACGCAAAGGGTCCAAATCCTGCCGAAGTGAGTCCAAACCCATGTTGGAGTTTAAAACTATGATCTAGTTGTTTTCTTGCACGCTCTGACCCGCAAACCTCACCAAGGAACATGGTAGATATTGGTGATGATGATTCTGTTGACATGATATGCTCTTGTACAGGATTGCCGCAAGTTTGAAATAAAGCATCGCTACTATAAAGAACAGCAGCAATAGACTCGTTTCCTTTTTGAAGTCTCCCCAAAAGTGAGAACACCATACTCCGTACAAGTGTTAGGTCGGAAGAGGATTCAATCAAGCCCATTGACATGGAATGGAAGCAGAATTTCGCAACAGCAAAATGACTCTGAATTATCCACCCTTCTCTTGCCGTATTATTGTGCTTTGATTTGGCACTTGTAATATGATCAGCTTGAGACTTTAAAGCTGATTTCAAACCCTGAATAATCGTCCTGACCAAATGTTTGTGAAGGGAACGTTTGATATCTTCAATGCGAGAATTTGAAACTTTTGATCTCAATAATACCAAAGCGAGTGAGAAGTAGCTATGAATAAACCCACTTACTGCGGCTTCGACTTTGATTGGTGTAATGTCTCGTGATAACTCATCGAGATTTAAGGAAGGATCACACCAGATCGCTACTGATTTCCACGCCCTTTCAATGACCCCTTCTTGTTTGGCCCATGATTGCATTGTAATCAAGAGACTTTCTTGATCATTGAGTGAAATGTAATCTTCCACCGCCACATCATCATATGTATTAACTGCAGGATCAAATAGCTGAAACCAGGTTGACAAGTACAATAGTCTCGATGCATTAAACCTATAGTTGAGAATCAAGTCCGCGTCCGAATCAAAGGGTGAAGCTTTTTTTGATAAAATAAGTGTAGAGACCATTAAATTCGTTGCTGTCTCAATGATCTTGATTGAGGCTGGGTTGATCATTCCGGTAGGGTGTTCGTGGACTGTTGATAGCGTTTCCGTTGTTGTTGCTACTGCTGCTGGTGATGTCGAAGCTCCGTGGTTTTTGCTCCACACCACTTTCACACATTCCAAGACTAGTGTAAAGGCGGAGAGAAATTCTGAGGAAAGAGAGAATTCGTTGGAAAACGGCAAGGCTAAGTGTCGAGCAGATACGGTTAACATGAATGGCAACGCTTCGAGAGCAAGTCCGTATCTTAACATGGTCCTCCACAAGACCAATGCTTGTTGCTGTGTACGATATTCTTCATAGGAAGATGCAGGACCAGTTGCCAATATAGGAGCTAGAATTTCTTCGAGAGGTAAACCTTCGGCGGCAACTCTTGATTGCCGTGACAAAATACAAAAGAGTCGCATTGTGGCGTGTATGATTCTACCATTGTTGTTGTTACTGTTCTCTCCACTTTCGCTTCGTCCTTGCTGGATCTGTTCTATCATTCGCTTTAATAGTTGGGAGGTCAGAGTTTTGTGCTGTACTATGGCAGAAGCAGCTCCTGGTGAGCGTTGACCGACCATACTAACGATTCCACAAATAGCGACTAAAGCCTCTGCTGGAATGCTAATCATATGTTGTTGATGTTCCAAAAGAAATGAAAGGCGGGGAAGAATCTTCATTTTTGATAATAGCGTCCACATGGGATCTTTTTTAAAGGCCTCACCCTCGGTCAGTGCTGATGCAGTAGAAGATGAGGTCATATATGCCGGCGCTCCATTCTTATCATTCGTGTTGTTACGACTTATTTCTTCAGGGACAGCGAGCGGTGTAACCGACATGGGCGGATACGCAGTATCAAGTGGTGGTGTAGGTACGGCATCGTCCATGAAGTTCTCTTGAAAGATCGAAACGTCCGAGCAAGTCGATTTTTCAGATGCTGAAAAGGTAGTGGCATCGCTTCTCAATGATAAAGGTGACGAGGAATCGTAGTGAATTATGTCATGATCTGGATGGGCATAAATAATTGTTAAGTAATAGAGAGACTGGAGCGCATACGTGTGCAAAAGATAATTGCATGAGCTAGTCAGTAGTTTGTCTAAAAGGCATCGCAATGACACAGGAAGAGTTGATGGTAAGTCGGCCTTTGTTATCGTTGACGTTTCCGCTTTCGAAGTGGCGGGAGGATCCGTCCTATCATCTTTGACATTATCATTGTCTTGTTGCTGTTGTTGCTGCTGCTGAAGTTTGAAAGTAGGCGCGGTTATTAGTTCATTCAACTTAAAGCTCACGGTCCTCGCTGCCCATAGTGTTTGTCGTGGGGATGTTGAACGAAGTAAACCGCAAGCCACCAAAAACTGTTCCTTGCCATTTTTGTCATCGTCGTCGTCCTTCTCATCAAAATCTATACCAAAAACGTCACTCTTCATTTCTGCTCGGAAGGTGGCATCCAAATCTTCATGCGTCTTTATAGATGCGACAAGTTTCGCCATTCGCTCCTTATCGTCACGCTCTGAATTTTCCTCTTGACCCTTTTTGTTTTTGTTCACGTCGGGAGTACTTGTAGCAGTATTAATTTCAGTTCGAATTGTATTATTCGTCGATGATGATGATGGCAATGACGACGATTCTCTTTCAGATGCGGTTTCTTTTTGTTGGACTTTTGACTTACGTCTATCTTTTAAGAATGCCATTAATTCTGGTGACAGAGCCTGCTGAATTTCCTGTTGATTGTCCTTGATTTCTTCCAGCGACATACCGGATAACATAGATTGGGCCTCATTATGACTGGCTTCTTGGAGGAGATGGTGTGCATTACCATCACTTCTGCCGCTGCTGTTCATATCGATAACATTATTTGTACCATTAGAATGTTTATCGATCGTTTTCGTTTTCGTTACTGTTTTGTTTATTGGACGGTTCCCATCGTTCTTGTTACCTTTGACAAAGGTCCCGAAAGGTTTGTCGTGGACTGATGGAAATCCTGTACTATGGGTTTTTGTTGTGTTATTTGTTTCTTGTCGGTTTCGGGAGAATCGCGAACCTTTTCCATTTACCTTCTTCTTATTCCCTCGATGATTATCGTTGTGTTCGATGATATTTCCCACCAAAGGACGAGCCCCTGCAGAATCCGCCTGGGTAGGTGAGGGCGATGAGGGTGATGGATCTACCACACCGCCGTCAGACTCTTGTATATTTTCTGCGGGCGCTCTGGAATTCTTGTATTGATTGTTGGGACTAGCTCGGACGACCTTTGCTGCGGGTGTATCCCCAATTGGAAGTTCCATTTTTTTCTGTAATCTATTTTGCATCTGGCGAGATCGCAATTGTTGTCGCTGTCGCTGCTCTTGCTGCCTTCGACGATCTTGAGATGACGACGACGACGACGACGTTGAAACCACGGCGGACGACGAACCTGCCGTCGCAAGTGATTCTATGAATTCGTCGGACATACATTCCGTATTAGCCATATTTTCGTATTCTTCTATTCTATGGATTGGTTTCTGAGAGTAGAAGAGAGAATAAGGTTATAAGATGTTTATGTCGGCATCTTTATTTCCATTAGATTTTTCGTTTTGTGTTTTTGTTGTTTTCTTTCTCGAACTTCGAATAGCTACCGGTACTGAGGGGCGCGGGTACAGTAAATCCAAAAATATTATTATGAATGGTGCTACTGACTCGTTTTGACTACTTAGATTAAAATAATTGTAAAGTCCCGCGGGAATCAGATATTATCTTTTCTTCATGTCTACGAACTACATATTATATATTTAAATATATTCATTATATAATATTATAGTGATTCCAATTATGCTAGACACATAATGATGTGCCTAATCTACGAATTAGCTCCGTGGTTTTTACTATTATTTTTGACAAGGAGAAGAAAATGGTTCCTTTATTTATTATACTAGAGTTGAATGAAATCAGATATAATTTTACTGTTTTTATACTGTACAAATAAATCATAGGACCTACTACGATAGAACTACTGCTGCCACTACAATAACTACATGCCGTTTTTAAAGCGCACAGCCTGAATGACAAAAACGCAGTATACTGTATGTAACTTCGTATATATCCTATAATTATCGTCTCTATATTCTCTTACTATGACAGTAATGATTGTAATAATGCAGGATTATTGTTGCCTGGTGTCGTTGCATCACTAGCAGGTCGTTCCGGTTTTGTAAATTCTGTTTTACTTACTTCAACTTCCCCTTTCTTGTTCAATTCATATACATAACATACCAATTTAGTATCTTGGACAGCCAACAAGATAAATGATGGAGTAACGTCGGGAGTTATTGCCGAATATGCTCCAGTAATTGATCCCTAGTAGTAATAGACAGCAGTAGTAGTAATGGAAAGGGGGAAAGTTAAAAGTCAGTCGTGAATTGAAAGAATAATGATGACACCATAATACAAAATGAGAAGAGTTAGAATATGTGGTATTAGTAAGTAATACCAACAGAATGAATGAAAAGAATAAGGTAAATAATTAAAAACTACTCACTGGATTGATATGATAGTATCCATCCTCTAAAACAACTTCATTTTGATGAGTATGACCAGATATAAAAATATCTACGTTCAATTTCCGTCTCATTCGTGTTTTTGCATCCTGTGATGATGGTGATGGTAGTAGTTGATGACCATGGATTAATCCAATTCTAAATTGTCCAACTTGAACGACCTGAACTTCTGGAAATGGTAATGTCTCATCATCATCAAAATCACCCTGAACGACATGTACGTTCGGCGCCAGTGTACAAAGTTCATTAAATTGTTCGCGACCGATATTTCCCGTACAAATCACATGTTGCATCTTATTTGGAACGAGCATACTAAATGTTACATCGATTGAGAAATGAATTAAATGGAAAGTTTTTTTTTTTCGATAATAAAGAGAATAATTCTAGGTTAGAAATTAATTTAGATACGACACGAACACTGATTGATGGATTGATTCCATATATCTAATGCCTTCGTCGAAACTCAAAATGTTAAAGATTATTTTATTTCTCGTACCGTTTGAAACTTTCTGGTATTGCATTTGCTCTCTCTGGTATGTGTAAATCACCCAGGACCAAAACGAGTTCTCCGAAACTAGCCATGTTTTTCCCTATTTAATCAGAGATATTGACTTCTCTTTTTTTCCTATTATCTATCTAGATACTATATCACAACGAATACACTTTTCATGTAGACATTCAACATAAAATAATGTAAACTAACAACTACTAACGTCGAGATGAAGAGTTAAGAGAATTAAGAGTCGTGAAAATTCTAATTCTTTCTTGTCTTTAAGGATGATACGGGACTGAATGGATCCAGTCCCGTTAGGCTGCATATGGGCTGGTCCTGTTTTTCAATTTTGATTTTTTTTTTTAAACTTGCTTTTTTGTTTGTTTTTATTTGCTTGCATTTACAATCTTCACTCTCTCTGTCATTTAAAAAGTGGCTTTGCGGTAGAAGCACTTGACTGTACATTTACATTTATAGTATTTGAATATTAAATTAAATATTTGAACAAAAGATGTCACAACGACCAAATCCTCACAATATTGGTGTCTGTGCATTGATTGCTATCTATTCTGATCCAAATTCTCTCCTTCACGATCTGGAGCATGATGATGTCGATGGATCATCAATTGTTTTGTCAGAAAATGTAGTTGCAACATTTTTGGAAGAGAGTGTTTCTGGAAATAATCAACGAATCGATAGTAATAGTATCAATAATTACAATGACAACAATGTTGACGTTAATAATGACACTGTATTTAAGAATAAGAACGACGATACGAATTATGACAATTCTTTGGCCTTATGGATGATCAAAGTGAAACGTCATTTAGGAATTCAAGCAACGGAGCTACTGGTAGATACATTACATATGGCATCAGAATCGGTGGATTCATTAATGGACCTGTTCGAATCTTTGAAGGGTGCGATTCTAGAGGGTTTAGTCGACGCAACAAGTTTACATGGACTATATCTTCGACAATATTGTTTAGGATTTGATGAACTTTCCTTCGAATCTGTTATTTTACTTTGGCAGGCTCTTAAGGAACGAGTTTCATCGATACAAATATCAACGTTAGACGAGAATACTACCACTACTACTACTGTCAATAATAATAATGATCGCAGTAATAATGGCAATGCTAGTAATAAGTCTACTGTTTGGGCTTGGCCTCTTTCAACCGATCAGCTTCAATCTATTTTGCGTCAAGATTGCATTGGTTTTGATGTTGACCACGGCCAAAACAATGATGGCAATACAAACAACAACAATAACAACGATGATGGCGATGAACAGATGAATCCAAATATTACGCACCATCCTGCTAGTACTAATTCTTGTAGTCGTCACCGTGCACGAATTTCCTTCGAAGAAATGGAGGTTTATATTCGGAATATGTTAAAAAATAATCCAGAACTTCCAGCGGCACACTTTTTACGCTACCTTAACTGCTTGCGACATGGAGAACGGGTTGGTGCATTAGATGCCCTCCACGAGTACTTTGATCATTCTATGGTACAGCATACTAACAGTCGTAGTGCTGCATCTATTGACAACAGCAGCAACAATAACAATAACAATAACAACAACACAAATGGTTCTGCATCGGCCTCTTCTTCTGCTTCTTCTTCTAAGGATATTCTACAATTCTCAGCCATATTATTAGCCATGACTCATTCTTCCTTTGGTGACTCTAACCTTGCATTACTAGCCACAGAAGAGGCCGTTCGTGTTGCTCAACAATCAAAGGATGCTGCCTGTGTTGCTTTTGCTCTTGGATGGCTGTATGAACATCATGGGCATGGAACCGCGGAACGACGGGAACTTTTACGACGATGTGCTAGTCGGGCATCACAAGGACAGTTACGTCCATTGGTAGCAGGAGCACAACTGACATTAGCCAAACATGCATTACAGGGGGATGATCCGAGTGGAAGCAATTCATCTACGTACGGGGAAAGATCCAGCGCATACTCAACAGGAGAAGAAGGGGACGTGTCATCCCAGGGTGGTGGTGGTGGTGGTGGTAATTGGACAACGTCCTGGAATCATCTACTACAAGTTACGGCAGAGCCGAGTACAGATCATAGTGGAACACTAGATCGACCTACACACTTGTCACAAGATCCCAAGGAGGTATTAGAGAGTATGGCTCTACAACGATTAGTATCAGCTGGGATATGGGATTCACTTGGGATGCCAGCAATGTCGGAATGGGCCTCTAAGACGACCTTGAACCAGCAAGAAGAATTATCATATGCTGACATACTTGCTGCCATTCAAAACATTTCACGATGCGCCTTGTACGGTTCTCCACCAACAATTAGAACAATGAACGCTGGACGACAAGGGAAATATGACACTGAAAGCGCTGCTTCAAGTCGTCCGTGTTCCTACGCAAAAGCTGTGAGTGCCATGCTGCAATTACGAACAGAGTTGGGACTAGATGGGAATGAATTGGAAGAACCGATTCTACACAATCTTGCATTAATATTTCATGAGTGGGCTGTTAATCGTGGAGATTTGGACGATGCTATCGCGTTACAGATGATGTTAGATTCCTACCTACATCCTGGATTATACAATCGTGATCAACTCAATGCTGATATTAGAATGCAAAAATATCTTTATTTTTGTCGCACACAAAATTGGGAAAAGGCTAAAGAGACTGGAACCTCATTGGTCGCATACTGTCAAAGTAAGGGCCTTTTAAACAATCAGGCTAGAATATTAATTCAAATGGGAATAACAGAATTGGAATCGGATCGGAAACAATGTACAACAGCCCTATCACCACTCCTCGAAGCCCTTGCTATGTGCGAAAAATGGGAAATGCACGGCTTACATGCAGCAGCCATGTCGATCTTGGCACAGGTTTTTTATAGACTTCAAAATCCGAAACGAGCCATTGCCATTCTAGAGGCTACGTTGCCAACTTTGTTACAACGAGGACATATTTGGTTTCAAGCACAGGCGTATCTGACCCTATGCAAATCGCATTTAAAGTATCATAACGCAAAATCTACTGCAACGAAAACAAAAACTAACACCACAGGGAATACCGGTCAAATGGATACCAAAAATTCTACTGCTGCTGCTGCTAATAAGCGCTTCCATCATGCTCTACATGCGCTCAACAAAAGTATGAAGTTGTTTGAAGATTGCCAAGACCGTTATAGACTAAGAGAGGTGTATTATTTACAGGCTCACATTCATTCTTTACTTTCCAATAATGATAAGCGCGATGCCATGTCGGATCGATTTTTAAAAGTTGGGAATATCAAGAGATGCAACTTCACAACTATATTAGATTCTTTAGGTGATCCTCTCAAGATTCAGCTACTGGTGGATAGATCAATTTATTAACTTACTAGCTTTATAAAGTAGATGAACACAAGCATATTACACACATACGATTCATTTTCTCTATTAAAAACAATTCATGATCTATTTTTGACTTTCATTATATTTTATTGATATTACGATTAGATTCATTCCATCCTTCCATATTATATTAAATATACTATTTCTCTTCGGGAACTATGTTGCTAGTTCGGCTTACTGCCGCAAATTGTGGAATAGATCCTGCAACAAAGAAAAGCTAACAGAAAACAAAGCAAAATAATAGATTATATAATTTAATAGATATAAATAA
This sequence comes from Fragilariopsis cylindrus CCMP1102, assembly GCA_900095095.1. Lineage (NCBI taxonomy): Eukaryota > Bacillariophyta > Bacillariophyceae > Bacillariales > Bacillariaceae > Fragilariopsis > Fragilariopsis cylindrus. The sequence continues at coordinate 62,595 of FMBT01000403.1, read as the reverse complement.
TCGAGCACTATTGAATACCATAAATTACGATTAGATAAATATTCAACGTAACTAACAATTGACAATTACATAGCTATCTCTAATCAAGGTGTCGAAAGGACAACAAGAATAACAAGAATGCAAAACCAACTCACAAAGGAAGAAAGTATATAAACAAAGAACTGTAATAAAATACATCAGAAGAGAATGAAATACATAATAATAATATTATATACTGTAGCTATTATTTGTTTGACTAATTTGATTAAAAAAACTCCCGCATGACATAGTGCTCGCCAATGAAGCGTGTCTCATTGGCATGCACGAGTGAAGTCGTGGATTGTATTTATCTTTTTTTTAAAGCTATTACCGTTCAAAGCACGATTCATTCATTTGCATGCACGTGGTTTTCTATTCATTCTTGCTAAAATTAAGCGAAATGAGGGATTCTGCGCGACCAAACGAGTATGCAATTTTTAATTTATTTAGCGAATGGATCTGAAAGCGACACCCTCCAAATGTATTAGTAAAAAACCGATTGATGTGGGTATTGACAATATCTTCCGTACAGTAACGTAACATAAAAAGTATTTACAAGGTATGTTAAAAGGTATTTCATCGCAGCAATCTAGTACATATTAGTAGAGACTCGAGACTAACTATTGGAAGCAACCAACCCAAGAATTTTAAGAGATATTCAAAAACTCCTCGTCGTCTATACCAAACTTTTGTAAAGAAAAGAAGAAACAATGGTAGCCTCATCACCCAACCCATCACTAGGATTACGAATGAGAAATCGTGGTCATGGTGATCAGACGCCAGAGTTGCTGCTCTCGGAAGAAGGATGCGATGAACACTTAGATCGTGTCAAAGTGATGATCGGACAGAACGAATCAACATACTCTTGTTCTGATTATATCGGACGGAGATCTAATAAGGAACATAGTGCGTGTAGTAGTAGTACAACAACTTCTGATGATGGGAAGATGGAAACTGAAACTGAAACTGAAACTGAAACTGAAACGGAAATGGAAAAGGAAATGCCCGAGCTTGTATTCGAGCAGCAGCATGATAAGGTTGACACTGTTTGTCGTGAAAAGATGTGTGAATGGAGTTACAGAGTTTGTGATCACTTCCATGCGGAACGTGAGGTTGTCGCTGTATCCTTCTCATACCTTGATCGGTTTGTTGATAAATGTAGCTGTGACCGTAGTGCGTTCAAACTTGCGGCTATGACGACTATGTACATGGCGAATAAAATTTATGGTGGACCACAAAGAATAACCATAAATAGCCTAGCAGAGCTATCTCGTGGTGAATTCGAAATGTCACACATTGCTGAAATGGAACTTATAATTTTGAAAACTTTACAATGGCGACTCCATCCACCTACTGCACAATGTTTCATCAATTCCTTTCACAACTACGTCTCTGTACCACACGGATCTATATCCAACGCTATTTATCGAAGAGCGATATTCTTTGCCGAATTGTCGCTGTACGATTACGCGTTTGTGACGAAGGAACGTAGTCTTATAGCACTCGCTTCTCTTATGAATGCCATGGAAGGAATGGACGATATATCGTTAGACCAACAAGGTAACTTCGTCGATGTAATCAACATTACATTCGATCTGAAGTTTACAACCGATATGGTTGAGACTGTTCGGAATAGACTCTGGTATATCTACAGTATGAGTGCTCAGTACAAAGAAGATGACGCCATTGCACCAGCAGATCTTGTCAGAAAGGACAAGGACACATCACAAGTAAAACGAATTTCGGGTGAATCATCATCGTCACCATCTGCATCACCTGTTTCCGTCGCTGCAACCGTCGGACCTCATAGTCATCATAGCCATCATCATCCTATTCTTCGATAGATACATACCAGTACATTAATAGACACAAGCGAAGACCAGATTAGATGTATGTATAATAATATCTTGATATCATGTACACATTATGTGCATATATATATTCCAGTAGACCAATATAATTTATAGCTACAATTTTTGATAAAAACAATCTTATATAATAATATGTGATTAATAGTACTTTCCATTTGTTAGTCCTAGTTAAATAGATGTGTATTATTATTGTTGCTACGATTCAAATACTTGCAAGTTCACAATTCTTCTTGATAGTCATAGTCAACAGATGAAAAAACTTCTTGTTTACGGTAATCTTCAATTTAAGGAAAAAGTGGAAGGTCTGAAAAAGAATAGAAGTGGAAAGGTTATACACATTTGAATGCAAATTAAATTTGCAAGCGCAATTATCATAATACACTGGTAATACAAAAAAGAAAAAAGTACAAATATTAATTGAACAAGTACAACTATTTTGAGTCGATTCTATAATATAACAGAGAGTATCTAGGTGGATTTGGGAAATGTTAATATGATTTTTTACTAATTAAGGACATATTTTCACCTATATTTCTAGGTAACTATCGTGGAAGCGAAGCCCGAAGTACTCCTAAAGATTCGCATATATATTAATTCTCGTGATATAATTCCACCGTGTCATCAGTTTTTTGTCTTTGCTTTCATCCATAATTGACCTGCGTTCCATCTACCTCGCATAGCCAAAGAAGATTCGCATTAATATCAATTCTCATGATGTAATTCCACCGTGTCATCAGTTTTATCTGTATTTTCATCCGTAATTGACCTGCGTTTCGTCGACCTCGCATAGCCAAAGAAGATCATCAGGATTATATGATTCCGGTGTTGACCAATTCAACAACGATAATGAGGGTAACGATGATGAAGAGACTAATTCATCATCATCATCTCGTTGATCTCCTCCTATATTCCCTTCTTCTTCTTTTTCTTTGGATTGCTGTATAAGATTTCGTAATTCTCGTATGTATACGTCCCGTTGGACACGATCATTCTGTGAAAAGACGAAAAACTTCGCCTTATTATGATTATTATTGTTGTTATTCGACCGAGTAGTAGTAGTATTTTTTTTATAAAGAACACGATATGTTAATCTTGCAGCTCCAATAGCAACCGCTGCCGATTCGAATACATCAGACATCACGAATAAATCAACATCATCCATCCAGCAGCATTCGTTCTCGTTCTCGTTGTTGTCATTATCATTGCCATTTATTAAATCGTAAGTTCGTGTTGATATCATACTACTATCCAATCCTTGTTCAATAGCTGCAGCGTTGACTAAATCCAAAGCATATTCATCGACATCGGTAGCTATTACGTGGACTTCTGTAGTTGATGTTGTGGCAGCTGCAGCAGCCACTGTGAGGGATGGCAAACCGGGTCCACAACCGAATTCACATATAGTGAATTCCTTCTTCTTCTTAGTACTTTCATCATCATTATCATCATCATCATTACTATCATTATTATCATCATCTCTTATAATTTTGCTTGTACTAGTAGTAATAGTAGTAAATATATCACCGATAAGGAAACGTTCTTCAAGGATTTTTGCAGCTACTCGAGCTGATGGCCATACCTGCGTAGCAAGAAAGTTACTCCGGGAAGGTAAATCCGTTATAGAACTTAATGCATAACAATACGGTGATTGTTGCTGTTGCTGCTGTTGCTGTTGTCTGAGAGGTACTCGATGAACTGGTAATCCTCGTACCGTTTTGATTGTGGTAGTAGTTGTAGTAGCCGTGGTCGTTGTCGTTGTTGCCGTTAAAGGAGGTTTCGGTTGTTGTAAAGCAACAACGAAGATATGATATTCATGAGGTAGTACTATAACAAATAATAATACCGGTGACGACAAAAAGAAGAATAAGAATGTGTAAAGAGAAAAAGAAAATTTCTTGGTTCTTTTTATTCTTTTTATTTTCTTCTTCTTTTTCTTCTGATTCGTCGACGGTGTACTATCATATTTGCCGTTGCAATTGCCGTCTTCTTTTTCTTCGTCCTCGTCGCCATTATTGCCGTCTTCTTTTTCTTCGTCCTCGTCGCCATTATTGTTGTCTTGGCAAATAATCTTCATCTCACAATTAATTCTCTTCGTGCTATTACAGTATCGATTTTTGTTTTGTTTTATGGGAAGGCTGATCCCTAATAAGTTACCGTCGGATTTTAAAATTTAAATTTAAATTCTATTGACACGCCCGACGACGAGCAGACGCCCTGAAAAAGTATATTACATTCTGAATTAACGTTAACTTAGTTAGGGCAGATGGCAAAAAGTATGATAATGTTCAGCTATCATCAATACTAGTATTACTATTAAAGTTTTGTGTATAGGCATGCAGTGTGTCACTTGTCTCGATGAAGCTTCATGGTAGGCGTTTATCCAGGGATACAAGTAATAATAATAATGTTGGCGCAATAATCATTATTTTGTTGATTTTTGTCGTCGTTGTTTTATTTCACTCGTCGGTTGTAATTATCGTCGGTGTTGAGTGTCTAGTGGTAGTAAACAAGAACAGCAACAATAACAACAACAACAACAATCCATCATTTTATTATCCAAATCCAGAAAATTCAAATAGTCCGACAATTGTACAAATAATACCTGCTACACAAAATGATATATATCCACCATTGATTCTTCTAGGAGGAATTGCTCAAACCAAATCATCATGGGATCATCATTTGACATCACTAACGAAAAGTCGAAAAGTTATTTTATATGAATGCTTAGGTCAGGGATTAGGACTAGGAGGATTAGGAGATGGAGTAGAAACAATGGCAACAAAAACAGCAGCGACGATGACACCTGATGATAATTTTGACAACAACATAAGCAACGACAATAATGATTGTGACGATTATTCCTTACTAGGCCAAGCTCAAAGATTGTTAGAAACATTGAATAATATAAACAACGTAATATTTACGGAGAATGATAACAGTAATAATGATAATAATTATGTTGATATTGTTGGATTTTCTTTTGGTGGGAGAGTTGCAATGGCTGCCGCTTGCTTACAGCAACAAGAAGTGCAACAACTACAGCAACAACCAAACAACAACAATGAAGGTCGACATAAAATACGTATACGGAAACTCCATTTAACAGGTGTAGGATGTGATAGATCGGATTTTGGTCATTTAGCAATGAAAAGTTTTCATGGTATAATACATAACGATATATCACTTCGATCATTTGCATGGTCGATACTACTGTCAACGTATTCATCTAAATATCTATATAATTTATCTGAAAATAAACTAGAACGATTTATAGACCATATATGTTCAACAAATAATCCAATGGGTTTACTTTCAATATTAGAACAATCTGAAATTAATGATATAACAGATCCATGGCATGTAATAAACATGGCAGATCGAATAGTGAATGCAAATATAAATTCAAATAATAATAGTAATAACACAATTAATGGTAAAATTTGTGTAGGTGAATTCGATAAGATGGCACCAATTAATGAGGTTGAGTCATTACGTAAGAAATTACAATGGGAAACACCAATTGATATCTTATCGGACTGTGGCCATGCTGCAGTAATGGAAAAACCTCGTGCTTGGCGAGAATCAGTTATATCATTCCTAGATGATAATGAGGAGTGAGTGAGTGAATGAATGAAGACAATTAATTAATTAATTGAAATTTCATCTACTTTTGCACTTTGCACTAGCTGAAAATGAAAATGCTGTTAAAGAAGAAAAAAATGGATCTCTGTGATCAGTGGTAATACTAAGGTATACAATTAACCATAACAATTAATTTCAGGTTTGTCAAATCTAGTTATATTTCTTTTTAGTTGCTGCACATACATTACTTCACCTCCATTCATAGTTACTCATTATACTTGTATTCGAGATATTATGGGCTGCTTTTTGATGCTTGCGATTGATGTTGTTGTGTTTGGTATATTATACATTTGTCTTCTTCTTTTTTGATAGCATTATTACTATCTTCTTCATGATTCGATCATTTGTAATAAATTGTTACACCGAACTTATTGATTCTTCTAGGTTTCAAGCCAATAGCTTGAGCTCTTTCTAAAACTTGTATGTTGAATGGGGTTCGTCCGTAGATATCGTCGCATCTTTTCAAGATATTACCATGCCCGCTATCGAGGCGCTGATGTTCAATCATTGTAGTGGTTGTTGCTGTTGACGAAGAAGAAAAGTAGTCCTCCTTCCCACCTGTGTCGCCAGATGAGAAAGACATCTCATCGCTCTTGAGCATGATTTTGTTGTCATTGTTGAGGCACATCTTGAAGATAATTGTAGTATTAATCGAATTTAATTATTACCAGTCTTTTTGATGTCGTCTTTCGAGTATGATGATTATCTAAATTAGGGTGGGTTGATGATGTTCTCGTCGAAATTGACTTGATTATTGTGTACAAATAATAATATGATTTGATTGTGCTACTGTATGCTTTGTTTTATGAGACGAGACGTTAACGATAGTCATCCATTCTCCTATCTACCTACCTTCAACCTACATGGAATGGTATCCACCACGGTTATTTAGACCTATGCATGCCATTTGGTTTTGGTTCTCATGAAAACCTGAATTCGATGCCCTTTCAGAACTCATCAACCGCCGCTCCTCCCACAATTTTCCGCTTGCTTCCACGCTCACTCCACGGCAACGTCGTATTCTTACGAAAATGCTCATTTCGTTTTCTCTCATAGTAATCTTAGTAGCGGCATCGTGTGATAAAAGCAAGTTAATGCTAGTACCATCGTAACGCCACTATAGTTAGCGGTTAGCGATAAGCGATATTTTTATTGTGATTTTTATATGTCGTCGTCCGTCGGCGCGCCGTCCTTTTATTACGGGGGAGACGATTATTTCAAATTTCCATTCATTTTTGTGTAGGATCGACATCATTCAAAGGCAGAAGATCTCATTCATCGTCATCATCCATCATCGATCCACATTCTTCGAATACAGAATACAAATCGCTACATATTTATGCTATTTCAATAAACCATTCTACAGTACTCAAAGGAACACAAACACCCCTGTTCAGTAGATTAGAAAGATACGACACTCTGCAGCATGACACACACTACCTTATGGACAAGAATACCGATGATGATGATGATGATGATGATGTCGTTGATAATGGCGGCTTACTTTGACATATCATCACGAACTACAAGTGCGACCGCTTTTATTATGGTTGCAAGAAGTCCGACAAGACTAGCAATACGGCAGGAACAGTCACAATCACTCTATTATCTTCGAAACAATAGAAGAAATAAGATTATTAGCATCAACAATAGCGTCGGCGGTGGCGACAACGACATTGATTATGATAATGGTAGTGTTTCTGCGAAAGATAATATGCAGGATGATGTCATACTTCTTCCACTCTTGGAAGCTGAGCTAGTCAAGCTTAAAGCGTCAGTAGCGTCAGCAACGACGAAGGAAGAAAGACTTGTAGAAGAAGGGAGACTCGACGACGACGACGATGATGATGATGATGATGATGTTCCAACAAGCAGCGAAATATCGAAGAAGAATAAAAATAGACGAATTCAAGAACTGGAAGATCAAATTGACAACGCTAGAACTGCAGCAGAATTTGGGATAAGAAAGGCACAGACCGAATTTTACGACGCTTTTTCAAATCAAGATTTGAAAATGATGGAGAATTTATGGAGTCATTCCGATGATATCTGTTGTGTCCATCCGGGGATGGAAAGTCTACAAGGATATGATTCTGTGATCGAATCATGGGAACAGATTTTTGCTGGATTTTCTCGGTTGGGGGACGACGACAACAATGAATTCAATATTGAACCATCACGTGTTACGATCGATATTTGTGGCCAGACCGCAATTTGTAAATGTGTAGAGAAGGTTAATGGCGGAAAACTGGAGGCTTTGAATCTTTATCGTAGAGAAGATGGAAAATGGAGAATGACAATGCATATGGCATCTCCAACAGTTATGCGATCTGGTGGCTAGTAGGCCTTCTTTTAATAATTGAAAAGAATTGCTGTGCTGTTGTAGCGTATTGGATGAGAGAAGACACAAATATACAGCTGCAGCAAGAAAGAAAAGTTTCATTCAAGTATCTTATTATTGTGTCTTATACTTTTGGTATTGGGATTTTGTAGTAGAATTCTTTACCGCAGTAAATACGTTTTCATAGTGGTACAATACTAAAATATGGGCCCATGTTTATTTCAAAATAATAGAATATATATTTCATCTAAAATCAACACGTATGAATACATACATACATACATACATACACACATCCTACACACATCAATCACATCATATACGTAAAAGTAAGCTGCCTCTACAATATAAGTTCGGGTTCTTAAAGAATTTCATATCTATAGAAATCTTTGGTGGACGATAAAATAATATCCAAGCAACTTCTAGAGCGTATATTCGAATATTGTGTTTTTATTTCGCAAAATTATCCTAGTTATCATTTTAGAAATGGCGCCAAGTTGATAGTAACAACTTGGTTTTCTTGTTGGAATTCATCATATAGGGATGATGACTTTTTACTCTGCTTGCAGAGCACTCGCCACAAGTTGACTTGTTTTGTGCATCGGTAATCCCATCACTGTAAAGAAGTCACCACTAATAGTCTTGACAAATTGACCTCCGATTCCTTCAAAGACGAGAGAGCAAAACAATTAAATATAATGTGAGCGAGTGACAATAATAGAGTATAAAAGTACACGATGTAATTATGATGAATACAAGTAAAACGAATATTGGTTTGAATTCACCAATATATATATATATATTTTTTTTTTAATCTTACCCTGGATTCCGTAGGATCCTGCCTTATCCATAGGCTCACCCGATATTATGTAGGAATCAATATCTTCTTCGGTAAGGTCTGTGAACGTTACACATGCAGTTTCTGTAAATGATTCAATCAACGATATTTGATTTTGATTCTGATTCTCATTACCATTGAGTCGATACAATGCAACTCCTGTATGTACATGATGTTGACGACCACTTAAGAGATTTAACATTCGTTTGGCATCATTCGTATCCTTTGGTTTTTCCAAAATACATTCATCAAGTTCAACAATTGTATCACTTCCAAGATAAAAAGTAGTAGCAGCAGCTTTATCTTTATTATTATCGTTAGCGTGTAAATCTGCCAACGCATACGCCTTAGCCTCCGCTAATCGACGGGTATAATCAATAGATGATAGTTTTGATTCTACCAACTCTTTTTGTAATATAGATTCATCCAAGGGCGAATATTCGACCGTATAGTGCTTATTTTCACATAATCCCATCATAGTAAGAATTTCCCGTCGTCTTGGACTTTGACTTGCCAAAATAAGCTTTGGTTTGTTATCATCGTCGTCGCAGCTAAGATTGTTACCAAGGGACACCAAGAGTTGTTTTCGGTTGACTGTCATGGTCGTGGACGACGAAATAGATCCTTCGCTGCTGATAGTGATAGGCTCAGCTGATACAGCGGTGCTAGCAGATTTTGAATCAATAGAATAGCAACAATTCGTTCGAAAAGATAAGACGAATGCAGAAGATTGACTGATCGTCAGCGGAGCAAATAATAATAACAATACTTTAGACCTAACGGCATTCATTATTCTAGTGCGGAAAACAGAAAAAGTTCTAAAAATCGTGTGATGGCGGGTCAAATTATTGTTATCTATGTTACATCTAGAAAGAGCGTTATTAGTCGACATCGAGAGTTGTAATAACCGAAAAAAAGTTTTGTAGCCATGGCATCGGCATATTCCATAGGGGCGCGGTGCTGATTCAATTATTTGTTGTGCATCATCGTACCTTTCTTTGGTATTAATCATACTAACGGTATGAATGACGCAAGAACAACAATCTTGTTTCAGACACGATGACGATGCGATGTGTGATGTGTGTGTGAAATGAAGAACAAAAAGTTGCTTTATTATTATTGTCAATTGTAATACCAGTACACTTAGTACAGTAGCAATAGAACCCGATTAAATATAGACTCACTCACATTCCATCGTGCTCTGATTCGCTTAGGTCTACCACAATGATAATGTTCTCTATCGTTCTCTTGCTTATATTATTGCTCTCTGCCAATTGTCTTTCTTCGAGAAATGTCGGTAATCGAAGGGAAGCTATATCAAAGGCTGTAGCTTTCGGAGCTGCGGGTCTTTTAATCCAAGTCCAGCCATCGTTGGCGGCTGAAGGAGCTGCTCCAACAACAGCAGAACTAGACAGGATCCGTCTAGGTTACAAACAGATTACGTACTTGCTAGATAATTTTGAACAAGAAACTACAACCTGCAGAGAAAATGGTGGAGAGTGCAAACGTGATGCGGAACCAATTCGTGAGTTTTTCGTTTTTAAAAAAATAGAGAAGGAGAAATAATTGATTTCATATTTATCACACAGAAAAAGATCGATTGTAATGATCAGTCTATTTTTTCTGGAGATGGTTTTCATTTAGTTTTTCAATCAAAACACATTCTGATCATTTCTTTTTATCTCTGTTGACTTCGTTTTCAATTTCTACTTTTCAGGTCGGGTTCTTGGCTTGCGCTCAACAACAGATCCGTTGTTCCAGATTGAAAAGGTTTTTGATAAAGTGAAAAATATGGATGTCGGTAAGAGTGCGAATTTGTTCTTTCGATGTTGATAGGTAGTAGTCAACTGCCTAGGACCTATGTATATATATATATATATATATATATTTATATATATATTATCTCTCTAATTATTCGTGTTCCTCTCCTTTGGATTATTTTTATTTTTCTTAATAGATATTGATCTGGAAGAATTCTTCGGGGCAATCGAAGATTATAACAGTGCCATGACGATTTCAAATAGTATGGCCTTCATCAGTCAATTTGCCGAGGTATGTCAGTTACAAGTTTTCCCTATTTAACATTAAATCGATTCGATACATCGATTTTCGTTTGTCATCCGTTATTCATCGTTATAGCTCTTGGATTCTCATTTTTATTCCTTCGTCTGAAATATTTGTATATTCATCCCTCATCTTAAAAGTACAACCCCGGAGGTGGAAAGGATTCAGTATTAAAGTATCTTGAGGAATCAAAAAAGGCGGTACTTTTGGCACAAAGCTCATTGAAAAAAATTATGGCAAATCTCGATCTGAAGGAAATGTAGGACAGCACGTCTAGTATTTTTTGTTACCACCCGCATGCATGGTTTGAATGGATCTTGCAAAAAAAAATTTCGTGGTGAAGACCACTAAAGCTAACTATGCTACAATAATTATTATTGATTAAGAATAAAAATATTTTCTTCTTCGAAATGGGAACGAGATAAATAGGCAAATCTTTCAAAGCTCCAAATACTGGAATTGTAGCTATAGCTAGTAAAGTACGACTTCGCAATAGGTGCGATAAGAAGGCAGTGAAGTACGCATCAAAACGTATCAAAATTGTACTATCTTTTTTATAACATTGTACGAAGACTAGTGAAAGTGTGTAGCTAATATAAGTGTCTTATATAATTTTAATCGTTATTCGTATTGACTTGTCGCATACAGAGCAAATACCACCTGACTACCAAATCCTGCTGCGAATCGTAATGCGTATCGACAAGCATATGGTCCTCCTTTAGAAAGTTTTAAATCTCCGAGATAATCGTCCCTTTCTGCGTAATTTGGAATAGGAGGTACAGTCTGACGGAGGAGGACTTCTACAGCGCAGACATCTTCGAAGCTAACACCCATTGGATGACCAGTAAATCCCTTAGTGTTAAGGATCAATAACTTAGAGAGCAGCTCATCACCGAAGGCAACGCGCAGGGCGGCAACTTCATTGCCAGAGCAGCTACTTGCACTTGAGGCATGCGTGCATGTTTCATGAGAAAAGTAAACTCCGTGAGTAGCAATTTCAGCCTTGCTGATACCATGGATTAACTCTATATCGCTCAGGAATCGTTTCAACTCAGACGCAATATGTTTCCTATCAAGCGCAGCGCCATGATAAGCAGAATTGGAATACTGTGTCGCAAGTAATCTTGCTTTAATTTCGAACGGATTTAAGGAATTCTTCTGCCGTTCTAGACTACTTAGTTCTGTTTCGAGGACTATGCCGATCCCACCTGCGCCCAGTATCATACCTGATCGTCGCTTATCAAATGGAAGTGCTGCATCTTTGGCTACGCCTTTGGTAGTTGCAGCACCGAGTGCTCGGAAGCCTGAACCTAACCACGGAAATAAGGTTTCACCGGATGCATTGTCACCAGCAACAACAACGACACGTTCGGCTCGTCCAGAAATTAGCATATCTTGTGCCATGGCAATTGCTTGAGTAGTCCCGGCACATGCAGCGTTGGTTTGTGTATTTGGACCTCTACATCCGGCTAACTGTGCAAGTTGAGCATTTCCGAGAACTAGCACACGGAAAAGGAATTTGCGATCAAATTCATATTCTTTACTTTCACCGTTCCCTTCTGCGCCATCTGTTTCGCCAGCTCTAGCTGCAAGACGGGAAAAGGCAGCTTCGTCGTCTTCGGAAAGCTCTCTATCAGGAGAAGCTCGTAACAAACGACTTCTAAGAGCCGTTACTAGTCGCATCGTTGGAGCCGCCCCTACAGTCTTGGATTGTAGGAAACGCATTACTTCACCGACTGCTGCATCCATAGCAGGAAAGCTCGAGGCGTATACGACGCCGGTACTGTCACGATATTGTTCTGGAAGCATCCATTCGGTTGGGTCATTTGATTTGCCACTGACCAACCCTGCTGACTTGAGTGCCTCCATTCCAGCCGCTACCGCAACTTGAGCTGCTATATCCATAGTTTCTGCAAGACCTCGAGGTACACCATACGACTTAGACAAGTCAAATGCACCCAATACTCCCGCTAGTTTGATAACATCAGCTTCAGTGTCCACCTTCATACGTTTCGATGTTCCATCGGGAAATTTCTTTACTTGGACAATATTCTTCTCTAACATAGCCATTTTATATGCGCCACTAACGGGATGAATGCACGAATCAGCCTGGATCAAACGTTTCATATTATCGGGTGAAAACACCTCATCGGGATTACCAGGAAGGCCAGCAGCAGTACCTGTAATAACACAGGCAATACGACGACGAGCTTCGGTTATCTTGTCAGCATTGCCATCTTCTGTTGAAGCAATAATTTGTAATTTTCCTGTCACTGGATGTGACATTTGATCCCTCTTTGCGTGACGCATCACGATGGGTGGAGCCAAAGGTGTTCCGTGCGGATCCATCTTTGCATCCAAAGGAACTCTTGAATATGTTCTTCGCCAACTAGAATCGATACCATTTAAGTAGTATGTACCAGGAAATAGTCTCCCGACGTTAGGATAAACAGGTGAATACGGTGACCCAGCACGATGCATCCGTGCTCTAGTTTCCAATGCATGATCAAGTTCACTAGGGTGAACTTTTTCGCGTGTTGCCAACCGATCCATCAATTTAAGATTACTTGCCATTTTTTCGATAGAGAATCGTGAAGATAAAGGTTCACGACTACTCAGATGTGGAAGAGAAGAAGAAAATCGTATGATTAAACAATATCAGAAAGATTTAGTTTACACACGTCAGAGTTAGTTTACTTTTTATGTTTTGCTTTCACATATGTGTTCGTTTGGTACTGTATTAGTTACTTACACTGAAAGTCGATACATTGTTGCCAATGCACCCGATCCGTATGAAAATACAGCAATTGATTTACCTGGTGTTAAATCTCCACGTCCACCGGCACGATCGATTAAGGATGCTAGTCCAATAAATACACTAGCAGTATATGTATTCCCAATAAGTTTACTAGCCATATTAGAATCTGATAAACGCTTCTTGTAGTCAGCCGCAGATTGTTTTTTCAATTTACCCTCCAATATCTTGTCTGTATAAGTTTCTTCAATTGGTTTTGTTAATAATTCTATATCAAAGCCCGTACCTTCTTCTTCTTCATTATTACTACAAATTTCTCCTGTCGTTTCATATTTTCTTCTTGCATCCATAAAGAAAAGTCGTCCAAAAGATTTTTGTACTAATTTGTTATATGGAGCATGAAAAACAAAATAATCATGACTAGTTGCGTCGTGTGGCGTATCATTATGATGATCATTATGATCAATAATATTATCAACTTTTTTTTCTTCCTTTCCACCGTGTGTTGGGTTTGGTATCATCGATGATGCTTCTTCTTCTGATGACATTGTTAAATTTAATTTATCACAAAATCTTGTATATACATCTTCTAATGCTTGATAGTAACAAATTTGTGATAATGCACCATCAACTGTTGGATATTCAACAGTATGATCTGGTTTAAAAAAATCCCATACGTTAGCAGCATGTGTTGCACGTTCTTTCGGATTAAACATTAATGGTGCATCTCGTCCAATTAAAACAGCAACAGCACCAGCACCAGATGTTGGTCGTGCACCACCACGTGCATATGCAGCAATATCGGCAGCAACAACTATTGCATACCGTCCGTCCCATCCATCCGATTCGACCCATAAAAATGCATTTAGTAACGCAGCAGTACCACCATAACATGCATTGATAACAGTTGCACCTTCAATATTAGTATTACCTGGAAATAAATCCATTAGTATAGTTTTAGTTGATTTTGATTTATCGACTAAAGTTTCAGTACCAACCTCTAATCGACCAACTTCAGATGGATCAATTTCATATCTTTAATAAATTTAATTTATTTATTTATTTCCGACGAGGTATATATTTACAAAAAACGAAGCGATGGAGTTGAGTGAGAGCGAGAATATAAACAGATGACAAAATAAGAAATCAGTCAATTAGAATTCGATGGCAAATAATAAATATAAATATACCACAATCAGAATCAAAAAAAAAAGTAAGAAAGATAAAATAAATATATTTTCTCAATTTTTTTCATTTTCATTCTCATTTTTGATGCTACTAGTGCTTGGCTTGTATATACTCACTTTTCAAGTAAGGAATGTACCACAGTTAATGATAGACTATTCACATCTTCTGCATCACCAGTAATACCAAGTCCATCTTGACCTAAACCAAGTGTATATTTTCCTTTTGATACACCAGAATGTTCTTCAAGATCTGATTGACTAATATATGTAGATGGTGTATAAACTTCAATTGCAAGTATTCCTACATTTTTCTGATTATTATTACTAGATTGTTGCTGTTGCTGTTGTTGTTGCTGTTGTTGATGTTGTTGCTGTTTTTGTTGTCCTTCTGCTTCACCACCGGCACCGCCAATGATATTATTTATTGATGAGTTCGATAGGCGTTTTGCTGCCATACCAAGTGCACCAACAGCAGCTCCAACCGCTAGTACACTCATATTACTGCTGCTGCTGCTGCTGCTGTTTGAAGAAGACATCTTTACGTTATTGTTTGTTTAGACGGAAGCAAACAAGCAAGAAGCAAGTAAAGTTGTTTTCCTTTTTTGTCAAGTGATATCTTTGGGTTGTACCGGTAATGGTGGTAAAAATATTTTGATTCTTGATTCATTCTTCACAAGAAAAAATATTTATGTGGGCGCGTATAAAATGCAAATCTGTCATTTTGAAAATCACGATAATTGTACGTGTTATCGTGCGTACTCGGCACTTATTACGAGAAAAAATGACATGCATTCCGAATGAATGGAGGGAATATGCAAATCAAATCGAGTGAGTCGAGTAAATCATCTATCCACGACTCGAAATTGATGAGGGTGCATTGCAAGCCATCGATTAATTAATTCGTAAAATCTATTGCTGTAACTGTTACCGCACAGTATTGACGACAAACTAAAAAAGCATCCCGATTTTGGATTTTAATTTTAAAAAGTGTTGCTTTCTAAACATAATATCTGTTTCCTAGTACAAGATGACAAATGATGTGGAGATATGACAGAGATGAACGAAGATGAAATATTAAGCCAAGCTAAGAAATAAACATTATGATTGATTGATAATCAAGATATATTGTATCAGATAGATTTATTGATCGAGTCAGTGGAAAGAAGAAAAAAAAGTTACGGGTTGAAAGTATATACTATTATTTATTCCCCGTCATTCATTGTAAGTTATTACCGTACGTACTAAGTTACTGCTATTAACTGCATCACTACTACTTGAAGTTATTACTTTTTCGTTCCGCCAATGACGAAAACGATTCATCGCAACCCAAAAATAGGGACTGAGAAGTCCCTTTTTTTAACAACTGAGCGAATAATTTCTGAATCAGACCACAATTTTCCAAGGCACAAAAACAAAAAATCAGCACTGAGATGATACCAATAATAATAATTCAAGTCAATTGTGCTTGTGTGTGTGTGTGTGTGTGTGTGTATGCACTGTGTTGGACTGATTGAGTTGCGTTTGTGTTGATGGAATTCAAAATGCAATGATGAATAATGATGTGGGGTTAGTTTCAAGTTGTTTGACCATGCAGATTTTACTATTTTGCCGATGATAATTATTTAAAGTTTGAGAACACGATGGGAATCAACAAAAAAAGTGATTGATGGATTTCAGTCATTTTTTTTGTCTCAAAGAGAGTGAAAACATATTTTTGATGAGGCAGTAATACATCTGTATAGATATACTTGTAAACAAACAATTGGACAATTGGAATAATAATATTATTATACATCAGCACACGGTACCCCCATCCTTTGCTACATGATTATCATCGCAACCATCCAACGTTCAACATCATTGTAAAAAATCCAAAACAACCCAACAACTACTGTATCATCATCTCATTTTTTCTGTTTTATTTCATTTCGCACTCCATCTACTTTTGCAACTCTATTTCCAATTTATCTCCTTTTCAGTATTCCATCGGTATATTTTTTTCTCACTGACGAACGAGGAATTTCTGAATCAAAATGCTTCGGTGTAGTACAGTACATCATAAAATCCTCTGTCTTAATAACATCGGTCAACACTGACCGATTATGTGATCGATCGATCGATCGATCGGCGTCGACTACCATGAATGGCACACGTCTCGGAGACATGATGTGCTTGTTAACGTGATATACGAGTTGGTCTTGTCGAGAACAAAATTAGATCGCCATGCATAGTCAACATGGTTTGTAGCAAACTAGGTCATCCTTTTGGTGTAGAAATCAAATATATGACTTGATGTATGTATGCATGTACTCATTTTGGTGTTGCAAAGATGGTGGGGGAAATCAAGCAAAATTTCCCTTTTGGTCTGGTCCAACTTGTGAACAATGCAACAATATGAATATCAAGCATGATAGTGATGAATACTATAAAGTGCATTTACAATTTAGCTCTACTTCCAGTATGTCTACTTTCAGTGTTAGTCTTTCTACTATATTGTAAATTGATTGATAGAGCCATACAATTCTAAATAGTAGAAGATAAGGTAACGTTAGCTAAATCTTCGTTTTTAAACGTCGACCAATCTTACGCGATAGAAAAGTGCACCCCAGAAATCAAACCGCAACATTCATGATTGATTCGATTTGACGATGGCGTAAGTCCTTCGTGCTGATATCAAAATCTTCTTTGACAACCCAGTTTTTAAGTATGGCATTTGCGAGCCCTCCAATTTCGACGTTGCCTCCTGCTTCCGATTTGAGGAAGTTCAGCTCTTCTCCTCCAGATTTTTAGGCTCAATTCGTCGATATCATGCAGACGAGAAGGCTCAGAACTTTGTAATGTATCTCCTGGGAGATTAGCTACATAGCAAAAGTTCCAACTGTGTAGTAAAAGGCACTTACTGTAAATTGTTCCCATTCTCTATGGACGCCTTTAATTGCATGGCTAATTTATATGCTACCATGGATGCAATTTTAGCAACAAAGATGACAGCATTCTTGCCCGAGTTGGTCTAAGGGGTTGCACTTAAGATGCACTATACGTTGTATGCGGGGGTTCGAATCCCCCAGAATGCATTGGGCTCATCCTTTTTGTTTCCATCCAATTTTCATCCATTTTGTCAAATAGTTCGAAAAGAATTATGAATTCTGGGGTGCGCTTTTCTATCGCGCAAATAGGCGTACAGCGGTGGGAAAAATGGATCTTTAAAAACTTCACATAATATAACTTGTTAATTAAAAGCTGCAGCGCCATCCTTCACCGCCTAGGAAAGGCTAGTGAGCCAATGGCTGACCTGCCAATTATTTATATATTAGTATTGTCTAAATTGGTGGGGATTGTGCATCTCCGTGTCTATCCTCAAGTCTCTGCTCTTCCACCTGCTTATTGTTGTTGTTTTGTTAGTAGATCTTCTCTTTTCTACATTTTTGAACATTTTTGTCATCGGATTATTCTGTTTGGTTTTGGTGTTCATTGTAGTGATGACTCTGTTTGATGATTCTTTCTTATCTCTGCCGGTTGAGTATGTTTGTCAATGGATTTTTTGGCATCCTTTTTGGTGGTACACGTTGTCTGGTTATTGCCTTCCTCGATACCTTGGTCTTTGACACAAAAAGACAAGACAAGACATAATATAACACAAAGCACACCATTATGAGACAGAAAATTAGAGAAGAATAAGAAAGTACTATAAGAACAAGTCCAGAATGCGAGACAAATGCTAGACTAACTACACAAAAACGAAATCAACGCGAATAAGAAAATTACCATAATAAGAACACGACAAGAACGCGACATGAAGTACACGAAAAGATCACAGACAGGAAAGAAATTAGAGAATAGAGAGAAGAGAGGTATAAAGAAAAATGAAGGAAAAGAGAAGAAGTTCTACAGATTTCCGATACTAGACAACCATAAGAACTATTACCAGTAAAATGAGAACAAACAGGAAGAGAAGAAGAACCCAGGGATGTCCAATATTAGACACCCTTGTAATCTTTCTAGCAACATAGAGAACTAGACTAACATAGATTACTTGTGTCCCTAACAGGGTGATGGATCTTTGTGTGTAGTGGTGGGCCGTTTATGTTTATCACTTGCCGGGAGAAGTTCAATTAAATATCAATATTATTATCTATAATGGTTTCTTCTGAATTCCTCAAGCATTCCTGCAATTAGTTGACCACTCCCAATGAGATAAAGTACAGTTGTCGTCATTATGCAACTGTGGTGAAAAAGGAAATCAAAATAGATCAAACAATACAGTCATATAGGAAATGATTAGCTGAAGACTTGATGATCACAAAGATTCCTATTGAGTCCAAGCTCTTCTCTTGGACTCTCCTACTTATGATCATAATATATCCAACCTAGAAGACTGGACCCTACTCATAGTTCCTACATGCTGTGGTTTTAGTTGTGGATGGGGTCCCCGTTAGCATCAATTGGATACAGTTGGCATCTACAAGCAAAGCTAGGGCCGGTTCAATTATCTGAAGGATAGACATAAAAGAACTGATGACGGCAAGACAGGAGTGCGCGTGATTCGTGCGGCACGGTCTCTTGAATAGATCCAAATCATCATTTATCATCAACCATCGACCCCCGATCCGATCAAACAAAACATTTTGCTGTTGACATCACATCGGAACGTGATACAGTACTAATAATAAGACATTCAACAGTCCAGGCAACTACTGTACATTCATTCCATCCCATTCCAATTAGACTAGTCAGCTTCTTCGAGCTCGATTTGTAGAATGATCTTTCCATTACTTTTTCGGATTGCCGTATTTTTGAGTTTTTCGTCGTTTTCTTCAGCAGCAGCCTTCGCTTCCACAGGACCGACAACGAATCTTCTTGGAAAACGTGCAAATATGGCATTCGCAAGAAGGATTTCCTCTCGTAGACCTGACTTGAATATACCACGTGGGGGGATCAGGAAACTGAAGCTACTATCACTACAGAAATGGGATCAACGTTATCATCATCAGAAGAAGAAGCAGCACCGATGACGACGACAGAATTTTCCACAAATAAAGCAGCAGTTGCAGTCTCACCTTCTGCATTGACCAAGCTGGTAGCTGGATTTGCTTGTGTTGGCAAGGTCTACTCTCAACAATTGGAATTGCGACCAATTCTTACAAAGAGTTACACCGCTGGTCTCATCTTTGGCCTATCTGATTATTTCGCTCAAAGAATCGAGGGATCTAATGATGTTAATGGCTCTAGTAGCAAAATGAACTGGACTAGGACACTTGTTTCGACATTGGTTGGACTATGTTATTTTGGTCCTGCAGCTCACTATTGGTACGAATGGATCTTTCGACTTTTGCCATCTACCAGCTTAACAAGTACACTTTACAAGGCCTTCTTGGGACAACTTATTTTTGGACCTTCCTTTACTTGTATCTTTTTCGCAACCAGTCTAATTCAATCTGGTGACTTTACCTTGCAAAACTGGTGGAATAAGATTCGTAATGATCTACCAGGCGCATGGCTAGCGGGGGTCGGATTCTGGCCGATTGTAGATTTCATCAGTTATTCCGCCATTCCGATGAAATTAATTCCTCTATTCATAAACGGGGCAAGTTTTATCTGGACAATTTATCTTTCCATAATTTCCAATAGAGGCAAGAGTAGTGGTCCCTCTGCGTTGTGATTATGACGAGAAAGGTAACTAATCATTCCATAATTACACCTGGTAGAATATTAATACTTGCTAAATAAGCTATCCTACAATAACTAACTAAGCAAAATGTTATTGCCATATCAAACAGACTGGTATTACTACTAATTTGCTAAGATTAAACTTGACGACCAGAAATATGATTGAGTAGACTTACATACCTAAGTAAATTGATATAGCTTATCTTTTTCACCGGAGAAAAGGCACTTTCAATGACTGATTGATTGCTTTCATGTGCTACACTTTTCCATCTAGAAAATCATTTAAAACCAGTTGTTTATAGCTGGGTTGTGTACGTGTGATAGGTCAGAAAGATAGCAAGCGACATTGCCGATATCATTATTCTTGGACAGATCAAAGAATTTGCATATTGAATCAATCGCAAGCACATATGCATATTAGTTCAATATGTACTCCCAAACTTTGGTACACACAAATCTCATCTCGAGACATGCAAGTACAAAGCAAATTGATATCTCGCATAGAATACGTTCATTTGGACAAAAAAAATGTAAGACAGTAAATTTTCTCCAATCCGGGATTTATGTCAACGATTCCATAAATGCACGAAAAGTGCTGTCTGCATAATACATCATATACTGGTCCCCCCTTTATCTGAAGATAGCAAAGGAAAGTAGACAGAAATAATAGCAAAAATAAGTTACAAAAAGAATATTATGCTAAAAAAATAGGAAGATAAGTATGGTGTGTTGTGTTAAGGAAGAGGAATCAGATGGAAATCTTAGCAACCAATAACTCAATATATACAATAATATAGCTAAAAAAACATAACTGGGCCAAAAATTCAGTGTTGGATCCTGAAGAACTCATTATATACTATCATAATACAAATAAATGGCTACCCAATTGAAAGGAGGAATTGCAGACAAGTTAACTTTCCAAAAGAATTGATTATGACTACCTTCTTTTATGGTAGATCATCTTACCAAAGATTTGGTAGCTACTAGTGAAGATTTGCTTTTGTTAGTTAACAATGTTGTAAAGATCTTATGAGTATATATGAATCTAGCCAAGACAGATATGAATTGCATGCTAAACAATAGTCACATGATTTGAGTTGTGTGGCTGTGGTGAAACTGACTGAGTTGATTCTTCATCATTCACTGTAAGCATAAGCAACAACACCAACATCATCCATTGCAGCGACCTCCTTCCACTTACTTACTTACTTACTTTTCTTACTTCTTCTACTACAACATTGTAAGCATTAACAGCAGCAACAGAGACAATTAATGAGTGACAGTGTTGGCACAGTAGGTACAACACTAATAAATCATCATTCTATGATTTCAGCAATAGGAGGAGAAACACCTACATTTCAGGAAGGAATGTACAATAATAATAGTATGTTCAACAATGTGTATACACAATGGTATAAATATCATAGCAGCTAGGAAAACCAGTTCAACCAGTCAGTTGCATTGTACTGTCCACTACCTACATTATAGCCAACTGTTAGACATCACTGGACCTATTATGCTCACCAAGCACCAACAACATGATATGATAAGAAATGAGTGGTCAATCTATAATGTCAATTTCAAAACTCAAGTTGACAGAGCTTTTCAGATTTATGGTAAGGACTGAGGTAGTACCTTTCATTCGTGGAAGGCTTTCGGGTCGTGTTTGTTTTCAAAATATTCGAATATTGTTACACAGCGAAAAATGAAATTAAAAAAACTGTCAAAACTGATAACTAACTCTACGGTAAAACTGATCGGAACATAAAACATGACAAAGATTCTGTTGACTTTTTTTACCAAGTTCAAAAGTGCAATTGTGTAAAGCCGCCAGTATACAGTATTACCAATTAGTGCACCTTCATCGAACAGGAACATATATCATAACTTAATTACATCTAAAGCAAAAAGAAGAAAAAATTGTCGTAGCTAGCGGTTTAAAACACAAATCGGAGAAGAATTTTTGTCGTCGTCGAATATAATATAAGAATCGCGGTCATTTTCAATATATAAAATTTAAAAATAAATCATGGAAAATTCATTTATACCCCAAGCTATTGATATTGTCGGTAAAGCAATTGAAGCTGATAATGAGGGAGAATATGAAAAGGCACTTGGTTTGTACCGAGATGCCTTGGGCCGATTTACGATGGGACTGAAATATGAAAAGAACGAGGCCCGGAAGAAACTTGTGTTGGAACGTGTCGAGGGTTACATGAAACGTGCCGAAGAATTAAGAGATTATGTAGCGAAACAAAATGAACTGGAAAAAAATGGTGGTGGTGGTTCTGCCACTGCCAAGAAGGGTGATCCAGAAGAAGATAATAATACTGAAAAAACCAAATTACGGGGTGCTCTGGCGAGTGCAATTGTTTCAACAAAACCCAATATTAAATGGGAGGATGTGATTGGGTTAGAAAATGCTAAGGATAGTCTAAAAGAGGTACGTGTGTGTGTGTGTATGTGTGTACATCTATCCTCTATTTTCGACGACAAGTTCTCAAGATGAAGTCTTGTTATTCGAATTCAAAACTAACCACAATACAATACAATCGTTTGAATATTTTTTTCTGATATTCGATCTTTATAATTTGGAATGACGGATATGTCTTCTCTATTCTTAATTAAAACAACATATTTTTTGCTGGATGTTGTTCTTTTTGTTACTTTTCTTGCGTTGCTGTTGATCGATCGATACGTATAGACTGTAATTCTACCGACTCGTTTTCCTCAACTCTTTACAGGAAAACGAAAACCTTTCAAAGGAATTCTCTTATTTGGTCCTCCTGGTACTGGTAAATCCTACTTAGCGAAGGCAGTTGCTACCGAGGCAGACTCTACGTTTTTCTCTGTTAGTAGTGCAGATCTTATTTCGAAATGGCAGGGTGAATCAGAAAAAATGGTTCGAAATTTATTTGAAATGGCTCGTGAGTCAGAGGAAGGTCGTGCCATTATCTTTATTGATGAAGTTGATTCACTTTGTGGTAGTCGTTCCGAGGGAGAATCGGATTCTATGCGTCGTGTAAAGACAGAATTTTTGGTACAAATGGACGGTGTTGGAAATACTGGAGGACAACTATTAGTCTTAGGTGCAACTAATATCCCATGGGAGTTAGATGCGGCTATCCGACGTCGATTTGAAAAACGAGTTTACATTCCTCTCCCCGATGCCGAATCCCGATCGGCAATGGTAAAATTGAATCTAGGCGATACACCCAACGAACTTACGGAAGCAGATTTTGATAGAACCGGTGAAATTACAGAGGGTTCCAGTGGAGCTGATATTAAGATTTTAGTCCAGGAAGCACTAATGCAACCATTACGACGATGTCAAAAGGCTAAACAATTCGTTATCGATAAGGATGGATGGTACATACCATCCGAAAAGTATCCAAGTTGCTCTTCTTGTCCACCAAAGTTATCATCGGACAAAAAAGGTACAGATTATACGTGTAAACGATGTGGAGCTGTACGTATGTCATTATGGGACATACCACCTGAAAAACTTCAAGCTCCTATGGTTCTATATGATGATTTTAAAACAGTGATGAAAAGTTCTGTTAGTTCCGTATCTCCCGATGAACTTAAACGCTTTGAAGAATGGACGAAGTTATTTGGACAAGATGGAGCATAAGAATAATAATTCTAACATCGTATAAAATAAACGACTACTGTATATATCGACCATTGAAAGAAAAGGATTGTATTTTTTTAATTACGGTATAAGAAACAAAAACACGACAATAAATAGAATAAGAATTGAATACACATTGTAAAATAATTCTCCACTTTTTCTCCTTTTCTTCATCCAAAATTTGCTATGAAAGTACTGCTATATTTTAATGGTAGATACCAACAACAAAGATTAGCTATTACTAGTATTTACCACCATTTTATCTGACAATCTTGATCAATGTTGGAATTAGAAGGTGCAATCATTGTAATACCATGAACACCATCAGGACTACCCATGATATTTTGTATCTTTGGTGCCTTTGAATATCCATGTTTCGTATACCAATCTATTAGTTTACCACTCCCATTATCATCAACAACTAATACAGTAAAGTCACAACCTTGTATAGCATGTATATACCCAATTACCTCTAATGCTAATTTACCAATATCTTTAGTACGATATTTTGGTTCAACGTACATATATATTATAGCAGCAATACCAATAATGTATTGATTGGATATGCCATATATGTCTTGGACAGTATCTTGAATCTGTGGTGCACGCGGACCACGTTCAGTTGTAAAACCAAACCGTCCAACTTTTATTAGTTTATTCTTCTTCTTATTCTTATCTTGTATATAAGCTTCTAGTAGTACTTGTTTATTATCTGTCTTGGGACATAATACGGTTGGTTTTTCTTTACGAAATACGATACAATCTAATCGTATCATATTTGCAGCCATACGTATCCAAATTCTTTTTAAACGATTTGTTTCTGGTGATGGTCGTAATTTCCATACAATATCTTCATGTTTTAAGATAATGTTGTCGATATTTCTGCTGCTACTGTTAGTACTACTACTACTACTACTACCTGCAAGATCAACAGTGTTCTTATTCTTATCTTGATTTATCTTAAATCTTTGCTGTGATCGAGTACTACTACGTGCTCCACGTCGTTCCGATGGAACGAATGCATCTAAATAAAAGACACATAAAATTACGATAACAAGGATTGATAGTAAAATTGATTGCATTGTTCTTGAAGAAGAGATGTCGTTGGTGATGATGGTAATGATGCTGTTGCTGTTGCTGTTGCTGTTGCTGTTGCTGTAGCTACCACTACGAAGTCTATTTTTGAAATTATCGAACAGTAATCCAGATATCCTTTCCAACATTGATGATCAAACCATCCTGAGAACAGACTGCAGGTTTGTTGTTTGGTGGTAATAACTATGTTATTTCTTATTTCATACCGTATTATCGCATCGAATCATTCTTCGAAAAAAAATGAGAGGACGAAGTTCAAGATATTCGAATATGGAGGGATATACGGGATACATTGTAACACGTCTTGATTTTTTTCACGATTTTTGAAGCACGACCCAAGACATCGCACAATAAAATGCACGATTAAGATATAAAAGCTACTAAAAAAACTATGATCAAATCTTGTCAATAAAAGATAAGTCGAAATGAAACAACAAAAAGTTTGTAGCTAACTTACGTTCATCAAGTCAAGTCATAAAACATAACTAAAATAGAACATAAAACAAGAGATAAAAATCACAAGCAAATCTAATATTATATAGTACAGTGCAGTAGAATGATTCAGCATTTAAATACATTTTTAGAGATTTTAAACGAACCGCCGTCATTCGACGACGACGACAACGACGACTCAACAAACACTACTAGCACAAACAGTGACGAGAATGCATGTGAGGGTTTACTAAAAGAATTTACAGACGATGAAAAAACCGAAATTGCTAATGTTTCCTATGCGTTTTGGATTGTTAACTTGAAAGCAAATGAAAGACTTCCTGTGGATGGTCAACGTAATTCAGCATTAAAAGAGATACGTAGACATTATGTCGGTGAGAATAGAGATCCTACCAAAACTCTATCGGCGTTGAAGGAAGCTATGGATTATCGTCGACAATATCATGTCAATATTCTACGTTCATGTTGTTACGAAAATTATAAATACGACTGTGATGATGGTGGTGGTGAGGCCGCTGACCTTGCCAAAAAGTACAGATCATTTGTTATCAAAGATCTCGAGAGACAACCCATGGTTGTTCGTGGCATCGATGATAAATCTCGGACTATTGTTTACAAATCACCGCGAATGTCGTCAGAAGGAAACGATACTGCCATTGATGCGGATGAAGCTTTTTTGATGACACAACTTTATACTGCCGAAAAAGCGATGGCGACCAACGAATTTGAATCAAAAAGTAAAGAAGAAAGATTGACAGTCGTATTTAATTTTCGTGATTATTCAAGAAAAAATTCACCTTCTATGTACACAATAAAGACATTAGTGAATGTTCTACAACGATGTTACCCAGAACGCTTGGGAGTATTAATGATTATTGATCCTCCATTTGGATAGAAGCTTTTTAATATTGTATGGCCATTACTAAGTACAGCAACGACAGAAAAAATTAAGTTACCATCTGGTCAGGCAGCTATAGATGAAGCGTTCCATGAAGTGGTGGGTGGTAATGAAAACTGGCAGGTATGCTAGCGAATGGTGAAATTTCGTCGATAGACTTGATCGATTATACAAAACAGCCATTTTACTGTCAATTCGAATAATAGTAAAAGTTCAGATTATATAAAAGAAATGAAAATTACCCCCGTTCATTCTATTTCTTTACTAGCTCTAGAGGCTTCCCATATCTTGATGAAAAAAACTATCAGTGATGTTATGATATTACGATATTGCGTGTGTGTGTATGTATGTATGTATGAGAGAGATGTTAGAATAAATTGTTGAATGTAGTAAATAGGATAATTTTCGACCACACAAGTACTACTTACGTGAATAGCTTCTGTCCAGGGACTGGACCTGCCAAGGCACGAAGCTGATCCCGATTCATGGCTATTAGATCACTCAAACTGTCACATTCTTGCATAATTTTACGCGCAATATGCACGTTAACACCAGGAAGATGAAGCAGCATGTCGCGACCCGCTTCATTGATTTCGTCCTCTTCGTCGTCGTCCTCGACACCGTCCCCTTTACTTATTTTTTCTGTCTGAAGTAGTACATCTAAAGATTCACTTTTTCCTACTTCTATTGCTTTAGCAACATCAACCTCATCGTGATTTACTTTCAATTCTTTGAAAAGTCTTAAGGTCTCGTGAGGAGTTCTAGACCAAAGGATCCGAAGCTTTGGAAAGCTACTAGTAAGAGTTGCAATTTTTGAGCAAACGGAGTCGGTTTTAATATCCATGCCAAGTTCATTCGAATTTTGGAGGCAAAAACTCTTTGCCGGGTCAAACTCAATTAAAAGGCAAGGACATGCGTAGTATTTCGACATTGCTACTGCTTGATCATACCTGTGACCACCAAAGAATGAACCATTCAGAATCAATTTAGGAATGACAAAAACAAAACAGCGTCAGAACATTTAAAGAAAATATTTTGAATTAGAAAGAAATAATAGACATCGATAACAAGCAATATAAGCAATGACGACGTACAGTCGACCATTTGACAAACTACCAAATAAATCACTTAGGCTCTTTCTTTCCACACAATGTACATTACTCAGGATGAAATCACCCACTATTAATGTAACTGGAGCTAAGCGCATCCCACTTCTATGCAAAATACTCGGCAACGCCGATCGAAATTCTCTAACATCCACAGCAATATCACGTTTTTCTGCTTTGGCTTTCCCAGCTCCTCTCCTTGTATCCATAGATAAAGGTAAAGTACCGTTTTTGTATGTACCCGCGACACTACCATTAGCTAGGGCTTGTTGCATTTCTTGTGTTCCTTCAACTTGTAGTACTGGTGGAGGCATTGTTTGCTTGTGATTAATCAGCCTCTCAAAAGCACTTTGTTCACGTTCCAAAGCTTTCGTAAACACCTTTTGTTCGGACGAAGCTGCGAACATAAGGAAATAAACTTGTAGACGGTTCTCTTTTCTCAAAGGATTCAAAGCAGCATATACCTCGATAGATCGTACTAAACTTATATCAAAGTCGTACAGAACTACATGATCAGGAGCCAAGTCTGCGAGTACCAATCCTACTGCTGTACTGTCGATACTAGATAAGCTCTTGATGATAACTCTTGGTTCTTCTATGAAAAAAGGTTGAAACATATTATTGTAAGTTCCATCCTCTTCTTCCTGCTCTTCTACTATTAGTTCTTCTGCGGTAGTTTTTCGGGATTTTTCAATATCGTGTTCTGTCTCTTCCACGGCTTCCTCAAGGATTGCCTGTCGTTCACGATCTTCATTACTGCCTGTCATGTCTCGACCTCGACCTTTTTCGGCAGCAATTCTACGTCGTTTCTTGAGGTAATCAGGTAGCGCGTTAAGTTTTTGTTGCCCTTTTCTCTTCCTACTTTTCTTTTTCCTAAAGAGTATATTCCTAACTCGACTTTCTTCTTCCAATAATAGCCGACTTTCTTCCGACATCTTACCAGTTACAATTGATCGTCGATCGTTGTATTGTTCGAGGTAATTGAGCCAGCGTTTGGTCTTCGAATTACATAATGCAGAAGAAATTGAAATCAGAACACGAAGTAAGTAATACATAGCTATTGACACTTCTAGTAGTGAATCTCTGGACTCTTGGGGAAATACGACTTACCATCGTCCAGTCTCTTCCCTTCACTAGGTATGATTTGACGACATCGACGGTTCGATCATCCTTGACTACAACCATGATAGTTGCTGGTGTCTGGTCACGAGAATCTGATTGACTTCGCTGCTGCTGCTGCTTTTTTTCGGTCTCCTCGATCTCTAGTAGGACCTTTTTCAGTAGCCTCCATTTGGGATTTTCTTCCAATATAGGAATCAATCGTCCCACTGGTTGCGGTAGGTCTTTTGTTGGTTTGTCACGATGAATTTTGTACATTCGTTCCTTAGCACGTTGGAATATCAAGTTTGCCGCATCCGTCAGTAACCACAGTGAAGGGTTTCTCGAAGCAGCGCTCAAAGTTTTAATAGAACTTATAAGTTTCCAAAAACTGATACAGTCGTATTGAATGAGTGAAGAAAATAGTGTTCTTAACGTTTTTAGATCTGTAACTAATTGTTTGATCGAAAATGAAAGACGATGCCAATCCTTTTCCAATTGTCTGGTGACGGCACGATCAAACGCAGAAGTTACACAGTTTTCTATTGCAAAATCATCTGAGACCCATTCTACAAATGGTGTCGATTTTTTCAGTTGTTTCATACATGCTTGGACGGCAGTGACGATAGCAGTCTGAATTTCTTTCATAGACGGGGACAAATCTTGATGTAATTCCTGTACATGAGGTGTATTTTGTTCTAATTCGTTTTTGACTGCGTCATGAAACCTTGGAGATAAAGAATAATAATTAGCATAAAAATTAAGCTTTAATTAAAGAAAAAGAAAATCCAAAATAAACGAAGAGAGAACTTACCGTGGGTATAGGTACAGGTGACGGACTTGGAGTGCCTTGAGCGTCTTGTCAACTTTGGCAAATCCTGACAATAAATATTCTGGTGAATCAGTGAAAGCCTTTATAAAGCATCGATCTCTTCGTTTTTGACTGGTATATATTCTTATAATGAATGCCTCAGTCGAATCGTTATTTACTTTATCAGCATGACCAATTAACATCCCATCGACGTCCTTAGCGGAAAGTGTATTGTCCAGCAGATCAACGATGAGAATTCGTGATGTAACACAAAAAATTCCACCCCGTTGATAAAGTTGGGCCCGGTCCTTCCCTTGCCCACTCTCATTGGTAATGATGGTTGGCATCGTTTCTCCCGGTGTTCCCCAATTTTCTAACATCGTTTTAAGAGTCTGATGTTCCTCATCGCGTAAGCCGAGAACTAGAACTAGTGGTTTCTTTGTTGTCATAACACGACCTGTAGAGAATTTTTCTTCTTCTTGTACTATCGAAAGATGACCTTCTTCGGTGTCGGCATAGAATCGAACGAATGCAGCCATCAAACTCAACCATCCCAATCCACTCCCAAAAATCGCCAGACCATCATTGTCATAAATTTCTCCAAATGCGGTTGCCAGATAGCTCGGTAAAATGCCATCAGGAATCAGCGGCTGCTCGACCTTCTTCTTTTTCCTACCGTTACTGTCGCCTTTACCGCCGTTGTCTCTGCTGCGTTTATTGGTATTGTTTGCTGTGCGTGTCATATTTTACGGTGCATCAAAACTTGGGAACGCGAGCTAATACATCTGCTAGCGATACCAGTGCCAATCAGAAGATAATAATTCGCCTTATACGAGAATCGATAGGTCAGCCTAACGCTATCGTTTTACAAGGTATTACAACAATATCAAAAAAAATTAATAGCCATGAGGAACTTTGCTAATGCGATGGCTGATGCAAATGTATTGTATTAAACTGAAAATGACAACAATAAGTACAATAAGTGACAACAACAATAGTGGTGCTGTTAGAACGAAGGATGAGTGACCGAAATTATGATAAAATGACTCGTTTGACTAAATCTGAAGCTGAATCGACCATGACCACACAATACAATATTGATGTGTCAGATCACCAACCAGTTGCTGTAGCCAGTGAATAGGAGATATTGAAGATATTTGATGTCTTTTAGCAATAGATTACACTAACTTATAAATTGAAAATTTATCACCAAATACCGTAACACGTATCATTAGCAGGTTATTTTAGCCCAAGACAATTCTGAAACTGACAGCCATTGGTAGTCACCATGGCGTCAGTAACAGGCTTGGATGGGGGGAAGGATCCACCGGGGACGCCTATGTCCGCGGTAAAAGGATTCTTTCGCAATCGATTGAAGGAAGCTGTAGAAGCTACTCGTCGAGTCCCAACAACACCTATTTCAGAACCACCTGCTCATAACACCAATGAGCCACGCCCTTTGAACGTCATTCCTGTGCAAACCATATCACCGGAACAACTTCAGTTTGAACAAGAGAATCCATCATTAAGCTACACATCCATCGAAGATCAAAGCAAAAATGGTGCACCTCAAATCATCATCTCTCCATCCTCTTCCGTCATTAACTCCATCGATATAAACACTGCGCTTCCAGCATCAACTATATCCATCATCGAGACACCACGTAACCAAGATGCAGAACCAACAAGTCCATCAGCACCCGTTAATACAAATCTTCGCTTTCCTCAATCGAGATCTGTACTATCGATTGACCCTGACGGATCAACATCAGGATTAACTTCTTTAGGAAGAGTAGTTGCAATTCAAGAACGACAACTTGATTCCTGTATTCGAGATCTACGTCCTGATCCATCAATCTCAATCACCTCTGAGGTTTCGGGAATTACCAACGTCGATCGACATTCTTCTTCTTCACCTTCTGCGGATATATCACTACCCACCGAATGGCAAGGAGATCTACATCCCAAAACCATCAAATTATTGAACAAAATCCCTCGTGCTAAACAAGAAGAGATTATCTGCTATGTAAATAGATACTCTCGAAGCAAACATATATCAAATGTTGCTGAAGTGACTAGCTACGCGGTCGACATGATCGATATGTATTATTCCAACATCAATGATGTCCCATCGACACCAACATCATCTATTCCTACTATCAATAACGAAGCAGACGTTTTCATCAATACTGAAACCCGACCATCCATTGATACTGAAATTCCTATCACTACTCCAAAAGCCAACGACGACGATAATATATCTATTATCGATTCGGTCGCTCAAATAGTAAGAAACGAATTAAAGGAACAACAGCATGTACAGGCCGGTCTTCAACAAGATCAAATGAATATCAATCAAGAAGTCCTAGCACAAATGAAGAATTTAAGCAAGGACCCATCTCTCATCGACACAAAGCATAACAAATGGATGGATAAATTAGTAATCAACGAAAAGAAGGATACATTCCCGAAAATTCCAGAAACTATTAATGAAACCACATTGGGCCAATGGTATGATGAAATCAAGGGACGTCTTATGGCAGCGCCTTGGGATATCGATGGTACATGCATTTTAGACATGCCTCACGTGGGACCAATCGCCGAAGCATCAGAGCCTTACCGTATCCGTTCTACGACTCTGTCAGTTATCCTGGCACAACTACTTCATGACAAAGATTCCAACATCGTTGTATCACTCCGCGCCACCGTTTCCATGAATGATGGTGTCCGACTATTAGATTCCATTCGCGAATTCCTGCTCCCATTAGCAAACATTCAGATATTGGATGTCCTCACGGAATTAGGATCATGTGTTCAATCGAATGGTGAAACAGTAGAAAGTTTCTGCTCTCGGCTAGAGAACATATTCAATCGCATTGCCAAGATGGGTTATGATAATATGGATTCTCTCAAGATGGCATTTCATCAACGCGGTTTTCTTCGTGGAGCTTATTCGGAACATGAATCTCTACTATATCTTCAACAGAAAATTAAAAACGACGATCTCACTCTCAAATCATACGATTCTGCTTTGGATTTCTCAAAATCTATGACACGAACATTCACCAACAATGATATCTACAAAGACGGAAAGATGCTTCAATTAAAGAACCATCAACTAGGACACGCACGATCGGCACGAGGCCCAGGCGATTCTACTCTCAATGATACAAATTTCTGTTTGAATATTACCCCACCTACTCAATTCGATATCGATGCTATTATGAAAGAAACCAATTGTCTAATTTGTCGTCTTCCTCCTTCACACGCCGACGCTCATTTCATGGGAAAATGTAGTCTCCTGAAGAAGTATGGATATACAGTGAAATACGACCAAACTAAAGACGAAACTAGAGCCGACTTTGATAAGAAATCCGCTCAACGGTCTCGTTCCGCGGCATTAGATGCCGACGATGCTAAGAAAGCTGAAGAAAAGAAGAAGGTTGACGATAAGAAATCCGCTGACGGACGCGTAAAAGCCGAGGCCGAGCGAGCTCGTATTGCTACTGATTCCTCTCCTGCCACCGATTCAAAGATCACCGATACTCAGACTAAATCTAATACTGCAATCAATGCCGGCACAGGAAATCGCGTTACCGACGTGGTGGGAGGTCTTGGACGATTCGCTGGAAACATATCGGGTAATACATGGGAGGAAGCTAGTGTAGATGCTGCTGATGCAGTTAACGATGTTAATACAGATGGAGTTACGCCGTATTTTTGTACTGTCATTACTATATATAACTTATTATTTAAAAGCTGCCGCTTTGCTCCTCTATATCTTAGAAAGATGTAAAGTCAACAGTCGACCCGCCGATTATTCTACATTATGGTGTTGTCCTTAGATTGGATCATCTCCAAATCTATCATCGATTTTCTGCTTCTCTATTTCTGTTTCTGTCTTTGCTCTACTAGTTGATCTTTTCTTTCCTAGTTTGGTGTACATTTTTGATATCATGTGGTTCAGTTTATACTTCTTTTTCTTTGCCTGTATTACTCTACTTGATGATCTTTTCTTTCTTAGGCGTTTGAATACATTTGTCAGTGGATTGTTGAAGTATTTCTTTGTTTTCATTCGTTGTGGTAATTTCCTTGACACTGTTGTTTTAGCTGGTTTGTTTTTCGTATAGTGCCTCCATATTGGTTTGCTGTTTTCCTTTGCTAGTTCCTTTACTCTCTTCATGCTATGATCTATCACTCGCCTCCATCTGTTTAACCACTTTTTCAATTGTTGATTTGTATCATCTAATCTTGTTTTTAGTGGTTCGTTGAATATCTTCAATTCATCTTCTGGCAGTACCATTTCTTTCAGTGTATATAGATGGGTGATTTTCTTGGTGAGTGAATCATATTCTGCCACTATTCTACCTCCCAGTACAGGTGTGTTGCGATCGATGCATCTGTCGGTCCAAGTTTCCTGTATGATGGGTATGATTGCCTGAAAGAAAGCATGAAACGCTTCTGTTTTGTTCTTCTTCTTTGGTACTCTGTTGTTCTTTGCTTCTTTTCGCTTCTTGCTCTTCTGTGCTCTTGCGTACGCTCTTGGATCCGACAGTTTCCTTCTAGTTATGAATGCTTTCTGTTGTATTTTCCATTGTTTCGAAAACTTTCCCCTGAGTAGATTATCCCATCCTATTACTATCTGTTCATCAATAAGTAGTGTGTACCTTTTGAATATTTGATTTTTGTCAACGTCCTCTTGGCCCCTTAGTCGTAGCATTGCAGTTGATACTGACTCTCCTCTGAAGTAAGTCATTAATCCTTCCCTCATTATATCACACAGTCTTGGATCTACTGTGTTTGCTAGTAGGTTAATCTGGTTGAGGACCTTCTTGCGTATGCTTCGTCGGTGAGCACACTGAAATACATGGTCATCATCCTCATTATACAAGCATGATGCGCATCGTTGATCGTGGAAGTGGTCCTTCTTGTGGATCCTTTCTCCTGTAGGCAGTTTCTTTATGCAAAATTTGTGCATCCATTGTATTCCTTTTGTAGCTAGATATTTCTTATATACTGGACGGAATATGTCCCAGTCAATTAAGTCAAAGATATTATCACTCCATTTGAATCTTCTGCAGTAATAATTCTTGAGTGG
The DNA here is from genome assembly GCA_900095095.1 of Fragilariopsis cylindrus CCMP1102. Classification (NCBI taxonomy): domain Eukaryota; phylum Bacillariophyta; class Bacillariophyceae; order Bacillariales; family Bacillariaceae; genus Fragilariopsis; species Fragilariopsis cylindrus. The sequence goes on along the minus strand of FMBT01000403.1, from coordinate 28,016 downwards.
TATCAAGTGTATTATCTCTCTTGTTGTCCGTTTGAGGTCTCTTGTTATTGTTCTGTCTCCTATGTGGAACTGAATGGCTGTGTCTGGGTCCATCGGTACCCGTGGCTTTTCCTGTAACTTCTTCAATCCGATTGTTGCTAGTTCATCAGCTTCTGAGTTAAGGTATGCGTTTAAGGGCATTGCTTCTTCATCGAATACCATATCATCCTGATGACTCTTCACCCAGCTGATTTTTGGCTTATTTCTGAACCATTTGAGTGCTTTGTGTAATGCTGATAATACGTCCCATTCCGAATGGAGTACTGTTGCTAGTGGCGCTGTAGGATATTCATCTAGTGCTTCCAGTTTGTTGATCATGCTAAGGCTGTCTGTGTACACTTGGATTTTGCTTCTTATTGGTTCGTCGCACTGTAATATCTTGTCATAGTATTGTGTCATAAGTGTCACCAGTCTTACTGCTGCTAGGAACGCACATATTTCTGATCGAAATGATAGCGGATCATTGCCTGATGGTTGTCCGTAGCATGATAGTAATATTTCTCCATCTTCATCTGCAATTACAAACCCCAGTGATCCCTTGAATTGTATTGCTCCTCCATCTGTTGCTATGTTGACTTTGTTTGTTGACTTGATCATTTTGTATATCTTTATGGGTACTGCGAGGAATTTAATTTCAGTGTAGTACTGCGATACATGTTCTTCCTGTGACATAAGGTAATCCATAAAGGTCTCATTTCTAGCTATATTCTGGTGGATTAGTTGCACTGGCTGGTGGATTGACACTCTCCATCCTTCTTCCGTGTCCATTACATCTGTTGGTGATGCATCTGGTGGTAGTGAGTTCACTTTTCCTACTGGATCATAGTTGTAAGTATCGTTATCCGCTAACAGGTGACAGTCGTAATAGAATTCTCCATTTTCATTCCAGTTCTTTCTGTAGCTCCTGTACAGTATGTCTGTATATTCTGAGTAATAGAATGGCCATAGTCTTTCTGAATCATTGGCTTGTATGAGCCAGTTGCCTAGTGGCTTTATCAATCTCATCCGGTGTCCTATCTCTCCTGTCATTCTTCCTTCTTCTCTGTTCTTCTTCTCGAATTTTGCCACCTCTGTATGATTTAGTTCCTCTTCGTCGTTGTCTTCATATAAGATTTTGTAGTATTTTCCTTTATTGCTTGTGACTATCCCTCTATATGGTACTCCCTTCCAGTATTTGAGAAGGAATGTCCCTTCACTGAATCGATCTATGTTGTCTTTTCTCTGCTGTGATCCCTCATTGTTGTTGAGGACGGCCCTATTTTCTAGTGAGGTTGGTTCGTTTCTTGGTTCGGTGGATCCAGGGTCCCTTCTTGGTTCGGGGCTTGGTTCAATAAATCTAGGATCAGTTCTTGGACCAGAACTTGGTTCTTGGTTCACATTGGGTTTGCATATTGTCTTTAGGAATTTTCTCCACACGGACCATGTTTGATCGCCAGGTTGTTCTTGTTTTATTTCATTCAATTTAGATGTGCATTGCCTGATACTTCTTTCTCCTTTTGCTATTGATGGTAGTATAAAGTGACCATCGGCTGTACAGAGATCGGATATTCTTTGTACTTTGAGGTAGCTCTTGCAGTAATAGATTTGTCTGATTTCTGCATTTGTATAATGTTTCAGTTTGGTTGTGTCCATTTTCTTTGCTGTTCCTGGTTCGCATACTACATCCATTATGTATTCATCTCCTAGTCTCTCATAGGTTGGTTCCGGTACACAATCTATTTCTAGACTTGCATTGTGCTTGGCTAAGAATCTTCTGATGTGAACATAGTAATGTCCTTCCAAGTGCGGTGCGCGTACTGTTGGATGTTGTAGTAGTGGTTTTGAAAGTCCTGATGCATTCTGGAAGGTTCGGAGAAATATAGTTCCTATTTGTTTTCCATACCCCGGTGTTCTTAGCTGTCTGATCAGATTTTGTACTGCATCCAATCCTTGTTCAATTCGAAGGTCATTACAGCCTATACCTCCGTAAGATCGTGGACCGAATACAAGTACCTGAGCGTGCGTTCGTGCTATTCCAAGTTTGTTCAACAGGGTTGGTATGTATTTCTTTTGCAATTCATGTAGTTGTGACTTGCTTAGGTGACACATGCTGAGAGGGTATCCGACGCTGCTTTGGAATACTGCAGAGTAGTGCACCCAAGCACATTTTGGCGACATTGCCGAGCAAGCTAATTTCCTTTGGTGTGTTCCTGATGTTTTGACTAGTTTGGCTTGTTGTTGTTTCTGGTTTTTGCTTGTTCCTTGTTCTGTACCCAGGCTTCTGTACGTTTTGTACGGTGATATTGGTCTTACTATGACGTCTTTGTTGTTGAGTCTGTCCTTTATTGTTATTATTAGGTTCGGATCTGCCGGTGCTATTACTGGTGCGCCATTGAGGCTGAAATCAATCGCTAGTACCTGTGCAAAGCACTTGTCTAGGTTTAATGCTCCTCCTGTTGCTCGTAATAAATCATTCCATAGCTGTGCATCATGTTGCGTTCTTTCCATGATATCTTGCACTGTCTCCCATTCATCTCCAGTGTTTGTGATGTTGTTATCATCAACAAAGCCTAGCATTCCAATTATAGCACTGTATAATTTCCAAGGGTCTGCATACTTACTTCCATGCCCGTATTTATCATGTAGGTCAAAGAGTTTCGATACTAATTTTGTCCATCCTTGTGCTGAGGCGCCACTGCCTTGCCCTGACCCAAACGCCGGTGACTCATCTGAATGTTGATATGTTTCTTTTGATATTCCAATTCCTGTTTTTATTGCATATCTTGCTACCTTGAGTAATTCTCCTAATATTGTTGTCAGGTTCTTTGGCATTCCATATGACCTTAGGCATAGACTTAGTAAGTGTACTAGTATCCTATCAAAGCACGCCGTGGCATCATTGTTAAATTTGATCAATGTTTTTCTCGTTACCATAGCCATTTCTGTTTGTGTTACATCCACAAATACTGGGTCCATTGCCCGTCTGTTTGGTCTGCATCCGTATACGCCCTTGTTGATGAGGAAGTTGTCTTCGCAGTGTTGATCCAACTCCCTAAAGAATATTGAGAATAATAAATTTAAGTCACACTCATATAGGTGTATCACTCTCAGTCGGTGAATTCTTGGTATTCCTGATTCTTTTGCTAGCATACATGTGATAATGTACTCCCAGCGTTTGAAAACATGTTCATTTTCATATGCTGTTTGTAGCATTGTTGCATGCATATCAATTATGTCTTGTCTAATATCATCCAGCTGTTCGCGATGTTTCTTATTCTTTGCTTTCAGTGGTCTAAACAGTGCATGAAAGTGTCCTAAGTGCCTGCCTGAAGGTGAGGTGCTTGTTCTTTCTTTCCATCGTTTGTACTTGTCCATCATCTTTTCCGCTGTTATCTCAATCTTCAGCTCCGCTGAATTTCGTTTCATCGATGATAGTAAGAATCTTGACCATTCATCATCAGTTATGTCTGTTGGATCATCCCTTCCTTCCAGTATTTGTTCAGCTCTAACTGTGTTTGCACCAAATCCTATCGTTCCTATGACTTCCGGTGTTGCCAGGGGTGTGGTCTCAGCTTGCCTAAAGTGACGTATATTCCGTTGCAGTATAACTTGTTCTAAAGTAGGTCCATCCGTTATCACTTGATATTCCAATTGAGTGCCTTCTTTTGGTAATGGTACTAATAATGCTGATATGCCACCCGGACAGTTCATTTTTGATGGTAGTTCTGACATCATTTGTTTTGTATCTCTTGCTCTCTGGAAGATCTGTGCAGCTCGTTTAGCATCCATTTCCGGGTTCATTGCAACAAAAGCTGCTTCTTGTTCATCATCGATTATTGTTTTGTCTGTCCTGTTTTGTTTGATGAGTTTCCTGCAATTCTTTTGAGCTAGGCTTAGCGCTAATGCTGACTCCTTTATTTCCGGTGGTAGTTCTATTTGTTTCTTTAGGAGCAGTTGTTTCTGCTGTATTTGTCTTGCACAATCGATGTTGGTCCTAAGGCTTGACAGATGTATTCGAAGTATGTTTGCTGTTGTCATTACCTCATTCACTTCTTTACTCCATGGCTCTCGATGGAAAATTCTGCATTGGTCTTCTGCTTCTAGCATTCCCTTGGTTATCATTCTGTCCAGTTTTTCCAGTTGCTTCTTTTCATACCAGTTCTTTTGTTCTTTCACTTTTCTGTACATGTCGTTCTCTTCAAGATATGCATGTAGATGTTCAACATACTTTGTTATGTTGCTTGGATGAGTCCCTCGGATTGCTCGTGATGATGCTGAATATATAGCTGGTAGTTGTCTGTCAAAGAGCCCTGCTTGGGCAAAGTCCACAAAGTAGCCTCTGTGATCAGACGCTATGCGACTGTGGAACGACTCATAACCACTCCTGAGGATATGATCTACTAGTCGTGGTGTTACAAATACATAGTCCAAACGTTTTGTACCTCTTGTGTAGGTTGTAATGTCGACTGTGCCATGCTGATGTTCATGTGCATCAGTTAGACTTCCTGCTGACAGTACTTTTGTCATTCCTCGATGGTCATCTCCCACTAACTCATTAAAGTCGCCTGTGAGTATGATATCTTTGTCCTCTAATCTTGCCTGCTTGACTAATGCTGTCAGATCGTCAATGAATAATTGTTTTGGGTCTGGCTCTCTAATGTTGTTTAGTTTATATAGAGCTGTTTGTTGATTAAATAGCGTGTCTTCTCCCACCTTTGCATTCTTGTATTGAGATACATTGTATGCTGTTAGTACCATAATTTCCTTGGTGTCTTTTCCTATTAATGTATATCCACACCATCGTCCGTACGGGTCAGTTATTGTCTCTCTAACTCTTCCTACTAGCGATCCTGTAACACCTACCAGGTTGCCACCAGGTTTTGTAAATGTTAGTACTGGTGCTGTTGACGACGAGTGTACTATTTTACAATCTTCATTGTTGTTTCTCCACATTCTTTGTTTTGAAAGTCGTAGTGCTCTTCTTGCTAATGCATTTGAATCATCGCCATGCGTCTCATTGAATGTGAAGATATCTGCTCCTGCCTGTTTGATTTCCTTGAATGCTGAATCGAGTCCTATGCCATCTCTATCATATATTCCACATACATTCTGGCAGTATACTCGAATGTACGGTGTATCATTATCTATTGCTATATCATCACAGATATGTCCGAATGGCAGGTTGTCTTGTGTTATTTTCATGTTGGTCTTTGTTGCCGTTGGTGTTAATGTCATTATTGCTGCTTCATTTTCGATGCTAGTATTAATATTATTATTCTGTGTGTTGGTCGATTCTTCTACTCCTTCATCCTCACTCGGTTCAAAGTATAAGTCCTCATCACCACTGCTGCTTTCTCTTTCCTTGTGTTGGTTTATTCCACCCTCACTTTCGATGAGGGAGTGCCTCGCTTCTAATGTTGTTCGTTGTTCACATGTTGTAGTTCCATCCTCATTATCCGTGAGGGTGTGCCTCTTGTTTGGTGATGATCGGTCGCCAACTGCAATATTATCATCCTCAGTATTTGTGTTATTGTTTGCTTCATCAATTACTCTTCTTATTTTTGTTATTGCTTCCTTTAATTGTATTAGCCTATCATCTATCGATAACTTTTGTCCTGCCTGTTCTTCTTCATCTAATCGTGTACGGTAGTCTTCGAATGCGAACCTAGGTGTCGCTGCTGCCTTGTGACTACAAGGCCGTTGTCTTGGTGTGTCTTCTTCACTACTGTCATCATCAGACGAGTCTTCTTTTTCTAGTTTACATATCAATTCTGGCATAACTAGTTCTTCATTGATGTAATCGTCACATGTTGATTGTAGCAATGCTATCTTTCTCGCTTCATTGTTATGACCACCACTTATGCTTTCCTTGCTATGGTTGTCGTTGTCTTCATCACTACTGTCCTCTCCGTCGCTTGTGTCACTTTCACTGTCTTCACGATCTCTTTCTTGTAGTTCAGGCATATTATTATCCTCCTCTTCATCGTCTTCTTCTTCTCTCTCGCTTTCCTTATCGGTGTTCTGTTCCTCCTCATCCTCCCAATTACCTCTATTCATTGTGGTGATGCATATCTGTCTTTGCAGATGTATTTGTTTGGTTGGATTCGATATTGTTATTATTGTTGTTGTTGTCAATATCATTAATATTATTATTATTATTATTATTGTCATTATTACTACTATTGTTTTCTGTGTCTAGCACAGAATATGGATTTGGTGAGAGTTGATCAATCCTTCTTTGTCTCAATGCTTGTCTGCTCGGTGATCCGTTCATCACTGTAAGGAAGCCTGTCGTATAGTCCATTTCTTCTATTGTGTTATTAAAGTTGTGGCTTGTGATCGACTGTTCTTCTTCAACCACTGTTTGTGTTTCGTGCGTATCTCTAGTTGCAAAGGATGCCTCTGATCCTAAGTATCCTACGTTGTTGCTGTCCTGATTTCCCTCGCCATAGTCCATCTCCATATCTTTAGTAGTCCGTTGTATCGCAGGAGGTGTTGCTTCGATTTGGGTTTCCATTTCAGTGTCTTCTGTTTCATTTGTACCATCACTGGTAAATTTATTGAAATCAATCTCATTTGGTATATATTCATTCTGTTTGTTCTGTTTTTGTTTACTTCTTTCCGGTGAGTTAGTTACTTGTTCGTTGTTATCTGACAAAGAGGTGATATTTCTTTTCACTGTTCCAGAAGACGATGGGGCGATGCTTCCAGTGTTTGATAGTGTATTCTGAGTGGATGTTCCACTGCCGTATATCTGTACTTGTTGAGCGTTGTTATTGTTTGTAATATTGTTTGTCTGTACTGGTGGTGGTGTGATCATGTTACTGCTGTCGTTGCCATTGACATTACTATTGTTATTTAGTAGTTGTTGCAGCATAGAGTGTAGCACTCTGTCACTCTCTGCCTTTTCTGCTTTTGCTTCTTCCATATTATCGGTGATCAGTTTCATTTGACCTGTGACAGTTTCCTCAAGCCTCTCTTGGTTGTTCTCCAATACTCCTATGGCAGCTGCCTGTTTCTTTCCTTTTGATTCTCCAATCGTCACTCTTTCTTTGATTGATGTAATTGTCGTTGTTGTAGTTCTCATTTTTTCTTCCATTTGATGCATTTGTCTTTGTAATGTGGCTACCGTGTCTGCTAAGGTTGTTACTGTCTCGTCATCAATTGAAATCGTTGTTTTGGCAGATGCTCCTCCTTTCCTGGTCGTGATATTTCTTGGTGGAAACAGTTTGCTACTCCAAGTGTCATTGGTACCAAGAGGTGTTGCAGTAAAATCCTTGAATCTGTCCTTCTGAGATGTTATGGCATCTGTATTCATACTTTCACTGGGTTGCCGTTTGCGGAAGGGTAAATGATTAAAGTTCCTGTTTGTCATTACTGGATTGTTCGAGATGATGCTGTCGATCTTGTCAAGATCCTTCTGTACTAGAGGGTTTTGCATAACAAGTACCCATGTTCCATTCTTTTCTGTTATAACTGTTTCGTCAACTGACATTACTGTTGTGATAGTTTGTAAATCTTTTAGACAGGTTTGCATTTCGGATCTTTCCATTTGATGGATGTTAATAATCTTGTGGTTAAACATAAACTCTTCGTGTGTCCTAACCAGTTTGTTGTACGTTGGTTTCAATTGTGAGTCGTATTTCATTGTGAAATCAACATAGTCATAACCCATGTCATAACAAATTGTTGTCAGAATGTATCGAAATAATGATTTGTATTTACTTTGAACTGAGATACCGACGGCTTGAATTTTCGAATTATTTCCTTTGTTGTATGATCCTTGTAGTGTCAATGGTATGATCTGAACTTCCGGTAGTTTCTCTCCTGCCCAATCCTTTATCCCTGGAATTAACTGTGCTCTCATCATAAGATCTGTCTTTCTTTCTGCTAAGAAATCTTTGATGCTGGTATTTAGTTTATTCTGAAATCCTACTCGATGTAAGTTAGGATGGAATTTTGCTACAAATCCGGTTTGTGTTGTTTCAACTACATCAATTGGTCCATTATGATTGATAATCCATAATCCTTCTGTTTGAAGTGTATCAAGTAACTTTTGTTTTAATTTCCATAAACTTTGCGTCTCACCGTAATCAATGTGTAGTGTTACTTGCACATTTCTTTGTCTATTCCTGATAACAGAGTAAGCGAAATGTTCTTTAAATCGGTTGATGGACCAGCTATCGATACATACCTTTGTATCTAGAACGAGTCTGTTCCTTGAGCTCATAATCTTTACTGTCTTGCATTTCTTTTGTGTAGCTGCAACGAATTTCGCCAGTTTCGACATGATTGGGTGGTGCTTCATCGGCTCGTAACATCCTTCATCTAGGGTGTTCAAACTGTTTGGGCTGCTGATTTCCTCTCCAGTAAGGTCTACTTTGAATGCTACGTTGATCTTCTTCCATTTCCTGAACTTGTAGTCATCAAACGTTTCATCATCGTTGCTGTTTTCTTCATCTATCTTCTGCATACCGTTAGTTGCTTTACCTGCTGTTTTTGCTGCTTCAGTCTGGAGTGATGATCTCCCTGAATTTTCCCCCGATCTTCCTACGGCTGGGTCAGTCGTCTCTTCCAGGTCCATTTCGACCTCTACGGTATCATCTGCGTCTCTGGCTATGCCTGCTGGCGGGTCACTACCTCCATCAAATCCCATTGTCATGGTTGACGTTTGAAGGTTGAAACAAAATTCCTACGTAGATTCTACGTAGATTCAGTACTAGGTGGTTATGTGATATAAGAAATTGGTGCGCGATTTTAATTAATTCCCTCCTGGAATTGTACTGTCATTACTAGTCTCCTTAGTCCTCTAGATCAAATCAATCCTGATGGTTCAATCCGTAAATGCATTAGCGTCGCTCGTCACACTATAGGTGCCGTCCGATCAGCTCTTGAGAAACAGCTAGCTTCTGATGAAATCGTTCCCGATAGTGGTGCTACGTCTCATATGAGACGCCACAAAGCTGATTTTGAAGACGACTACGTCACATGTAATGACGTATTTGTTTTAATGGGTGATGGTACCGAGATTCCAGTACTAGGTTACGGTACTTCTCGGATGAAAGTTGATGGACACGTTAGCCGATTAGTTAACAGTCTACATGTTCCAGAATTAGATTGCGATCTATTTTCTTGCACACGTCATGGTAGAAACGGAAAAGGATGCTCTTTCTTACTTGAAGATTCAAAGATGCATTTAAGTTTCCCGAAATTCCATATTACACGTGATATTCCGGAAGATGGTGATTTACGACTACCACTTGACGTCATTACAGATGAAGATTGGGGTATTCCTAATTTTGTATGTGACGGAATCAACGACGAGGATCAACATTTAGATGATTTCAAAACTCGAATGTATTTTCTCAATCAAATATTTAAAGGTCGTACTATGACTCGACAACAACGTAAAAAGGAACTGGACTCTTTGAAACACGCTCTTGGTGGCAACCATACCCGCGATTCTCCCCCTCTTCCAGATCAAGATAGCACTCCGCCATCCAAACTTCCATCTAATGCAACTTTGGGTCTCCCGGACAACTACTTATGTGAAGGCTCTCCTGATAAAATGATGATGGATGCGCTTAAGAGCTTAACATCAATGATATTCGTGATTTTCTTAAGGATATGGATCCAAATACAGATCAATTCGAGAAACAGAAACGAGCACCCCCACCACAATACCATTTAGAGTCTAGTCGTGGCGATGTCAAAGACCGATTAACCGCTTTTGAACTCCAATCATATTTTGGTGGACGACAATTGAAGGATTTTAGTCTTCTTTCTACTCTTGGAACTGGATTGTCTGTTATCGATAATGATCAGGAAATACCCACAATCGGTGAACTCGTGAACAGAAAAAGAGGCAAACGCCGTCGTAAAGGCAGCAAAGCTACTGTTCCTCTCGAAGTGGTTGGTATGGATATTGGCTACGGCGACGGTGTTTCTGTCGGTGGTCACAAATACGTTCTTGTATTAGTTGACCAATGCACAACAAACTCATTCATATATGGAATGCATGGCTCCTCCGGAGCTGACGTATGCGAAGCATTATGGAAATTCTTTATCGATGCTGGAGGCTTCCCCAAAACTATTCAATGTGATTTCGATCCTCGTTTAATCGGTGGTAAAGCAGCAGCCCTTCTCCGTACTCATGGGACTCGCGTTCGAGCAGCTCCTCCACGACGTCAAGACAAAAATGGACTTGTCGAACGCAGATGGCAATCATTAACTAAAATGGCAAGATCTTTTCTTTCCGAAGCTAAGCTACCAAAGAAATTCTGGTACTGGGCTATTCGGGAGGCCAACCTACGTCTAAACATACTTCCTATTACACAACAACAGGACGGCATTAACGATACTTCATTAATGTCCACTCCCTACTTCGAATTCTTTGGCGTAAAGCCAGACTATCGAATTCTATTTCCTTTTGGTACTATTGGTGCATTCCGACGTGTTCGTGATGGTAATCATGATCGCACTAATTTCGAATCTCAATGTCTTCTTGGTATCGCTCTCGGCAGAAGTGAATTTACCAATGGAATGATTTTTTACAATCCAATTCTTGATAGTTTTTCCACATCAGCAGACTACTTAATTGATAAAAATCGTAATGTTGGTGAAGTTTTCCCTTCCCTCCGATACGATGGGGGGTTGACGACATCAGTATTATCAGATCGGTCCGATGGACCTACGAAATTCATGATAGGGGATAAGGTATGGGTACAGGATAGTACTACTTTTGACGTTATGGAAGCAATTGTTACAATTCCTCCCACGTCCAAAACTAAGATGTATACAGTTTCTCTCGTGGAGGACTCTACTTTCCATGAAGTCGCACCAGAACATATATATACGGACAATGACGTTCCATCTTCCGGTAAACCATCCTCATCATTAGGTTTCTTTCTCCCAGATTGGATGAAACAAGATCAAAAGGTAACTTTACTAAATGCCAACGTGTATAAACATGGATATTTACATATCAATGATAAACAACTCTGGGAATTTGTTTCTCGAGATACAGAAGGACGAATTACCTTTCGTTATGACCTATCCGACATACAATACAGTTGGAAAATGAGGATGCAAGAAAATACATTTGATATTGGATGGCAAGAATCGACAGCACGTCGAGTTTATGGTACTGGAAGACATGTTTCTGCTATTAATCTGAATGCAAACTATGCTCCACCAAATCTTAAGATCGCTTTAGCTGGTAATAACCCAGATAAACAAACTTGGAGATCATCCTATGATGAAGAATATGACGGTCTTGATAAGTTGAACGTTTTTACGGAAATAACACACTTACAATATAAAGAATATCGACGAATACATGGTGATAAAGCTACTGCGATTCCTACCATGAATCTATTTACAATCAAACCTGATATGGATGGAAATCCAATTCGTGCGAAATCTCGCATCGTTGCTCTGGGAAATCTTGAAAGACGTATATGGTCACGAGAAGATAAATATGCTCCTGTATTAAGCTCAACTGCATCTAGATTATTAGTTTCTATGGCAGTCGACGATGGTAGACGGCTGAAACAAGCGGATTGCAAGAATGCTTTCTGCAATGGTATATTACCGGACGATGAAATATGCATCGTTAAACCACCAACTGGCTGTCCACGATCTACTCCTGGTACTCTCTGGAAACTCAACAAAACATTATACGGACTAACTCGTTCCGCACATCACTGGTACACTAAAATCTCCAACCATCTAAAGGATGATATGGGATTCGAATCTATGCCACAAGATAACTGCGTATACAAATGTACTCCCATCGAAGGACAACCACCAATTTATGTTGGTCTCTACGTAGATGATCTTATCTTCTATTCCAAATCTGATAAAGTAGAGGAATGGTTCGAGAACAACTTGAAATCTCATCTTAAAGTCGATTTTATGGGTGACGCTGCTTGGTTTCTTGGACAAAGATACGATTGGTACACTGACCCTAACAACGGAAATATTTCCTGTCATATATCCCAACAAGCTATGGTAGAAGGAATGCTAGAAAGACACAATTTAGAACATTGTACTACTGCACGAAGTCCATATCGATCAGGAATTGTAATTGATAGAATTGAACATGACGGAAAGGATATTTCTACGAAACAGAAACTGTTAAAGGATTATCAATCTCTTATTGGAGGACTCAACTGGTTGAGTATAAATACTAGACCTGACATTAATACAGCGTACAGCCTATTAAGTCAATTCAACTGCAACCCTTCACAAGGTCATATGGATTCGGCAAAATATGTACTACGTTATCTCAAACATACTTCATCGCACGGTATTTGGTTCAAACAAGGAGAAAATCGACTGCATGGTAGCGTCGCTATTCCAGAAGAATTAAAAGGAAAGGAACTTATGGTATTCACAGACTCGAATTGGGGTCCACAAGATGCTTCTAAGCCCAAACCTAATGAACAACGTACAGTGACCATGGAGGAACTAAAATCAATTCAAGGATTTTACATCACACGCATGGGGGGTCCCTTATATTGGGGAGTTCATCGCGAAAAACGTGGAAGTCGGAGCTCTTGTATGGCAGAAATCAAATCAATAGATGATGGTATTCGCGCTATTCAATACTTACGACATTTAATGAAACAACTAGGACTACCTGATGTAGATTTTCCAACACCCTTGCTGAATGATAATCAAGGAAGTATTGACTGGATTGAATCAGGATGTAAACCTACAAAGAAATTACGACATGAAAACTTATCAGAACTGGGTATTTCAGAAGCAAGAGATCACGATGAAGTCAAAATCTATTGGATGCCTGGCGCCTCGAATCTTGCTGATCTATTCACAAAAGAAGATAAAGACGTTGCTCATTTTGAAGCAATAAGAGATAAAATGGTTATGCCAAGGGAATCCTTTGGTCTACCAAGTACTAGCTCTTCTAATAATAATACTACCTCATGGGGGGTGTTAGAACGAAGGATGAGTGACCGAAATTATGATAAAATGACTCGTTTGACTAAATCTGAAGCTGAATCGACCATGACCACACAATACAATATTGATGTGTCAGATCACCAACCAGTTGCTGTAGCCAGTGAATAGGAGATATTGAAGATATTTGATGTCTTTTAGCAATAGATTACACTAACTTATAAATTGAAAATTTATCACCAAATACCGTAACACGTATCATTAGCAGGTGCAGTTTCGGGGGAATAAAGAGGTACTATTTGGTATTCGGGGGAGGGGGTCTTTCCGCTTTGCAGCGGGGGAAAAAGGACTAACGTTACAGCTAGCATGATTATTGTACTATGATAGAGGAGATAGTATAATTTATTAGAGTCCACTGTTGAACGACCCTTTCGTTCTTCATATAGAACATAATTTTTTTCCAGGAATATATCCTTGCAAAATATTTGAATAACAGTATTATTCACTTAAGTCTATTTCTTTTTGGGTTTCTTTTTCTTTTTACTCTTTTTTGATTTAATTGCCATTGATAAGTCCTCGATATCTGCTTCTGCTTCTTCTTCAACTTTTGTATCCAAAGTTTCTTCGGTTTTCTTTGCTCCTAAATTATCCTTCTTTATAGAACTAAATTCATTATCCAGAATCATAGCTTCTTCTTCTTCGTCGTCATCGTCTAGATTGATTGGTGCAGGTTTTCTACTGGATGCTGTAGCAGTATCTTTGGAAGAAGAAGATGTTGCATGTTCGGTTGCCTTTGAATTTTTATCTACTTTCACTACTGATACTTCTGTTATTTTGTCTTTCTTGAACGTCTCTTTCGCTACGGTAGATTTTATTGGAGTTTGTCCGACTGACTTCAACATATCTGCAAGCAACGATCCAGCTTGTCTTCCAAAATTTTGCCCCCCCCCATGATTTACATCATTATCTTCTCGTACCGCTGTAGCTACATGTCCCGACGAATAATCTAATGCCTGTTGTCTGTACGCCTCTTCTGCCTCCGTATGAACCTGTTGAACTTGTGCTTCATCAACATCGGCATCAATTTCCATATCGTTTCCATTCTCTGTTTGTTGCAAAAAGGGAATGTTTCGATCTGATGGTGGAGGAGGTGGTAAATTGATATTTCCTGCTTGTTGTTTCAATTGTAATCGTTGTAATCGTTCCTTTTGGGCTTGCTCATCCGCTTTGGTTAGAGCCGTTTCAAGAAGTTGGCATAGATTCTTAATGGCAGTCTCTGCAACCTTCCAACATTGTCTGAGTTTATTGGGTGTTAATTCGCATCCTCCACCATAATCTAACAAACAAATCTCAGAATGTACATTCATTGCAATAGTCAAGCTACCACTTTGTACCAGCTCTTCTCGATCTGTAGGGTCAATGAGGGCAGCAACAATCGATGTCGACGAAGTACTATTGACGGCATCATCAGCCGGAATCAATCCAAATGATATCGATAGAGGTGTATGGTGGAGAGGAAGAGGTGTTGCCTCCTTTACTATCGATGGGATCATAGTCGGTAAGCTAGCAGTATTTGTATCTGCTGCCGATCCATCTCCTCCATCTGATAGATCTACTTGAGGCTTACGATAATGTTTTAGTACAGCCATAGCTGCTAGAACACACGCATCTAGAATATTACCACCAGCATCTAAAACTGTTAATGCCACAGTGATTTTCCAAACCCATTTACCTGCCTGTAAGACGAGAGCTTCTGTGTCGATCGCACCACCGATTAACACGATCCGTTCAATACATCTCAAGATACGATTCGACAAGAGTCGTTGGTATTGATCAGAATGGTTAGACCCTCTCATCGAAGATGAGCTAGAAGCTGGACCTGTACTGATAGCTGGTGCAAGTTTGAAGGTAGATCCTGCCATAGGACTTATATCTACGGTAAAATTCATTATGCCTTCATTGGATCGATCACTAGAAGGAGGGACAAGTTCAGATGATATCAAAGACGTTACGCGAGTACCCGCACCCCATTGGACAGTACATTCTGCTCCATTATCCCAACGACCCAATTGCATCCGAACGTTCCGAACATCGTTGCCTCTCCGTCCATCACATCGAAGAACCTTACTGTTGTTTTGATTATCGTTGTCACCATCACTGTCAGCATCGTCGTCTTCGCATTCAGCGACGCTATTGAGAGCGCACGATCGAAGAAAATCTCTTTCGTTTACGGACAACGACCTTTGACCGGTATCATCTCGTATCGTGACATAAGATGAACTCATTGTTGTATTTTAAGGACGACGAATATTATATCTTGTTCGTTTTGGAGTACAATACCATTATCGATTTGAAGAAAAAATGAAAAGTTGTCTTTTGTTAGATTTAGAATATTTTTTTTGTGAAATTCGTTTTATGTGCTGGACGATGGACGCGCAGGACTACGACAGAGCGAAGGCCAGACGACCATATTTTCCCTTAAAAACGTTTGTAAGTTACCAGTACAATTATACTCAATTAAAGATATTACATCATATTATTACTATATCTGTGTTCTACTCTTCTGTACTCTCCACGAGGCGCAGTCCATTGCAGCTCTTTAATCAAGAAAAATCAGCAAAGATATTTTTGGTATATGAATTTTGTGTTTCTATTTTTAGGTTGTTACTGTTATTATGTTTCTATAATTATTAATAAACATTACTTTGTCCGTTGCACTACCTTGTATGCCAAGTTTATAAGAGCATCACGATGTTCACTCTCATCCCAGGGTAGGATAGCTTCCATAGCGCGTTCTGCGTGAACTCGTGCTAGTTCCTTCGTCCGTTCAATCCCCTGACTCTGTAGGACCAGTTCTCGAGATTTTTCTACATCTCCATCCTCTTTGAATTTTCGATCCATCATTACTTCTAATTCAGGATATTCCTCTGCGGCAAATAGGACAGGCGCTGTGGATAATCCAGCTCGTAAATCGGCTAGTGCTGGCTTACCCATAGACTTAACGTCACCTTCGAAATCTAAAACATCATCGACTAATTGAAATGCCATACCGACACTCTTGCCATAATTGTATGATGCTAATACAAGTTCGGGCGAACATTCCGCTAATAAAGCTGTCGACTTACAACTATTTGCCATAAGACTTGCCGTCTTGTAATAATTCTTCTTTAGGTAGTAGATCATACGTTCATTAGTATTACCTTCTGAACTAGCAGTACCACGCATTTGCATAACTTCACCCCGTACCAAATGTTCGATAATTGTTGACATACATTCTACAACCTCAACATGCCGTAATCGTGCCAATGAAATCGACGCTCTTGCTAGTAGATAATCTCCTGCTAATATTGCCGTCTTGTTGCCAAAAACCATATGAACGGCAGACACTCCTCGACGTGTTTCTGATTCATCGATAACATCATCATGGAAGAGAGAGGCAGTATGAATTATTTCAGATATTTCTGCCAACCGCCGTTGAGCCTGTGGTAGATCTTGTCGCTGCCATGAAAGGGGTTGAGTAAAGAGTGTACTTGTTTCGTCATCAAGGGGAGTGGATACGCTACCGTTGAGATCTCTACTATGCTTACCATTACCATTGCAGTTATTGTTACTACCGATGGTATCCGCTAGAGCTCTCGACAGAAGCATGACCATAAGTGGTCGGACCTTTTTTCCGCCATCAGCATCACCGAAAAAATAGGACGCTGCTTTATTCAAAACGGGATGATCTGTTCCTAATAAATCCTCTCTGATTGATTTAGAAAGACTGTCAACATCTCCTTTGGTTAATTGGAAGGGATCGGCATCTATTCTTACACCGGGTGGTAAGTTTGGCCAGTATTGTGTAGTTTCTGTGTCTAGATACAAATCGTCGAGTGGATCATGGTGCCATGACGATATTTGTTCATCAACTCCACCGTTTACTACGCCATTGCTGTTATTGTTATTGTTAGTGTTATTATTGTAGCTGTTTTTGTCATCGTCGTCGTGTTGATTATGCTGCCCATGTCGACCGTTCAAGTTACTACTGGTAGTATTGTATCCAGATGCCCAAACCTTACTATCCTCTTTAGTGACTCTGTCGAGAATTGATGTTTTAACAGATTCTTGGACAGACTTCTTCACGGAAGCAGGCAAAAGAAAGTCGGCAATCGATGCTGCCGTCGATGATGATTTATATCGACATTGTCGTTGCTGGTGTAGTTTTATTGTGGTGGAGATGGGACATATCCTACGAGATTCGTCTACCGAGGAGGAGGAGGAGGATGAAATGTGCAAGGAGCCAAGGCTGCCACCAAATGATATATTCTTCTTTAATACTTCGGGAATTTTCCGTAGACGAGGACACTTTGAAGCAAATGAAAGTGTAGACATGATTAACGACGGTGTGATTCAATAGTAAATTTCAAAAAAAAAATCTTTTTTAGGTTGTCTGGACTTTCTTGGCCTGATCACAGATCACAGATCAATCTTATCAGAATAAAAAATTATTAGCTAATTGCTAGATATGGAATAAACGTGGTTCCTTGCTCGTCAAGGACTTCTAGATACCATGTTCGTTTGGTTCTATTGGCGGCCAATGTTTTTTTTTGTGCTGTGCATTTGTAATAATTATTTGTACCTCTCCTTCTACGCCACAAACTTTTTAACCTTTTTTTCTCACTCAGTCAGCGAAAATTATTTGTTGGATTCACGCACACGTCCGACTAGTTCGACTGAAGTAGAAGAACTTACTTAAGGTAAAAGTTAGACTTGCATTTAAATTAATATTAGTAATGATACCGTAATAATAATAATAATAATAATAATAATAATAGTAATAATAATTATAGTAAAGAGGGATACTTACTTTACATTAGTAGGTAAATGTACATTACACGACTATGAACTACCTGCCCATCAAAGATCTAGATACAGCAATCATCCAATTGATTAGTACAGTAGGAGAGAAGACCTCATAGCTACATGTTGTTCTTCTCTTTCTCTATCACTTTTTGCTTTCTTGATTATTGTCTTCACCCTCATAGAACTTGCTCATTCTATGGCATGCACCATTTACATATCCAAGATAAAACGGCATCTAGTGGAAAAAATGTCTGTTCCTTTTCCCACTAGCAATAAGATAAAAGTACTAGAAGAAGTCTCTACTGGCAATTATTTCATAAATCAGTCGTAAAATGCGAACTTGGGGGAGACGATGTTTCGATTTTTGTTTTCGATCAATTTTTGTGCTAAATGCGTCGATCGTAGCTGATCTAAAATTGTTCGATGAGAAACAGCACAACTTGTACTGTACACAAACAACGATTCAGGTTTTCTAGAGTTGCGCAGTTAATTTTTACGATTCGCGGATCAGCATCGATCAAGATGCGTTGGTTGCTGGTTTTCGTAAGGTCCAGAAAATGAGCGAATGGTTCCAGGTTTTTAAGTGAAGTAAAACCATACATCTCATTGCCATGTAGTCTCTAGCGTGGTCTGCTAGCGTGGTCTGCTAGCGTGGAAGTCTTTTTGAAGTTTTTCCGCATCCACACACTTTACTCGGCTTTGTAGTTCGCAATAGTTTAATTCTTTAGTTTACAAAAACTTGTCCCCTCTTTCTCGCTCTTTCCTCTCCACATAATTATTTACTCACGCCAAACTCAATCGGACGTCAACGCCTCTTAACCAAAAGCAATCCGATCAACCGAGAACGCCGTCATCCTACCCTTCTTGCGATACAATCATACACACGAGAAAACAATTGACTGATTGATTGATTCGATTCGATTCGATTATTTCCTCCAGCATGTGCGTCAATACCGATACCCATAAAAGCAACACCGACAGCAGGGCGAGCACCGAATCCCGCAACGAAGACAACAGGAGCAAAATTCTCGTTGGGATCACCGGAAAAGGCGTACCATGTAAGTTTTGTGTTGGGTTAAAGAAACCATGTAATAAGAATCACAAACGGTACGTCTATGTTGATGATGGCAATGATAACGATGGTCCATTCGAAGTTGCAATCACCAACGAAGGAAAACAATGCAAGATTTGTCTTCGAAATTTCGGAAGGGATCAATGTCAACATCATAGGCATCATAAGAAGGGACGTCAATACGTGACTATATGCCTCTCAATACCATCAAAACCATCGTTATCAGGTGAAGAAAAAAGTGCCTCCTCATTGACTGAGAAACAAAAAAAAGAAGAGATCGCAGATGAAAACGCTGGAAGCAACAAGGACAGTAGCAGCGACAAAAGCAAGACTAAATGCACCGACGACACGGATGAGAGGGTTCCTCCCGTAATTTCCCGGTCTCCGGCTGAGGATTCTACAACTGCTGAAGGTTGCACCCAACAGCAACAGCAAGAAGAAGAAGAACAACAACAAGATGACGACGTCGAATCCTTCCTGAAGGTGTATCCGCCCGCGTCAATGAAAGAATTCATGGTGGCATTGGAGATGTTGGATAAGGATGGCATGATTTCTTCTGAATATTCTCGCAAGACAGCTAAAAAAGCATTTCACAAGATGTCTTTGAAGCATCATCCCGATAAGAATCCACTGAAAAAAGAAGCCGCAACGGAAAAATTCCAGACCATTTCCAATGCAAGGAGCGAACTGGACAAACTTTTGGGAAATAATGATGAAGAGAACTAATTATACTCGACCGGACTACATAATATACATTAACGACTGTTCGAATACATAGATAAATCACATTGAGAAGAACAACAACGAATATACGCAAAGAAAGAGACAAAAATGCAGTCCTGTAAAACTTATAGTAAAAGATTTAAAAACACTCAGTTTTATTTTAGAATTACGAAAATATACCCATATTATATCACTAGCTCCTACGAAAGAATGATTAGATCCACCTAGTTCTATAAGACCATATTATCTGCCGTCTAAATTACAACCAAAATTACTAATCACCTATTCTACTTATTCCAACTGCTTTCAGGAACAATAGTTTAGTTCAACTCATTAGTTTAGAATGCTAAAGCCTGTGAGATAAAGAGTACAATGTTGTATTATTAATTTATAATACTGAATATGCGTTTACGTATCCTGTTCATTCACTAGTGATATTGGGGTTAAAAGGGTATTCTGTAACCCTAACCATATACGAACCGTATATTTGGATTTGTTTATTTTATGCTCCATCGATCATGCATCATACTAAGTACCATCATGTGACACTATCAATTCATTGTGATGAATAAAGAGAAGCACGAAACATCGTCCAATACGTAGACCCATTATCATAGAGTGAACAACTGGTACTGTAGACTTTCTTACTCCACACCATTGCAAAGGCGACACAGATTCGACTGATTCGTCGTGTACGGCATAGTATCAACGATTAACGAATCGAGATGTCATCATCGAATAACAGTAAGAAACGAAACGTTCATTTTCCCGCGGGGTCCATAACCGATGAAGCACCACCACAGAAACGACATCGCAGCGGCATCGACGAAGAAAATACGGAAGATCGCAAACCTTCGGCACTACGGCCTTCAACATTTACTAATACCAACAAAAATAATTTTAATCGAGAAGATGGAGATAATGAAGATCCTGATGGTAATGACATTCCCTCTAAATCTGAATTAATCGAAGCGAAACGCATGCGACGACAAATACGAGGAAGCGGCGGCGCCTTGTTCAATGACAACGAAGACGACCATATGGACGCCGCTGAGACGAGTCTCGCGACTGATGGCGTTAAGATTGAGCCCTTCCATATGAGAGATGAAGAAAATGACGGGACGGGATTTTTTGATGGGGATACATATGTCTTTCGAAAACACCCTCCGTTAGAAGATGGGGAACCTGATGCATGGGCGGACACGTTGATGCGCGAAGATGATGACAAGGACGGTGCCAGTCTAAATATTGCAGTGCCGAAAAGGCAGCCTCATAACAATAAGTCTGATTTGCAAGAAGATTTGGATGAGTTATCTAAAGAGCAGTTATACAAACGAATACTAATTCTGCTAGGTGATGCAGAATCAATAATGCAAGCCATCCAGCGATACGGAAAGCTTGTGAAGACTCCGAGAAAACAAAGATATGGTGGAAAGAAAAATGCGATTATTAATAAAAGCGCGGCCGTGAATGATGATAAGTGTAACGTGGCCAAGAAGAGTCTAGATGAATTGACAGGAGCTGCCAATGCCCTATTACTAAAAGGAGAGGTGGATATTTACGATACAACAAAAAAAACAATATACCGTATGTTTCCATCATCAGAACAGCAAACAAATAATAATACAGGAGTCGCTAAAAATAATACAGATATTATAACAAAATGGGAATATCAAGGAAATGAAGACAACCAGCTTCATGGACCGTATACCACGGTACAAATGTTGGGATGGAAAAATGCTGGTTACTTCGTTGGAATTCAACGAGTTAAGATTCGTACAGTTGAAGAAGAAATGTCCGATGAAAAGGAATCATTATCGACTGAGGAAGATTTATTGAATGATCTTATGGATGACGACGACGATGATGATGACAAAGAAGAAGAAGAAAGTCGACCAAATAAAAAGGCGAAGAGTACCAATTGTGTAACGGTCAAAGGAGAATGGATGTGGTCCAATGAGGTAGATTATCAAAGATATCTGTAATACATAATAATTAGATAATAAACTTGTATCTAAAACTAAATATAAGGAGGTAGCTTTTGCCATGTTGTTGTCATGATCCTGCCTGGAAAGAATACCTTCATTTTCTTTGGGACGCGTCTGATTGAGACCTTTATGACTGCGTGATATACACTGTGAGGCTACTTTAATTGTAACTGTTATGTTGTGAATCGTATTAATTACTAGCTAGTGTCTTGACGCAATTAAGACAGAACGGCATTACCTACTATTTCACATAACTTTAATCGAGAGTAGATATTCTTATGCAAATTTGAATACAATGGATCCTTTCTACCGTATTGTCTATTCTTTGCTGTCTATTGTATGCTGAAGACGTTGACCCAATAACTACAGTGCATTTGTACAAAAGATAGTAACATATTTTTTAATTTGGGACTAAGTTTGTATATATAATCTTCGCTTATTTTATTTTTTTCGTACATTTCGCATTTTTTGGATAGATTTTAATGGTTCAACGCGCTTTAGCGCGTGTTAATTTTTCAAACGATAGCCCCCTGCGCAGTTCGAAGTTATAGCGCTCCCTGGAGGAAGTATGAACTAATAGTACAGTACGTATATATTATTACATAGGTCCTACCGCTACTTATTGGCATTGTTTGCAAGCTGCAGGTACCTTATTATAATAATAAAAGTAAAGCTTACAAGTATTGTGGAACTAATGCAAAAGGAAACTGTAGGTCAATCTCTTATTGTATCCCTCATAATAGTCTTTTATAAGGTTGTACAGTCATTATTAAAGACAAACGAAGTCAAAAGATGTATCAAGTCGATGACAGCAGCGTCCGCAAGAGACCGAGATCACCAACTAGGCCTAGATCGCCAACGAGAACGCGTGTTTCTTCCCCTGTTCCATTCGCACCGAGTGTCGGCAAAAAAACTCCTTTTCCCGACGGCAAATCATTGACCCGGCGCCTCCTCGCTAGTAGTAGTACTTCACGAAATGAAGCATTGAATGATTGTTGCGAATTACAGCCAGTCACGATATCAATTATGCCTTGGACGGTGATCAAGTCCTAAAAGCACTCACCAACGTATTTTATGATGTCATAGGCTGGGAAAAAAAAGTTGACGACGACGATGACAATGAAAACAAAAAGAATGGCGATGATGATGACGATGCTGTAGAAGAACCAAAGTTCCTAGCCCAGGAGGCATGGGAAGGACCGTTAACGGTCGAGAGTAGAAAGTGGGAGCGATTCTGTCGATCCAATTTGTGCAAGGACAAGCTCACGGCGGACGACATGAAATACCTAGAAGTTATTCTTACTATTCTTCGCAATTTATCATTTGTTTCAGCAAATTTGCGTCTCTTGGCGTATTCTAATGATATATTGTCGATTTTGGTCGGTTGCCTATACGAAGAATCCTCAAAGCAACCTGGTGGTTCCGACGACAGTAATGGTAACGGAAATGTCTTAAGTATGAACGCACTGAGCATCCTTATCAACCTTGCACCACACCTAGACGTGACGGGTCAAAAATTGTTTTGTGACAAACTTTTTTTGTCTTCAACTGCCACCGATGCACCACCCGAGGAGGGAGCCAAACTACCAGATCCTTCTAAATTTGGACAGGCAGTCGGAGGGAGTTGGGGGTTTGGTAGCTTACACCTAGCGAAGAAGCTCGATACCAAAGAAGATCACGTACAAGATATTGAACAGGAAATGCTTTTGCAACTTACTCAAGATTATCTAGTTCGAGTATATTCTATATTCCCCGCACTTTGTAGTGTTCTGACGGATACCATGACAACCCGTAACGTTACTATAATTGGATTAGAATTACTTCAGGAATTTATCAACCACGCTAACGTCGATGTTTTTGCCAACGCAGAAGATCAAGATCCTGATGAGATGCCCGATACTCGAGCCATTTTGATTAACATTCCATCCAAACTTTTGAAACGCCTAGGCGATTTCTTATACATTCCTCGATTGGGATCTGATGCCCTGGAATACATCAATCCAATATCTAATATCGTTACTCGTGTCAATCCATTGAAATTACAGGCGGGATATGACGGTTCTGTTGATACGGATATTCGTGATCGTACGCTTGAGGTCTTCGTTCCGTTACTGCAGCTCGATTCACCATCAGGTTTGGCTAAAGAATTAGGAACAAATTCAAGTACCGGGCTGCCCAATAATCGTGTCTTCGATTCTATCTTCCCCATCTTATCGACGCAAACAGGTAGGAATGAGGCTCCGTTGTTGGCTATTCAACTACTGAGAGAACTTAGCAAGGCAAAAGAAAACAGACTAGGTTGTCTATACCTACAAGAGCGTATCGTTGCCCTGGCAAGTAATGAGCCAAGGGTGGCTCATTTGGCATTCAATCACTTGTACTTTGAAGAGGAAACAGAATCTTAAAAAGTGGGACATCACTGAACTACACTACGCTACACTACAATCAACGGAAAACAATAATCGTTGGTGTGATTTTAAAAAGAAGCGAATGTATGCAGAAGGAATGGACACAATGGCAGGTAATTTAAATATGCTTCAACTGACTAAGAAAAACAAGCTCACAGCTTCTACGAAAAAAGGTGGGGCCCAAGGACACATAGTCCATAGTTAAAGCTTGTAAAATAAACGATAATGGCGACTTAAATAATAGTAATAATAATAATAACAATAAATAACAACAACGATAGAAGCAATGTTATTTATCTATATCACTGCATCAATTCTTGGTTGATCAATTCTATTTGAAATACTTCCTCGAGGGCTTCCTTCAACAGTATTGAAAAATCATGAACTTTAATGGGATTATCGATGAATTGATTGATACATCCCACCTTACGACCCTCTAATCCACACGGTACAATACCCTGAAAATTTTCTAAACTCGATTCTTCAACGTTAACAGCCAATCCGTGCATTGTTATCCACCTACGACACTTAATACCAACAGCAGCTATTTTACGATTGTTAACCCATACTCCCGTGACGTCATCTTGTCGTTCCGGTTGAAGATTTTTATCGCATTTAGATATTGCCAATATTATTGCTTCCTCTAGCGCACGCATATACCAATGTATATCTTGACGATAACTTCTTAAATCTAATATGGGATATACCGTTATTTGTCCTGGCCCGTGATATGTAATTTCGCCACCACGATCCATACGGACAACGGGAACTGTGGAAGGATCGACTGCATTATTGGTACTGGTAGAATCGTCGCTGTCATCTTCATCGTCATTAGGACACGAAGAAGAAGACAGGAGGAACTTGTCATCTGATCCTGTTCCTAACGTGTAAACTGGGTTGTGTTGGAGCATAATAATGGCATCGTGACCATTGGTTTTATTTGAATAGTTCTTGGTTTCATCATCATCATCATCATCATCATCGTTCAAAATAATTGGTAAAAAAGACGAAGTTGTCGTGTCGTCAAATTGCAGTCGTTCAATTTGTTGATTTAATATATGTTTTTGATATTCCCAAGCGGTATCGAAATCAATCAATGATGGTAGACCCGTCGTATCATTACAAGCTGTATAATCTAGGAGGACAACACGTCGATCAGTTGATGGTTCCGTCGTCTCTAGTACCTCAAAAATACCAAGCTGTTGCTTCGAAATCATCATAGGCAATGTAGAAGTTTGCTGCCGCCTCCGCGACACTAACAAACTATTGTCATACACTTTAGAAGGCACCCAAGCATGACTCACAAATACAACAGTAGCAGAGGCTAATATGAGAGTGAGTCGGAGAATTGGAATGGGAATTACCATCGTCAGTGTATTTTTTGTGATTTGTGATTTGTTATTTGTGATGTGATGTGATGTGATGTGATATGTGATTTTATGTTCTGATGTGTGATGTGTAATCGAAATTGCCAATAAAAATTGATTGAAAAATCGAAGTCCCGTACCGGTGTACCCAAGCAAGGTGGGGTCAATATTAATCAGCACGCTCTGATTATCATTTCGGAGTTTCACACATCATGACAAAGTATCGGAACTTTTCGAGAAAAATCAGACATTTTCTATTGGCCACTCTTTACTTCTTAGATACCTTCCCTTGACAACGTCATTTTTTCTCTACTACGAATTAATTTTTTTTGTTCTGAACTATAAAAAGCAGTGTATTCTCGTTTATGTATATATATATATATACATATATATATATAAAGTCATAGGACCTAATGTAAAACTAATTAGACAACTACGATTGCTCGCAACTTTTAATATTAGCACTGTGTGTGATGTATCTGTTCTAAAATCAATTATATTCTATTATACTTTGTCTACATTGTACTAGTTAGTTAGTTAGTTAGTTAGTTAGTTCAGTAGGTTTCTGCTTTCACATCCACGTCCAAAACACGCAGAGTGGATCTCCGTCGCGGAATAGTATGATTACGATTGCGATTATGATTATGATTATTTCTCACGCCCGAATATTCATGGTCTCCAACAATGTCCGTTGCTTCTCTATTATAGTTCTCAGCAGCAATGTTGTTGCTATTGTTATCAAAATTATTATTATTCAGTAATAACCATTGATTGACAATTTCGTAGACGAAAAAAATTGTTCCATTGACGGGGAAGGCACGTAGTATTGTCACGGCAAGTCCACGAGACAAGATCATTTTCATGATTCCACCTTCATTTCGATGTATATGTCGTGCAATATAATAAAAGGATCGTTTTTTGGAGGGTGTCTCCATCGGTAATGATTGGATACGACTTTTTATGACATCTATTGGATAGACGATCGTCCATGCGAAGCTACCCGCAAGTCCACCTGCTAAAGCCGAGGACCACCATAATGATGATGATGATGCTGACGACGATGAAGATGACGATGACGGATCTTTGCTGTCATTGCCATTATTATTATTATTGTCATTATTGTCACTATTGATAGTGCCGGTATTGTTACCAACAAAAACGTCCTTCAGTATATGGTAGACAGGAAAATAAATTGCCAGTGATGGACCTTGTCTCAAACATGTCACGAATAGTCCACGATAAATTCCTTGTAGGCCACTACCGTGACCGTGTTGATCGCTGCTGTATCGTAATAATTTTTTAGCCACGTCGAATGATGATAAACTACGAGGTAGCGAAGATGATGATGCAGAAGAAGAAGATCCTTGTTGTTGTAACGTTTGGAGTCGGATCTTGACATGTTCCACAGGACAAAGTAATAAAGATGTGATCATTCCCGTGATCAAACCACAAACAGCGTGTTTCGTTATTGTCGTCGTCGTAGTTGTAGCTGTAGTTGTTGTAGTGGATGATACGGAAGAATTCTTATCATTACTATTTGAATGATGGTTGTCCCACATCCGTGAGGCTGATCCGTAGACACAAAAGACACTGGCATTTATCAAAGCAGCCGTGACT
Organism: Fragilariopsis cylindrus CCMP1102; assembly: GCA_900095095.1. Lineage (NCBI taxonomy): Eukaryota > Bacillariophyta > Bacillariophyceae > Bacillariales > Bacillariaceae > Fragilariopsis > Fragilariopsis cylindrus. Next base: position 1,057 of record FMBT01000403.1, on the reverse strand, counting down.
AAAGGTGCACCGATTCCTCGATACAGACCACGATATAAATTATTGGAAGGAGGAATAGCGTGTTGCGGCGCTACATATTTTCCTCTCAAAATTGATGACGATGACAATGATGATGACAACGACGGTGTGGAGATAGTTGGGGCGATTTTTGTTTTTATTTTTGGTGGCTGTATCTGCTGCTGCTGCTGTTGCAGTCGAACTTTGATAGTATCGAATGGATGACCAATCACCACTCCAGCTGTTCCCGCTATACCACCTGCAATAAGATCCTTCCATAACGACGACGACGATGTTGTCATTGTATTTTTTTGAGAGAGTTGTAGTTAGTTGTCCGAGACAGAAGCAGCGATGTGCGTTCTTGTTTATCTTTCTATCACCGAATTATCTTTGTTCGATATGGTAGACTTCTGAAAGTTTCTATGTGCATCATAATAGCGTTGCCTTGCCTTGCTTCGATTGTCACTTCTTCCTACAGTGACTTTTCTCTGACTATCATTGAATACGGTATAGTACTCGACAGTTGTGTGTATGTCGTTTTTGTTTCCATCCTTCGTTCGTTATGCATTGTTGTCGTTGTTTGAATTGTAATGGTGGTGATAGTGATGCAGGCAGTTGACGGTAGCAACGAAAATTAATCACTGACTGACTCATTCATCATTCAATACTGTATGTGAATTCCTCTTTGGTGTGGGACTGGAACCATCTTTAGTTCAGACATGGATAAAAAAATATGAAAAAATTAAGGGGGAAGTTTTGCCATTGATGCTATGTTTGTGATTTGATGAACAATCAGGAAGCTACTCCTATTATTGGTGACTATTTGGAATAACTACGGTGGGTAGAGAAGTATGATAAAAGATAAATATACTGGTTGAAAATTCCATCGATACACAGACATTCCGATTATACATTCTATGTATTTTAGCTATCGCAATCGTTCTTCTATATTATTTTGTGAAGTGATATTGCTATTTTTAAGCGTTGATCATCTTACTAGTAGCCGTTTAGAACAGCGTTAGATAGGCTCTACCAGCTAGTAGTCTTCTATTTGCTGTGT
>FMBT01000748.1:0-17229 GCA_900095095.1 Fragilariopsis cylindrus CCMP1102 | reverse complement strand
TTTAAAAGAAGTTAGATGTAGTATCAGCTCGAGGAGTCTGCCCCATTTCTTTCAATTTTGTTTGTATTTGTTCTTTAAAAAGATATTATCTTGATTCACGCGGGACAAAGTCTGTTAACAGATTTTTTTTAGTTCTCATCTTAATTTCAAATTTCGACGTAATTATCATCATCAAACAATAAAATGGCGATAATGATAATTCCGTAACCCAAATTACTGATCGGAAATTCTACTATAAATACTACGACAACCCGAAATATATAGCTTCATTGCCATAATTGTTAATACCATCTTTTGCTGTCCGGGGAGAAAATTTAGACTAAAAAAAGCATGATGAGTAGTATAGCTCATCGTTATCACCGCGAGAACAACTTGATCGTCTATTTGCTTTTGATGCAATATTTTCAGTTATTTTCGGGACTCTATCACTGTTGGCACCTCATGGGATAATAAGTTGGATGTCAGGAGCAGCAGGATATAATCACTCCGTACATGAAACTTTACGGTAAGTTTAGGTTAGGTTATGGTTTTGTTGGACCCTTTCTTCGTTCGCACTATTGACCAATAACGTCGTTAGGTGCTGCTATAACAAACTTGTTCTCGAAGTATCATTTTCAATATAAACAAATAATGTATATCTCAAAAATATAATTTTATTCTTTATTTCTTTTTTGATTTTTGACTTCGTCTTTTTCTAAAACAAGGCTGTATGGTTGTCTACGCCTAGCGTGTGGATGGATATTATGGCACGCTAGACCTGTCGACGATGGAAGATTTAGGAAACATATTTGTGAAGCATTATTCGTTTGTTATGTTCTTCAAGCATTGGGTAAGTAAGCAATGATAATAATAATAAGAGAAGAAGTTTAAAAGGGTTCGTCTACGGGTAAACACTACTAAGTTCACAATCCCAGACACAATCAATCCAATATCATAGAGGACTATATAGCTATATCAATATTCATCAATCAGTGCATCTTTTATTTTTCTCATTTTTGGTTTTCTTTTCCCAACTCGTTCGGGTTTCCTTTTTCCTCTCCCCATAATTACATACACACATAATTCATCCACAAACAAAGCCGTACTTCGGGCACAATTTACTGGTCGACATTCCGTAATAAATTGGTTAGCTATAATATTACTTACATCTCTTTCTGCCGCATATGGACAACATCGATTTCGGAAAGGAGGTAATCTCATAAAGGTATATGAGCTACCAACTGGTAGTAATTTGCAGTAATAGATAGAATTAATATGACTTCGAAGTAGTATAAAGGATTATATGGACGGGTACTTGTTTGTGTTCATTTGAACCTCGAAGTAATTATGGGAATCGATAAAAGATAGCGTCTAAAAAACACGTAGGATATAGAATAGTGCCATGCTATCAAACTATCTAAATATACAAAATGCAGTAAGATTTGCATTGTATTGTATTTATATATTGTAGATCAAGATTATTTTTATAAGTTATAGTTTATATTCATTTTTTAAATGACGTTGATAATATACGAATATTTTATTTTCGTAGCGAGGCGATTGATTCTATTGTTTGGTATGATAATATTATTAATCAGATACCGGGAAGACATCCAACGTCCCTTCGTCGTTCTCTTCCGTCATTAGTTTTCCTTCAGATACCAAAGTTTCTACAATCTTAGTTATCTCATCACGATCTTCATTGTCTTGACAAATATCATCGATGGGTAAATATCCATCATTCAGAGCAAGTTCGGTAAGAATTCTGCTCTTTAGTTTGTCTTGTTCGGAGATTTCTGCTGTGCGTTGTCTTTTAGATGATGGTGCCATGACGTCACCAGGAGCATCGTGTGTTACTCCTTCCCCTTCATCTGAAACTTCAGCAACCTCTTGTTGATCAGCATCGGCATCGGTATCGTTGTTTTTCTGTCCTTCTCCGTCTTCATGATAAAGTGCAAAACTGAGAACGTCCATGGCGATTTCACAATCAGGTTTTGCTTCAACGATGTTGCTCAGTCTTGCCTTAGCATGTGCACTAGCGAGACGGATGACAGTTTCAAGTGTACGAGCAGTAACTGGAAGAGTCCTTTCGTCCTGACGACATCTCATTTCTGCATATCGATTTGCGATGAACTCACGTGCTCCATCTGTAAGTTCGGGTTTGATACGAGTCTTGGCGAAGTGAAGGAACTTTCTCAAAAAGTCGTGTTGCAAAATATCATTGGAATGAGGATCTTTATCACTGTACTTGCCGACATGAGAATCATTTCGATTCCGTTGCCACACGGAATGGACTCTTTCCCCGTCATCCATATCATCATCAGAATCGTCATCATCGTAGTCGCTATCATGTCCGGCACCTCCATGATCTGAACGGTAGCGATGACCCTTAATGACATGGTTGGCAATCATACGGTCCGTTTCGGGATCCATCTGATCAAGTACAACGAAAAGTAAATCGAAACGACTTAGTAATGAATCTGGTAGTCCGATATTTTCTTGGATTCTTCTAGTACGATCGTATTGTCCGTATACAGGGTTAGCAGCAGCAAGGACAGAACATCTAGCGTTAAGACTTGCATGGATACCTGCCTTCGCAATGGTCACTGTTTGTTGTTCCATCGCTTCGTGAATGGCAACTCGATCATTTTCCCCCATTTTATCGAACTCATCCACACATACAAGACCCCGGTCGGCTAGGACCATAGCTCCCGCTTCTAATCGACGTTCGTTGGTATCTGGGTCGGATGTGACCGCAGCTGTTAAACCAACACCGGAACTTCCCTTTCCTGTTGTCGACACAGAAAGTGGCGCAATCATCATAGCAGAACGTAGCAATTGACTTTTGGCTGTGGATGGATCCCCTACCATAAGAATGTTAATGTCTCCACGCAAATGCGTACCGTTCTTCAAATTCTTTTCACAACCCGAAAGTAACTGTAATGCCAATGCTCTCTTAATGACAGTATGTCCATGAATAGACGGTGAAAGACTACGTCCCAATACAGAAAGAATATCTGGACGCTTTCCTAATTCCTTAATCATACGAACATCTTGTGGCGAGAAGGTCAATTGGCTGGTATCCCGTCCGAGAATTTGTACATTATTCACCAAGACGACCGTCTTGAAGGCACCACCTCCACCAGAAGGATTGTTCCCACCTCTCGATAAGGCACGGTAGACACCAACAATCTGAACACGATCACCTGGTTTGATCTTATCAACTAAATCATGATCTAAAATAAGTTCAATTGAACGAGGTAGTTGTCCCATTGGTGCACGTTCTGGCATTTCTTGTAATACAACTGTTTGATGATCTTTGAATTCAGACAGACCGAATTCTGTTTCAAGTGCATTACCATCTTTATCTTTTTGTGGAAATGCGGTGGGTGTTATTCCATTAATTCTATCTGGTAGTTCTCTTCCCTCAGCATCTAACGCATGAAGTCCAAGCTCTGGATCGGTTGCATCTCTATACTCTCGTTCTAAATGTTGTTTCGTTTCGGGACAATAGTGAACGGAACGAACGACCTTGGGTTTAATGGCAGATACTTTCGTGGCGACACCTTCCACACTAACTAGTTGTCTTAAACAGGATGAGGTGAGACTACGAGGACTCATTGGAGCTGCTCCAACCGGACCCGAAAAAGCAACTTTGATTTTGATTCCTAATCGATCGATCGATTAAGAGGATGGTTGGCATTGGGAAATCAGTCATCGTAACGAAAGAGAAACAGGGACAGACAAGATAAGTTAGTACAACATCCGAAGTGTTGTAACGAAAGAGGGAACAATCAAGCAAAAAAAGTAGATATCTACAAGGTTTTATTAACATACCGTTCTTGTCATATCCCGGTCGTGATTCCATAGCAATCTCGTGACAGGCTGCCTCCAATGCTCGTAAATGTGGTAAAGGATCACGACGAAGACGTTGTGATAGTCCACCATTGCCCTGTGATCGTAATTCTGCCATATTGATATTCACCCGAGGACATCCCCATCCCTCCACACTCAATGATTTACTACGATGAGTATAATCATCGATGACAGTACTGATCCGATCAACATATTGGTATCGCTATTTTGTATATAGGGAAATGAAAAAGAATAAGAACACGATAGTAACAACAAAGAATACATTGTTAGTTTTGTATATATAATGTGTGTTTCTGAGGTACGTGTTGAGTTACTTTGCTAACTTGTTGTTCTACATACCTCATGTCGTAAAAAATTGTCATACTCGTCTCTCAACGAAGCAAAGTCAGTTGCCGCCATCTTTATATTCTTTCAGGAAAAACCAACTACACAGGTTTCAATACGATGCACAACAGGAAAATACTACTATGCTGACGAAAATGTTTAAAAGGTAGAAAGAAGTTGCTTTTCGTTACGATGGTCAATGCTAGTATATCTTTGTTGAATGAATACAAAGAGAGAGAGCAGAGATCAAGCGGAATGAGCGACAATTTGATTTTTGTCGAGGAAAGTGTCGGTGATGTTGGATTAATCATAGCACTGCTGTAACATTTACGCAGTACTAAAACTTTAGCGAATCATCGTGTAAAATTTGAACACGCATTTTTTTAGCGCGGGGAGGGGGAGAGGTGGACAGCCACCTTTTTTTTGTTGTTTGTTGCTTTTTTTGACGTCAAAAACATGCCGACGCTCGAAACTTTTTTTTTTGAAATCAGTCTCAACAACGAGCGCACGATACGACCAGTATAAAAAAAGAATATAATTCAAACGGCGCGCGAACCGGGCTAAACCTTAGCCTTAATTGTGCATTAGAGGAGGATGCGATTATTTTTAATAATTCGTATCATTTTATCATTTAAAATAGTATTGTTCGCTCGTGTGTCAGAAATCAGAAATCAAAATCAACACAACGAACATACTACTTAGTACTTCTACTAATAATACTTGTACTAGTCCTACAGTACGTGGTATCATCTTGTACAAGAACTTACGATGAGATTAAAAAAATAATTACGCTGCTGATTTTCATTGATTCACATACAGTAACCATAAGCAATGAACGAAACGAAGCATATGGATATGCATATGAATATGCACCTCCACGGCATCACTTTGATACTGGTAATCTTGATTGTTTCTTTTTCCTGGCAATACTTTGTTTAGCATGTTCCTTAAAGCCTAAAGAATTGATAGAGGAATGTTGTACCATCTTTCGTTCCTGTTGCAATCGACGACGACAGAATGAACAATATGATGATAATGATGATGATGATGATGATGACGAAAATAATGAACCATCCCCACAAGTCTTTGAAACATTAAATGAACTTATATTTCTTGAGTCACCGGATGATGATGATGACGACGATAATGATGGCAGTGCTGGATTTTGGACTACTACTACTACTACTACTACTACTACTACGAATAATACAAGTAATGATAACGATGATGTTGATAACAATAATGCACTACCTGCAAAAAGAACGATGGATCAGATATTTCCGGATGTGTTTGGTACAGGGGCAGCTAATAACAACAACAATGATATTGAAGAAGGAGTAGAACAAGACGGAACCAATAATAACGCACTGAGAGAACCGTTGCTCTAATTAATTTAATGATGATGAGACGACGATGATGATGATGATGTAGTGTCAAATAAACAATCACATCAATCGTATGACATGGCAACAATAACTTGGTTCTAGTTCTGTCATCGGGGAATAGGGACGGGCGAAGCACTCCTCCATGTATTCTATATATCGTATTATCTGTCTTTTAATAGCATAATGTATTATATTATATATCTAATAATAATTTCTTTTGTCTGCTGTAGAAGTATGGATACTATACCAGTAACAAGTAGATACTTTCACAGTGTAATATAGTAGAGAACCACTCAAATAGACTGCTACTTTACCTACCCTTCACCATAGAATAATAGCAAATTTCTATTCGTAATATATACGAAAGAATTAGAACTAAAGTTTGGTGGGTGTATTTTGCAATCAATTTCTTGATGGGCCTAATATAAGGCATTAGGAAGGGGGCACATATATTGCATGTTTCGTATAAACAAATTTTTAAACTTACACTAAGACACATATCAATACTATAGTTTCTAGTGGTGAGTGGAATACAGGAGGACGGATTATTACTTCCTTTGTGGTGATGGTATATCGTATGTGGCATCCAAATCCCACTGTTTTCTAATTGTGCTCAGCTGTAGCACATCTTGGAGAGTGGAGCGCCCTGCATAACACATGAAATAATATGGTACTGTAAGTTGCCATCAAAGGAGAGCCTCATCAATTATACTTTCTACCATTCACTATCCTAAAACTTCATACATTTTTAAAAATTAGCTCAAAATCAAGTTAAGTTTCTACTCTGAGTAATTACAGGCCTCCAGCTGCTTAGGTAAATTTACCATGTGTGTACCTTTCTGCACTGCTACTGGGTGTGAGCTTCTATTCTTTTAGAGATTTCATGACATGTAGGGTGACTATGGGATAAAAATACTTTGTTGTTATTATAGGATTTTAAGAATGAAATAAGAACTATTTCAGTCTCAAATCAACGAAGACATTCGAAATCTGCCGAACAACGAGAGATACAACGGATGAATTGAGCACTCACTAGAATGAACATCGAGACTCAGGACAAATCAAAACCAAGATAGTGAATAGAATAGTAGTAGTACTTAGATAGATAAGAACCGAAGCAGCAACAACAACAACAACAACAACAACAGAACGACGACAATCATGCCACTCGAATCATGTATGATCCTATTGGATAATTCCGAATTTATGCGGAATGGTGATTACGTACCAACACGACTTGAGGCTCAACAGGATGCCGCTAATTTGCTAGTAGGAGCTAAAACACAATCTCATCCCGAATCGACTGTGGGAATTAGTGCCGGAACGGAGCTATTGGTCAGCCCGACTGAAGATGTTGGAAAATTATTAAATGCCGTACACGATCTTCAAATAAGTCGTACTGGTGGTGGGTTTGGTCCATCGTCGTCGTCGTCGTCGACTGCCGCTACTGCCGACAAGACAAAGAAACTGAAATCTATTTCTGATATCACAGCTGCCATCCAGGTTGCATCTCTTGCTTTGAAACATCGAAAAAATAAAAATGGTTCCCAAAAGATTGTTTTATTCGTCGGATCTCCTCTCGAAGAAGTGGACGGTAAAGCCTTGGCCAAGGCTGGACGGCAACTTAAAAAGAATAACGTATCGATTGATGTTGTTGCAATGGGAGAGATAGAATGCAATGAAGAAAAACTAAAGGAATTAGTCGATGCGGCTAATGGAAGAGCTGCGACGGCTGGAGATGAAGGAGCAGAACGGTCGTGTCACTTAGTTACGATCCCAGCCGGTGTTTTACCCAGTGATGTTTTGGCATCATCTCCTATCGTGCACGGAGGATCGGGAGGTTCCGCGTTCGCTGCATCTGCTGCGGCTGGAGCTGTCACAGGTGGAGACTTTGGTGGTAGTCCCGGTGGAGGAGGAGGTGGTGGTGGTGGTGGTGGTGGTGGAGACTTTGGTGACTACGGTGGAGTCGATCCCAACATGGACCCCGAACTTGCTATGGCATTGCGTGTTAGTATGGAAGAAGAACGGGCCCGACAGGAACGGATGACAGCGGCGGCGGTGGCAGAGACTGCAAGTGGCGAAGAAAGTAAGGATGCTGAAATGCAAGACGCTGCGGCACCTCCAGCAGCTTCTCCATCGGCTATGGATTTAGGTTTGAGTGAAGAAGAGGCACTATTACAACAGGCATTGGCTATGTCCATGAACGAGAACGAACCAAAGGAAGGTGGAACTGAAGAGGATACCAAACCCGCTGCTGCTGCATCCGCCGCTTCTATGGAAACCGAAGAGGACGATGAAGCAGCTGCAATGCAAATAGCCTTACAGATGTCACTTCAACAGGCAGAAGAAGAAGGGGGAGGAGGTGTAAAGACAGAAGATCAGAAACAACAATTCCAGGACCCGCAATTCGTCAATCAGCTATTAGGTTCACTACCTGGAGTTAATCCAAACGATCCTGCCATTCAAAGTGCTCTTCAAAATCTCAATAAAGACGATGATGGCAAGAAAAAGGATGACGATAAGGAAGAGGAAGATAAGAAGGAATGAATAAATAAATAAATATCGAGTACTAATATTGGGCAGTAATAATAATATAAAAATAGTTCTCTCAAATATCCTTTCGTTAGCTATTGTTCAAATATAAATACTTCAAGTATTCAATACTGTAGAATATCAATAAGTATTCATGTATGAAAGGCGGATGCTCGTAAATAAACTTACTGCCTGAGAAAAGGAACTCTATAATCACAAGCGCGGCATGCATCTATAATAGAAAAATATAGGAGATTGTACTAGCATCAGACCACATTAGGGTTGATAGTATATAATTTATTATTATAATAATCAATTCAAATTATATTATTTTGACATGGTGTTGTCAATACTAGGAAGATTGCTCTTTTAAAGAGAAGTAGTCGCCCATGACCAAGGAAATTCCCAAGCTTTACTGTTTTTGTTTCCGCGTGTGTTGAAGTGTAATAAGTATCCCATAGCTTTACAGTACACAAGAAACTGGTTCTATACATTATTTATCTCATTTAACGTTTTGAACCACCGCCAACAAGCTGCTGAAGAATTTCTTTCGTGTACTTGAGACGTTTCAGAACTTCAGCATTACATCCAACTAGCTCGTCCGTCATGAAGTATGTGTTTCGATTCTTTGACTTATCGATGTATGTGATATAACGTTCGTCAGGAGTTAATTGTATCTCAGTGTGATCGTAGAAGACAATCTGTACAGTCTGGTCACTCAATCGAAAGAAAATTGCATGCTTTGTTCGCACCCATTTCTTCAAAAATACCATGTTTCGGCCCACATCCACCTCTGTCTTTTTAGCAGAAGCAGATAGTGTTGGCAAATCACCCTCATCTGATTTTTGCTGTTGCTCAATCAGATAGTTACGAAAATGCTTCAAAAGGGTGACTTTTTTCTGCAATGGATCAGGGTAATTAGCAAGTGTATGGGAAGCTATCACCGGTTCACTACTACGTGGACTTTCCCCTGAGTTTCTCTTTCTCTCGATGTATTGGAATTCGTCACCATTAGCTTCTAAGATAGTTTTTGTCGAATCATTGAAGTAGACCCCAGAGCTGTGAAAAATAGTTGGAGAAGAAAAAAGCAATAGTCGAGTTTAGAACAACTGAGAAATTACTTCCACTTTTTATTTTTATTTCCGTTCGACTACAAATATATAAACTTACCTCCCATCACTTAATAAATACCCAAGACCATATTTGCTCGTATAGTCAACGTATCTTTCAACCCATTTCACAGGACCGGCTTTCATAATGGGTACGAGAGATGGAGAATCGGCTGGAACACTCGAATAGTCTCTCGAGGCAACAATATCTAACACAATGCTGACACGTTCAACCATATTGTTCAAAATATATGTGTCCATATTAGGAGTAGCAATATTGCGTGGTGATGGTCTAGCGGCAGCGTACGGCAATGCATCTTGCTGCGATCGAAGGCCCAAGTTCGCAGTTCTTGATACGATGTCACTACTTGGTTGTTTATTATTGGATGTTTCGTCGAATACTTGGAATTTACTGCTAGATTGGGTAGGGGTAGTAGCAGTTGTAGCATTAACTACTACAGACCAAGCATTCTTAACAGCTCCTTGTACGTCCATGATAGGTGATGAGGAGGTAGCAGTCGTTGCTGTTGACGTTGTGGGTGCACTCTGTGCTGCTTTCTTATCAACCCGTTCCGAGCCGACACCACGATTATCAATATTTGCATCCCGTGCTCCAAATGGTCGTCGTAGAGATTGTGAATTTGATTTTGGAAGAGCAGGTCGCCCATTGTACGCAGCACTGTTAATACTGGAAGTGGTAACGAATCCATTCTTCGCACCCCATTGTGGAGCAACATGTGTCGCGTTGGAAGGTAACGACTCCGGAATGTAGCCTGTCGTCAAGAATGGATGGCAAGAAATTTCTTGCAAATTGGGACGTTCCAATGGTTTAGACTGAAGCATACTAACGATCAGATCCTTTGCATCTTCGCATATAGAAATGTTTTTAGGAAAACTATACTCGTTGTTTATAATTCGCTGATATGTCGCTTTGACATCCTTTGCTTCGTAAGGAGGTTTCCCAACTAAGCATGTATACATGATTACACCCATCGACCAGATATCAACTTCAAAGGAATGTCCACGGGTTGCCCGATCACCCTGAATAACCTCGGGAGCAATATAGTTCGGTGTTCCACAGATAGTCTTGCGTTTTTCGTCAGCAGATTCCAATTTTGTTGCTAGACCCAAATCACCTACTTTGATGTTCATATTCCTGTCCAAGAAAAGATTACCAAGCTTCAGATCTCGATGAATGACAAGTTGTTCGTGAAGATATTTTGTCGCTTCAACAATTTGTCTCATTAAAAATGCAGTCTCTGGTTCTGTTAAGCGCTTTCGACGTTTGATCATTTCATTCATACTATGGTTATGACATAATTCAAGTAAGATGTAGCAATTTTGTCTATCCTCAAAGAAATGTTTGTATTCGCAAACATTCGCATGTTTCAGTGTACGATGGATTTTGATTTCAGCTTGCAACTGAAAGATGTGATGATATCAGTACGTGCAGTGATAGAAGAAAAATAGATTGACGTTAGAAGTTGTGCGTGCTTGTAAAGTTAAGATTTTTGATTCTGCACAAGACGAGAACACAAGATTAATAATAAATCAGGTTGAATTTTTCTTACCTTTTGTCGTGCTCGTGCCTTTACTAGATTTGCTTTAGGGACAATTTTGATTGCATATGCCTTGTTGGTATCGAGTGCTGTACATAAATAAACCTTAGCAAATCCACCCTTACCAAGCAACTTACCACGAAGATACCGATGCAAGGTATATCCCTCTCCATTTACCTTACGACGTTTCTCTTCAATGATGACACTATCTTCATCTATATTAGCAACACCTGTAGGAAGTGAATTGGATCGTTTTGTATAACTTGGTCGTGGGTTTCCTGCCGCTGCTCCTGAAGCACCAATATTTGATGCCAATGCTGACGACGATGATTCTACACCGTCACGTAATTCCGTTGTTGATACACTTCGTTTGGGAAGGACGGTACTACTATTACTTGTACTATTACCAGTCATGGTATGGAAGTTACTACTACTGTTGTTAGTAGAATTCGATATACGTTTATTGTTTTCATTGTGAGATGATTCTAAATTTGATAATCGATTCATTGACAACATCTCTTTTGAATTATATTCCTCTGTAGTATTATGACTTGATGATGATCTATGCGAACCACCAATCGTGTTGGGATTACGTGACTGTAATGGAACTCGTCCTGATGAGGCAGACGATTTCTTCGTTCCTAATCCTAATCCTCCTCGTCCGTCTACAAAATTACTACTAGTACTCATCATCCTTGTATTATGCTTTGGTGCTGGTTGTCCTAGTCCGACTGGTGGTGCGGTACTGACAAGAGAAGATTGATATATATCCACGGTCATGGAATATTACTGAAAGCAAAAAAGGAATGGAACAGCAGTAACGACGTTTGTTGTTGTTTGTATTGTATTGTTTCTGGTTCGTCAGCAGTTATCAGTGAGACTAATGATTGTCAACAGTCTGGAGATTACAAAGTTTGCTTTGTGGCCGATGATTGAGTAATGAAGATAGGCAGTTGAAGAAAGAGCACGTTGGAGGAAACAATCTTTCTAAAACAGCGAAGTAACCGTGGGAGTCTTGAATAGAACGGAAAACCTGACTTTTTGATGAGCTTCATAGTATTTTTTGAAATCGAACGTTTTTTTGCTGAAAGCACAAGCCGCGCACCTCAAACGATAAATTTTACGAATCGCCTTCCATTACTGCTAATAAAGATTTAAATTTTAGGTCGCAAAAAAATCTGAACGCGCGTGGTGGGCGAGCTGGTGTCAAATTCGTATCATAAAATAGATTTTGAAAAAGTTTGCCTCCAAGATCAGGGGTCATTTATTCCCCTGTCCAAGATTAGATGGATTTACTTGAGAGTAAATACGATTACGAAAGAATTGTATCAACATAATGAATAGTGATACTCACTCTCCGTATGACTTATTGCTGTTAGTGTAAATACATAGCTACATTAATGTTTTCATTCGTATTTCCTACTATGTCTTCGTTTTCAATGTGGTCGTCACATCTCGAGATGAAGAACAACCAGGAAAAACCCAAGATACAGAGCAATGATGTATTCTTACAAAGTCTTTACAGGGTGCATGGGTATGCCTTATGCCTTATGATATGATAGAATACATATATGCATAGAAGTGAGAAATTGAGACGAGTCGAAAAATAGCAACTGCGATGATGTTACGATCGTTGGGTTTGGGATGAGGTGATGATAGAACAAGTCGCAACCAGACGACAAACAAAAAAAATCTTTCGAGGGAGGGAAAAAGGATGTTTGGTTACACTCACTAAAGCAAAACATCGCCTGTCTGACACGCACATAACAATTGCGACGACTATTTACTGACTTGATCTTTTGGTCAAGGATAGAATGGGCAACATCCCCCAAAACAAAGCTAATTATTACTTGAGGGCTATGACAACGAGTACGACGAAAAACTTCCATAATAATACAATCTTGTGTGCACTTAATTATCGGTCGGCTCGAAAATGTAATTGATTCTGTAATACTTTTATTATCTCTAAATCAGCAAGAAATAATGGAATGGAATGTAGCGCTACTCGAATTCGGCGTAGGCTCGGCTCGGCTCGACTCGACGGAAGAAAACAAACATATAATGACGCCAACTTACATCATAAATTCTTTTAAGTTCTATTTACAGTGATGTACTGTATCGATATATTTATAGTCTGACTACCAAATTCATGTATTGAAGGTTACGGGAATAATAGCTTAATTTGATTCGTCACCTAGCCATTTTTCTCGAGCTTCCTCCTTTCTTAGAAAGCTATGAAACTTGTTCGGTAAATCAATACTCGCATGAACTTCCACAGTCGTGCCGTCCTCAGACAAGGTAAGAGTACCATTAGCCCATTTTTCATTCGAAGGGAGATTGTCCCATTCTTTTCGTCCCTCTAGAGAGTTGTAATGTGGATGTTGAAGACGGACTTTATTGGAACATAAAAATAATCCTCTACCACGTAAGTTCATCGCATCTCCACCACCATCGTATATGGTATCACCAGCGATCGGACAATCATTTATCCAACTCATGTGTCGTCTTAGTTGATGGAATCTTCCAGTCTTTGGTTTCATTTCAACGAGGGTTAGAATCCCATCCTTTGCCTTAAGAGATTTTACATACTTTAATGGTTTCCATACTGTAATGGCATTTTTCTCATCAAGCGGAGAATCGATAAGTTGCCATGTCGTACTACTATTAGTATTGCCATAAGTACCATTAGTAGCAGTAGACGTGGTATTTTTATCGCCATCATCCATGACGTCAACTCCTAACTCCAAAGCTTCTTCTACTGTGATACTAGTTTCAATTGGTTCACTAGGAATTCCATTGACGATTGCAGTATATGTTTTCTTTATTCTACGATCAGCGAATTGAGTACTTAAATCTAGCATGGCAGGTTTCGTCTTTGCGATCAATAATAACCCACTTGTTGGTTTATCTAATCGATGTACACCAACAGGTCTACGAATGATAGATAATGTTCCACGTTTGGGAGGTTTAAGTGCAAATGGCAATGCGTTCCGCACCGTCATTATACCATGACTGCTTAGACTACCTTTGTCATTACGCTGTGAGTAGCACACAATCCCAGCGGGTTTATTAACGATTGCAAAATGATCATCTTCGTATACTACCGGTAACTCGAAGGGTGGTTTTGTGGTATCGAAGCCTGGGTAGAAGCCGCCATGCATCCGGCATTGAATTCCAATAACATCTTTTATATTGTTTGGGAGACGTATAGATTTGTTTCGAAAGGAAATAGGATAAATATGTCGTCAGATCAATTCATTTTTTCAGCGTAGTATTACGGTAGAACGATCGTATATTGATGGATGGTGGGGAAACTTAACTAACTTACCACCAGGAAATACGCGATCAATTACACGACCTCGAATGCATGTCTTTTGATCGAATTCTTCTTCTCCAGTTTCATTGTTAACGATCAACGGCCCACGGTTTATAACAATATATCCTTTCCTAAATTCATATGGAAAAAGAAAACGAATAGTACTATGCTGTGAGTATACGTGTACAATATAGAGAATGCAGTAGCATTCGAAGCATATCACTAACTACCTAACGTTACTAACCTGCATGATTTTCTAGCTCTTGACATAGATGGATATACATCTTTATCTAATAGCATCAACGCAATGGGTAAAGTAAGATTCTTTCCATTTATATCCAATCGAATAACTTCTTCTTTTGTGATTCCAAAAACTTCATCTGTACTACCATCCTCCTTAGCAGTTGCAGTTACAAGATTATTAAAGCCATCAATAGGGATAGTATATTGTTTTGTTACATAGAATCCTTTTGGTGTGCCCTTGGGATAATTTATTCGATCCGCATCCCGTTCTGCTTCACGGAAGAATTCGTCTGTGAAGTTATCATCACCATCATTATTATTGTCTTCGTCGTCGTCGTCGTTATCTTCATAGTTTTTAGTAGTATCGGATATGTCATAAATTGAACTTGTGCACGACGTAGTCGATCCTCCACATGAACCTGTAGAACGTTGTCTGATGATGGATTGTTGGAATGCATTCGTCGTTGTCGTCGGCAAATCCATTGCACATACAAAGAATAAAAGAACCAGAAAAAATTGTCTCGTCATCGTGTTCATTTATTTTCTCTCAGTGTGTGTCTCTTCTTCTTCAACTGAATCAGTGGGAGGGACAGCCGCCGAGAGTTCGATGGATATATCTTCGTTGTCCGATACTTGTATCTTCTGATGATGTTGTTATGTGAGATGTGAGATACTTTGTTTGTCAAACTTCGAAACTAAAAACACGGAATTTTTTGATGGCTAAGGAACCATCTTCCGTTCATACGTGGATAAGCAAGGGGATTAGAGAAAATATGACTTTAGCTCAATTTGTTTTACCGCATGTTATTCTGAATACTTCGTAGCGAGAATCTAATTTATGATAATGTGTGTGGTGTGTGTGTGTGTGTTGACTGACTAACTAGATGTAAGCGATATCTTATCTATGATATTGCTGTGTGTTATGATGCTATTGTACTCTGTGTTGACTGATCATAGAGGGTTTACCACATTCAAATATATATATTATATACTATATACTATGATATAGGACTATCATAAAATATATAATTCGTAACTCTTACTAGTCCTAAGACTTGTACGACTAATACGATTAGATCTTACAAGCAAGTTTAGCGCGGTAAGCACGCGCTATCATTCTTTTACCATCAAAAAAATCTTAAAATTGAAGATCGGGAATCAATCGGATGAGCAGAGACGAAGAACAAGAAGGCATCAAAAAGATTTCTACCGGTTGCATTAGTCTTGTGCAGTTCTTAGTCGTCCAGATTTACAACGATATCTTGCCGTAGCTAGCTAGTTTTCACCCCCGAGCTATTACATATTATTGTACCAAACACCGCTATTACTAAACGAAACGCAATCATGAAGATCTCGATTCATTTAACATACCTCGTTGCTTCCCTAAGCTTCAATGGGATTCTTGCAAAGGAAGGGGGACACCCATTATTTCGTATATAGCGCTTGCGCGGCTACATCGTTATCGTCAAAGGCAACCGTAACGAACAACAAGAAGACCGTTATCATCGGAAAGAAAAATAATGACAACAAGCCAGCTTTCTTTTCTAATTCTGTTTCCGTTGATACTAATAGTATTATCAATACTGTTCCTCGTGGTGGAGCATGTAGTGATTCAAATCCTGCTTTATTTGCCAAAATCACAGCAGCAGCAGTCGCAGAATCGGTTGTATTATCAGGAGTTTTATTGACAAGTGTAAAGTTATCTGAGACTACATTCCCGGTTCGTCGATGATACCATCTATTTATAATCTACCATTACTTGAATTGGTCGCATCCTTTATGGTTATATTCGGTTCATCATTTTTTGGTGCATTAGTTGATGGTTCATTATCAGCAGCAACAAAGCAAGCATTAAATCCATCTAAAGTATTAGGTGATCCAAATTGGTATGCAAATTTAAAAAAACCAACCTGGAATCCACCCGGATGGATCTTTCCTATTATGTGGTTACTTATTAGTAAACCAACACAACTTTGTGCCGTTTCACGGATTTTAAAATATGGTAATGGTACCGGTGGTGCTGTAACATCTTCTACTACATCTCATTTATTGGCACTTTTCGTTTATACTACCCATCTGGCACTTGGTGATGTAAGTAAAACACGCACAGTATGCAATGCAAATAGTTTCTGACTTACGATAATCGAATAATACAATGCATCGTTTAGCTAAATAATGAAATGTCTACGTTCGTTGCTTGACCTTTAAATATCACTTTCTTCGCATCTTTTCTTTTTGTCCTTCTACTGTTTGGTTTCTGATTGATACTGGCTAACATACATCTTTTCTTCGTCTACTTTACTATCATTTTTCCTCCCCATTTAATTTTTAAGGCATGGAACAAGGTGTTTTTTGGACTTGAATGTATCGGTAGAGGAACTGTTGTTATTTCAATCTTTCTTAGTTTCTTGTTAGCAAGTACGTATCTATTTTATACTATTGATCCTGTTGCTGGATATTATATGCTTCCAACTTGTGGTTGGGTATCTGTTGCTACCGCATTACAATACAGTATTTATTTCAAGAACAAGAAATCAATCAAAAAGTAAGTGAGTAATATAATAATACAGTAATAATGGGAAAAAAGGGTTCATATGAGTGTAATCAATACATCATGGGGATTCGATAATTAAGACTACATACATACATGCACGATGGATTTTAGTTTCTAAAATCCTGCAGTAACTTGGCACTAGAAATACTGTTTTGTAAGGGTACTATTAAATGTTTTAATGTTAAGATAGACAAACATCTTTAGACAGTAGTTTTTATTATAGGTATTAGTGGGAGGCCTCTCGTTAGGTCAGAGTATATTCAATACAACCACTGCCGTCTTGGGCAGTTTATTATTACATTGAAGTTTTTACCACCAGTCGTGCAACTTTCTTTTTGTCAAAGGAAATGCG
>FMBT01000332.1:0-323283 GCA_900095095.1 Fragilariopsis cylindrus CCMP1102 | reverse complement strand
CTTCTTACTGTAGTGGAGAAAGAAGAAGAAATGGTACAGAAGAGGCTAAGAAGAAACTTTATCCGCCACAGATCGCCAGTTAGCGAATTAGATGTGATCCTTGAACGTGAACGTCGACTTTCAGCAGAAGCAGCTCGAAGTATACTACAGGAAAGCTGAACGAATTGCACAGCGACAGCACTCGCTTTTCTGACCGAAAACGCGACAATGGTCGGAAAAAAGCTCAGACTCGATAACAGACGAGTTGAATTCCCTGAGAAGTTTTCTCGATACTATGAAGAAGAGAACGAAAGACTAAAAATCACGATGAACGAAGAAGCATCTAAGGCGAAACATATGATTGATATTTTGACGGAGGAGTGCCGTAAAGCGCAGGCGAAAGCGTGCAAATTTGATCGCGACACTCGGACTGAACTCGCAGTACAATCCGAAATAGCGAAAATGAGACTACCTGCATTAGCGTCGAATGGGGATCGAAAATCTTGGAATGAAGATTTTATGTATAACTCTGCTAGTAAAGGCCCTTCTACAGAGAATTATGAGGCATCTCTTCCTAGCGCAGAAGCGTTTGATTTGATAAGGAAACAGAAAGAAGAAATCCAAGAGGAGAGGATGATGTATAGTGAAACCCTGCAAGAACACGACGACTTACTTGCGCTCGTTGCACAGCAGGACCTTGAGAAATGTTGCTTGAGGGAGGCACTTATCGAAGTTGCAGGATACCAAGTTGCCGACGAAGCAATGAAAAGAGCAGAGGAATTCGCTGTCAATAGATATGGCAACGCTCTTCAAGTGGTGAACTAAGTAGTATCATTTATTCAATATCGTATTTGAATACGTTTTAAAATTGGAGGTTTTATGTTTAGTATAGTTTATAATGATTGTACATTCGAGAGGCACGATCATACCATCCTCGAGGTTGGGAATATAATATACAAATATTCAATTTAGCTACTGTATTATAAAAGTTTCAATCACAAAGGAAATACTAGCTAGCGGGAGATATAAGGCAATATTTTGGAAAAGGTTATACCGCACTAGCGCACTTGCTGACAGAGCAAGCTAATTGCATGTATGGTGCATTTCTCTCAATCGAAGAAAATGTTCTTATCGATGTGGTGGAGTCATTTTGTTCCCGAAACAACGACGTGGGATATCTCCTTTTCCAGAAAATTGCCAAGTACAAACAAATGCTATTTGTTTGAATACAAAATCAAGATTTCATTGCTCAGTCAGTTGCTGCGCTCAGTCTTTCAATCAGATCCGATTTTTTCCCGCCAACTTTTAGTTTTCTCTTTCTGCATTCTTCTTTAAGTTCTGCAACTGTCATCTTAGCAATATCGACGACTTCTTCGTTAGCTTCTTTAAGAAATTCCCCATTTATTGTCATTTCGTTCTCTAGCTGGGCAAGCATCTCCTCTGTGGGCTCTTCGTCAAAGTCGGAACCCCTTGATTCGAACATCTCAACTGCAGCCCGGGCTTGTCTACCTAACTCTTCAATGTCAAAGTTCTCAAGTTCAGGATCAGCATCATCTTCTTCGCCATATTCGATCTCGTTAATATTTTGAAATAGTTCTGCATTATCTCCTTCGCCTAGCGCTGTGCTATCTTCGTATCCGTTGATCGCTTCGAATAGTTCCGCATCATCTCCTTTGATTTCGCCAGATAGTTCTAGGTCATGTTCTTCTAATAACGACACGAGGTCTGCTTTTTTCCCTTTAGCTGTGAAGCCTCTCTTTTTCAGCTCCTCTTTCAACTCAGCAACTTTAAAGGAAGACCAATCCTTCATAACTGGAGCAACAACAAGATCTTCCTCCAGGTCAGATTTGTCTTCACTTATTTTATTGTTATCATCAAATGCCTCAACAGCCTCCCTAGCAGCACGTGCAAGATCGTCCAAGTTGGTAGCCGAGAATAAGTCGTCGGATTCTTCAAAATCGTCGTCATCATCGTCTTCGTCTACCATTGAATCTGTCCATTGTTGCTTTTGTTCTAGAGCAGCGTCTTCGACCTCTTTCGCACTATTTTCGTAGGATTCGACAGCCTCCCTGGCAGCTTGTGCCAACGACTCTAAGTCTATATCACCTAATTCGTAGATATCCTCATCCCCATCTTCGTCATCCAGGTCAGTATCAGTATCGGAATCAATATCAAGATCCTGTCTTAGCTCGCTAGCCAGCTCCCCTGCTGCATCCCACTCTGCCTTGGCGGAATTATCAGGAGTGATGATGTCATTGACACCAACAATCTTCCCTTCGATCCCCTCCTGCGCCATTTCTACAGCAGCCATAAATTCATCATCGTCGAACATCACATCGTCTTCTAGTTCTTCGATTCTACCCTTTTCTTCAGCGTCTGCCTTCTGTCTCACATCTTCAGCGATTGCGGCCATTTCCTCTACCTCGGCTACCACTCTCGCCTCTTCAGCAATTCTTTCCTCTTCTTCAATTCTGGCCATTTCTTCTGCCTGTGCTACCACTCTCGCCTCTTCTTCAATTCTGGCCATTTCTTCTGCCTCAGCTACCACTCTCGCCTCTTCGGCAATCCTTTCCTGTTTTTCGATTGTGGCCAATTCTTCTGCCTCAGCTAATTGTCTCGCCTCTTCAGCAATTCTTTCCTCTTCTTCAATTCTGGTCATTTCTTCTACCTCAGCTACCACTCTTGCCTCTTCAGCAATTCGTTCCTCTTCTTCAATTCTGGTCAGTTCTTCTGCATCTTCAGCGGCATTTTTTCCCCCTTTCTCTTCTTCTTCTACAGCTGTTGTAGAAGACTGTTTTTCTTTGAGTACCTCGGCCTCGGCAATGGCAATGGCTGCATCTGCCTCACCAATAACTTCTTCAGCTTCTTTTAGGACTCTCGCAAGATCATCTTCAGAATCTATGTAAGCTTTTTCTGCTGCTTCAACAACGTCGGATTCGTCTGCCAACGACTTTTCTCTCTTCGATTTGAGAATTGTCTTATCCACGACGCCGTTTGTTGAAAATTTATCTGCCAATTTAGTTGCCGTCTCTGTCACGTCCCAAGTGATTCCTCCCACCGTCCGAAGTACATCACCGGCGACACTCTTTGAAATAGCAACGTATGCTGCGCTCAATCCGACGGCACCAGAAGCAAGTACACCTTTACTTACCAATAATCCAAGGACTGTTCCGGCGAGCGCCGCTCCTTTGATTCGTTCAGCAGAAACTCCCTTTTGCACTTCTGCTAAGGGTTTCTACACATTGCATTTTATGAACACCATCATCGTTCGTTAGAGTGCAGCAGCGAGTTACAGTTGGAACGATGACAACGATGATAACGGGATGAACGATGACAACGAGTATGCGTACCAAATACACACGCACACACACAAAAATATTCGTTAACTTACTATGGCGTTTTCTACCGATTCTTTTGCCTTATTAGCCCACTCAAGAATTTCCGCATTCCTTTGTTCTTCGGCAATTCTAGCCTGTTTCACTTGCCATTCTGCCTGTTTCACTTGCCATTCTTTTTCCGCCTCTCCCTCGGCAATCCTCTTTTCTTCTACAAGACGAGCCTCTTCTTCAAGTCGGATCTTTTCTTCTTCCACCCTAGGTTTCTCCTCCTCTTCCTCCTCCTCCTCCGCTTTTATTGACGTCAATCCGATGTCATCATCGTCATTATTGTGTGATGGAAGCTCTTGCGGTGAAGCGAAAAATATGTCTGATGGTAAATCCTTTGGTGGATGCGGATCAGCTCCCGAAGACGAAGATGTGTCGTCGTCAGTGCTGCCAGCACCAGCAGCTATAACAAGCTTTCTTTTCGGTCGTAAAAATGCGGTATGTGAAAAATTCTTTCGCAATAATATGGATTCTAATCGACGGCAACCCCAAAATGTGTTCAGAGATTCATTATATTGAACAAGAAATCCCGCAAAACATATCAGTTGCAAGAGCAAATTGTGGGACTGTAAGCAATTCTGTCTTGTCATGATGATAACGACAAGAAACGAGCTTATATGATTTTGGATATTATATCAAGACCGATGGATGGCTAAATCAGCTTTTAAGTCAGATGTGATGTGATGTGATGAATGTATATGTGATGACTGAAGAAAGTTTATGGTGGATTTGTAGGTATTAGATACGATGTAGCTAGCGTCAAGGAGATGGTTCATTTATTTAAAATTTGTTTTCTGATCCCTGTCGTCATTATCATTTAGCGACTGTCGTTGCTTTCCTTTTAGATTACCGTTTGTTATTGACACTCTACTTACTAGTCAGTAAGGAAGATCCTATTGGATAAAAAGATGTATATTTTGTGAGACTTCAACCGAGGCGCTACAGGGGCTCTCGAGAAAGTAAAAACAGAGAGATAGATTTTGTTTTTATGATTTTCGACACGTCAGTCACGTCACCTCATTTATTTTCGAAGTCGTAAAATCTCAAAAAATATGACTTGCTGTTGTGTCGTCTTTACCTGCGTGTTAGTTCATCACTCTTTGTGTGTCGTCATCGCTGCATCATCAATCATTGTCATCAAGCACTTTCAACTTGGAGGCAACAGCAAATAAAACAAAAAGCCACAAAATACCTACAATCGACATAAAATTCAACTATTAGATCGATACTACTCACAAAGATACATAATCTTTATTCCAAATCCATAAACGATAAACAGTAAAACAATACAACAGCACGATGATGAAAGTATCTAAAATTGCACTTGTGATCGTATCACTAATCGCATTATCTTCGGTTCACAACGCTTCAGGTTTTGTGCCATCGAACAGAATTACTTCCTTCTCAAATCCAACCCACGTTACAGAAAAAATCCATAAGGTTGAATCAACTCTGAATATGTCTGACAACGATGTAAGTTCTTTTTTCAATGGTATACGAGCATCTTGGTATATGTCCATGTCCATGTCCATGTCCTGCAACGACTGAAAGGAAACGACTATCTCAAAAGAAAATAATTATTATTTACTAGCAAGTAGACAAGATCACTCACCATTATTATTTTTTGTCATTACTATTTGTATTTCTTCAATTGAAAAATATAGGACTGGGAAGCACCTAAGACAGCCATGATCGGAGGTGCAGGAGTTAATAACGCTGGTGAACCTCCATTCGAGATCCGAGGATTTTCTCTTGGAAACCTTGTCATCTTATCTGGTGTAGTTATCACTGTACTATCATTCGCCGAGTATCTTAGTGACTCCAGTGGTGAAGGATTGAACGTATCTGGTCTGGGATTTGTTTACGGTATTCCGGTATGCCTTGCTGGAGCCGCATTGAAGTATGCAGAAATCAATCCAGTTCCTCTTATTACCAACCCTGCTGGTGAACGTGTATATGAGGCAAAGAAAACAGAAACTATTGACAAAATCAAACAAGACGTTACGAGACATAGATACGGAGACGAAGCTCATTTAGATACAACGGTGAGAAAGCTTGGCTTGGTAGTTCCTGGAAAAGATTATCCACAACTTCAGGAATTGAGAGCAGAAGATGCCGACGGGGAGCTTGCCTTCACTATGGTATGGCAATCGATTGATACTCCTTACAAAATGTGGGCAGATGAACGCAGAGTGAAGAAGTACGAAACATTCTTCGGACCAGGTGTAACTGCAGAAGTCGTTAAAATCGATGCTGAACAGAGACTTGTTGGAATTCGTCTTACGACCACATCAGCTACTAAAGAAGTGGAAACCACAGCAGCGTAATTATTAAATTTTTAAAATTAACAGAAGACCCTTGTAAATTATATTAAAGCATTACTCACTTGTACAATACATTACATTAGCATCCATATTTTTCAGAGGCGATTATAATATAGATATTATGTAGATTTTATAAGCATCATTCTTGAGTAGACATACTTAAATTAAACAGAGTTATGGAAAGCACTTGATATTTAGAGAAAGCATTTTCTTTTCTTTCCTTTCAAAAACTACAAAAAGTGGAGTTCGTCACTAGTCCACCAACAGAATTGTAGAATTGTAGAATTATAGATATGTTATATGTTATATGTTATATGTATATATATATTACAAAAGTATTAAATAGATCGACGATCGCATTTTATAATTTTCTACGTTTCGATCGAGAAGAGTCATTCTCCCCGTCCAAAGAACGCTTCCCGGAAACTTCTCCCTCCAAAATTTCCCCTTCGTCTTCTTCCTCTTCCGCCCCTCCACCTTCGTCATCCCCGTCATTTTCGTCGTCTTCTTTTAAACCGGAGGTTTCTGGAAGGGATTTACCGCCAGATTCTTTATCGTTAACGGCGCTAGTATCGTCGACGTTTTCTCCCAATGATCCCGTTGTGGTCTCGACTTTGATGAACTTGTCGTTGCTACTAATGAGCGCGGCATTTACTTCTTTTGTCACCAATGCTTCTTCCTCGTACAAAACCATGGCAGCTTTTTTCGCCTCGTCTGATTCAAGTAAAATGTTGTGACGAGCCACTACCGCTTCGGTTTCTGATCTAAGTAACGTCATCATAGATACCAACTCGTCGTTTCGTTTGCGCCGTTTTATGGCTTCCGTTTGAAAGTCCCTGTTAAGATTTCGCTCTTTTTCGATTTCCCGTTTGAGACGCGCTACGTCTTCCCTCAAAGCAGGAAGATGTTCCGACGTATCTGGCCGTTTGGTGGGAACCTGATTCGGTATCCATACTAAGGATCCGGTTTGGCTCCAAAAGCTCCACACGTGCCCCAGGCCGTGGCGTGTCCCGGTTGCTGACCAAGCTGCGAGAGAAGAAGGGGAACACCAGGTGGGATCTTTGGAATTCTGGAAGCAGGCCAGTGGCAGACTCCCGACGAAGAAGTCCCACCGCTCTTTACGATACTTTCTTCCGCCTTTTTCCATTGCTTGTCGAGGTCGTTCCATACGGTATGTAAATCAGCCTGGTGTTCCTTAGCCTCCGAAGATGATAAAGAATGCGATCCTCGGTATAGCAAACACTGTAGGGTTTCGCGTACAATCTGGAGTCTGACTCGTTGTAGAGCCAGGAGCTTTCCCCGTTTCTGTACTTGCTCTTGCAGAAACGATACACGACCGTTGACATCTCATTTTTTACCTTGAGTTTCTTAGATAAAGAATATAATGAGCCCGCAAACTTAGGTACTGGCCCTCATATATCTCACGCTGAGCCTCGCACTGCTGGATTTTTTGGCGTAAGGTTTGTAACCGTTTTTCTTCTTCCGGATCGATCCGGACAGGCATAGCGATGATAGGCATTTGATGGCCACGGTATGGTCCACCTGCGGATGCTACTCGTGATTGTCCCCCTTGCGCAGATTCCAAATTATTGTGCGGTCCCTTGCCATTACTTCCGCTGCTGTTTTCCTTCGCGATCTTGTTATTTTGATTAGTGAAAATGTAATACTGCTGTGCGTATGACGTACACGCATTGGAAAAGGCTTCCATGTGACGCAAATCGCGTTCCATTTCCTCTTGCGTCAACGGTGCTAATGGTGTATTAGCACCTGTTAATCGAGCCGATAATCCACGGGCTAACAAAATATGATCCTCCTGCGGCTTTGTTCGCGCCTTTAAAGAGGCGGTCGTACCGACACGACTGTTGATATTCTTTCTTTCTACCATTTTTTTTGATCTTTTTTCTTCTAAAATTCAGTTTATTGTTTCTCTATATATTCTTAGTGCTACAGATATAAATAGAAATACGGAAGATGATATCTTAGTACGTGAGTAGAACGAATAATGAACCGAACCAAAAAGTACGAGTCAACGAAACGTTTTGTCGTTTTTTTTGTGAGATCGATGATTGATTGATTGATTGATTGATTGATTGATTCTCAATTTGCGATCAAACAGCTAGATAAAAGTGCACCGTTATTAACTTTAGATTCTGACAAAAATATATACAGATTGATTAATACATAGCAATTTCAATTCACTTTGCTTTATCACGACAATACGATAAATACGGCAAAGACGATACTATTATTGAGCCATTTTTCTCTGTTAGTAGAAATAATGCAGTTACACACTCATCGTATACGTCGATCTTTTTTTTCGCACTTACTTCGTAGATTAGATGATACCAAACTGATCGATGCAATGTAATTTGGGAATATTATTCAATGCCTTCAATGTTCATCGATCATCTATGTTTTCTCATACTACTTCGAAGTACTTCAAGTAAGTTACTGCTGTTGAGAGTTCGGATGTGATTTTTTGCTTTTTACTCTACTAGTTAGTGCTAGTAGTACTGTATTGCTGTTTAGCTCTGTAATCGTAAGAGGTTATAGATATTACCTATAACTAGTATGTATAAATAATAAACTTTATCTACGCGCGACATGCGCATTAGATGTCTAATAGAGAATGAATGAATGAATGAATCAATCGATCCTACTATCCGGTTTACATGCTTAATATTTAAATATTTTGTAAAGTTGTTTACAATAAGAACAATTGTTTTCACAATCCTTTCTCTGTTTGACTTCTTGTGACTAACCTTTCACTAGCCTAGCCAAGCTAGCAAGAAAGCTAGCTAGAAGTCGTATTATTTGTATTTCTAGATATAGGAATTTGACGATCAAATAACCATAATTTTATTTCGATTTGAATTATAGTTAGTATTTTTCTCAAAGTACCGCTGTTAAAAAATAGTTGTAGCATCTTGTCGGAGAAGAGAGAGAGAGAGAGAGAGAGAGAGAGATTCTTAACACGTCATGTCAAGACATCGGAACGTTCGAAACCTCGTTGAGGATGACTATTACGATGGATACGACGACGATGATTACTACGATGACGATTACTACGATGAAGAGGATAAATATAAAGCTCATGCGCCACCTCCGAAGGCCGCTCCTATAGCCTTAACGAAAACTGCTAAAGTTGTCGCAACTACCACGAAAGTATATATTGCGTCTTCGACTACGACTGCGTCATCTAAATCAAACCCAGGTGTAACGAAAGCGCCGCCGGGATGGGAAAAGCCTTCTTCGGTATCTGTATCTTCGGCGCCACCTGGAATTACTACGCCTCCTACCGGATGGGGGAAACCAGAGCCAACTGGGACATCCAACTCGATAACATTAACGACGACGAAAAGTTCATCTCAAAGCCCGATAATGAAAAATCGAAGCAAAAGTCCAAAACGAGGAGGAAATGCTTCGTCGATGACTTCTTATATACCAAAACCGATTCCAGATTTTGTCCGAAATCAGAAATCACAATTAACGATGGTCATTCTTGGACACGTCGATGCGGGTAAAAGTACTCTAATGGGACAAGTCCTAGTTTCGACTGGTCAAGTGACAAAACGTGAAGCCGCAAAACAGACAAAATTGAGCTGGCTTTTAGACGAAAACGAATCTGAACGTGCTCGAGGTGTAACGATGGAAATCGGTACAAGTACGTTTTATAACTTAAATTTTGTATGACTGCGATCATTTCATCTGTATTTTTCATATCTCCCTTCCTTTCCTTTCCCTTCACTGTTGCTGATTGATTCTAACGATTAAACCATTCTTTTATTTGCTTGTTGTTCTTTTTTGTTTGTTTGTATAGAAACCATACGAGTACCAAAGCACGACATTGTGGTCTTGGATGCTCCTGGTCATCACGACTTTATACCAGTGTGAGTTTTCCGCAGCAGGGAAGATGCTTTATCCGCCGTTTATTTCTTGATTCGTTTTGATTTGCATTGTTTGGTGACTGATATCATATGTGTTAATTCTCCTTATGAATATTCAATACGAACTGAAAACACTTCCGATCCAGTAGTTGATGAAGATTGAAAATTTTGTAATCTGTTCCCTTTTCTCAAAGCTATAACTCACTCTTATTTTTCAAAAACATTCCTTTGGTGATTATAATCCAACTGTGTGAACTTGATCTGTTGACTCATTATGACTCGTTTGAAAAAAGGATGATCACGGTAAGCGTAATAATAATAAAGAATGACAGATAACGTCGCATCGTATACTGAATGTTAGTCATATTCAGCATTCGTCGTCGGATTGTGTGTGCGAGTGTATATTGCGACAACAACAAAGATCCTTCTCACATTATTCATTATTTGTTTATATTTTCCTTCGAATAGGGAGCTGCCAACGCCGATGTTGCCATTCTTGTGGTAGCAGCAGTAACAGGTGAATTCGAAGCAGGTTTTAGCGGGGGAGGTCAAACAAAAGAACACATCCAATTAGCGCGAGGGCTTGGAGTAACGCAGATCATCGTTGCTATCAACAAACTTGACGTAGAAGGATGGAAAAAGGGCCGATACGAAGAAATTCAAGGAGACATTAAACAGTTTTTACTGAAACAGGAATTCAAGGAAAAACGGATACAGTTTGGTAAGTGAGATATTAAAGAAATGTATGATTCCAGATTGGTGATTTTTAATAGATATCGTCGGTCTTATTTACTTTCCTATCTTGATATTTAGTACCGATCTCGGGTTTGACTGGCGAAAACATTAAGGTGTGCAATAGCAGTGAGCTATCAAAATGGCACAAGGGGCCGACATTACTAGATGCTGTTAATAACTTTTTCCCCGCCAATCGGCAGATAGGTATGTGAGACAAAGATGCTGAAATTCGTTATTTGTATTGCTCTACATGTGTCCATGTGCGTGTTACGAAGCGATTCATTCATTCTTTCTTCAACTCTGACAACATTTCAAATTTGGGTCAACACACACATATACACGCACACAACCTTAGAAAAACCGCTTCGATTCATTGTAACTGACGTTTTTTCGGAAGGAAAAGGAATAGTGACACGTGGTCGAGTAATTCAAGGATTTGTTGAAGTTGGCGATCAATTGGTCGTTTTGCCTGTGGGAGACATTGTGCGAGTTTCGAAGCTGGAACATCTACAAGCTCCCTCAGACGATATTGACGACCCTAGGCGTCTCGATACTGCTATAGCTGGTGATACAGTACAGCTTGTTATTAATGATATTGATATCATGCGTCTTTCAATAGGAAATATACTATGTTTCCCCAATGCAAGGCCGCCATTAACCAAGAAAGCTACAGCAAGAATAATTGTTATGGATAAATTAGCTGTTCCGATTATTCGAGGTGCACAAGTCATTTTCCATATGCACAGCCTAGATGTCCCAACGGTGTTGACGAAACTCGTATCCATTTTAAACCGCGACGGATCAATCAAAAAGGAACGCCCACGTGCTTTGACAAGTAGTGTTAGTGCGAGCATTGAATTCACCATTAGCGACAGAATTGTTATGGAAGCATTTTCAGATTGCAGGGCCTTGGGGCGTTTCGTGCTAAGAAGAGGCGGCGAAACGATAGCGATAGGAGTTATTGATAAAACACTATAGTGAAAAACAAGCATTTTCTTGAAACTACATATATATTATTATATATAATATATTATTATTTTTGAGTTCGAGATCTATTTTTTTTTGCTTCAACTACCTCGTATGAGACTTAGCTGCTCTGGGTACAGGCTGATACCCAACTCTCATAGAAGGTTCGGGTGTAGAGCGCTTTTTCCAAAAGTAAACTAATCCGATCACAACAGCAAATGCAAAAAGGACAGGAACGGAAATCAGGCGGCTGCCATCATCCTCACTGTCCCACCAGTTTTCAGTATTATCAGAGATTATGGCCTGTTCAGTAGTCTCTGATATAGAATCTTCGACCTCGGTTTCAACAGTTTTTGTTTCAATTGGGTTGTTACCGAAAATATTTTCCTCTTTCTGCCATTGTTCGACATCGTTGAAATCTTCTTCGTCCGCTTCTTCGTCCCAGCCACCCCAATTTCCATCCTCGCCATCCTTTTCTTCCAAAAACTCATCATCGTCCTCGTTGTCATCATTGTACTCATCGTTTTCTTCCCAATCATCTTCCTCAAGTTCCAGATCATCTCCATTTTGGTCCCAATCTTCGCCGATTTCAGTCCACTCATCTTCTACTTTCGTTTCGTCTGCTTCGGTAATTGGCTCGCCCATATCTACGAGTTCGTCCTCGGATTCCTCGTCTTGATCTTTTGACGTTGCCTCTTGATCTTCCGACGTTGCTTCATTGGAAGCTGTCTCATCTCCTTCATTGCCATCAGTACCACTGTCAATATCGTTAGATTCGTTTTCTTCCTCTCCTTCACCTTCACCTTCGTCGCCACCGTCGGGATCATCACCTTCGTCGCCACCAGAATCACCACCTATTTCATCATTAGGATCACTGTCATTTCCCGTTTCATCATCAGAGATATTTGTTCCTATGTCGTCGATCTTGCCGTCAGTATCATCAAGTGTTGATTCTTCAGAAGACTCCTCTTTAACGTTAAGATCTGTTAAATCTGTACCATTTACGTTGGTGTCAGAGTCATCATTCTTGGTACCGTCATCTGGTACTTCTTCTTTTTCCGATGATGATGTTTCCTTCTCCTCATCTTCATCAGCGTCATCAAGTGTTGATTCTTCAGAAATCTCCTCTTTAACGTTAGAATCTGTTAAATCTGTACCATCTTCGTTGGTGTCAGAATCATCATTCTTGGTACCGTCATCTGGTGCTTCTCCGTCTTCTGATGCTGTTTCCTTCTCCTCATCTTCATCAGCGTCGTCAACTGTTGATTCTTCAGAAATCTCCTCTTTAACGTTAGAATCTGTTAAATCTGTACCATCTTCGTTGGTGTCAGAATCATCATTCTTGGTACCGTCATCTGGTGCTTCTCCGTCTTCTGATGCTGTTTCCTTCTCCTCATCTTCATCAGCGTCGTCAACTGTTGATTCTTCAGAAGACCCATTTTTGTCGCTCTTTTCTTCATCTTCTTTTACTACATCCGTGTTTTCCTCTTCCACTTTGTTGCTTTCTTCTTCATCTTCTTTTACTACATCCGTGTCTACCTCTTCCACTTCGTCGCTCTTTTCATCATCTTCTTCCACTACATCCATGTCTTCCTCTTCCACTTTGTTGCTTTCTTCTTCATCTTCTTCTACTACATTCGTGTCTTCCTCTTCCACTTTGTCGCTTCTTTCATCATCTACTTCGACTGCATCCGTGTCTTCCTCTTCCACTTTGTCGCTCTTTTCATCATCTACTTCGACTGCATCCATGTCTTCCTCTTCCACTTCGTCGCTTTTTTCTTCATCTTCTTTTACTACATCCGTGTTTTCCTCTTCCACTTTGTTGCTTTCTTCTTCATCTTCTTCTACTACATTCGTGTCTTCCTCTTTCACTTTGTCGCTTTTTTCTTCATCTTCTTTTACTGCATCCGTGTCTTCCTCTTTCGCTTTGTTGCTTTCTTCTTCTTTTTCGTCTTCTTCGACTACATCCATGTCTTCCTCTTCCACTTTGTCGCTTTCTTCTTCATCTTCATTTACATCATCCGTGTCTTTGTTTTTCTCACTGTTTTCTTCAACTTCTTCGCTTACGACGGCGTCCTCGACTTCTTTTATTGGTTTGTCCTCGTCTTCTTTTTCGTCCTTGTCGCCATTGTCGGCTTCCTTCGTTGGTTCGTCTTCCTCGTCTTCATTCATTGGTTCGTTCTTTTCTTTTTCTTCTTCTTCTTTCGTTACTTCATCTTCATCGTCGTTGTCTATTTGTTTCTCGCTCTTTTCTTCCTCACCATCATCAACTTTTGAGACGGGTTCTTTTCCTCTATCAGTTTCTTTCTCGTTGTCGTCACCTTTTGTCGATGCATTCGCATCTGCTGGTTCCGTAGCTTTGGTCTTGTCGATATTCTTTTCCTCTTGAGTGACGTCACCCTCCGTCGATGTTTTGGTTGTATCTGCGGTGATTGCTGCAGTGTCGGTTTTGTTGGTCTTCACGGCGGCTGAGATAATATTCGTTTCAGCTGGTTCTATTTCTTTGGTCTTATCGACCTTCTTATCTTCTGGAGTAATGTCACCCTCCGTCGATGTTTTGGTTGCATTTGCGTTGATTGCTACAGTGTCGGTTTTGTTGGTCTTCATGGCGGCTGAGGCAGTATTGTTTTCCTGAACTTCTTTCTCGGTATTTACAGCACCATTGTCTTCTCCGTCCTTAGTTTCACCCTCCAAGTACCTCGCGATACGTGATACACTTCCTCGGAGAGTCATAATTAATTAGTACAGTGTATTTCGCTTTAGAAAATATTTTATGATTGAATGCAAAAAACACACTACTTGTAGTCGGCAAATTTCGAATACTAACTGTACTACTCTGACAGCGCTTTAGTAAAAAAATCTACCAGAGTCGGTTGCCCATCTATACTGGCGGAAATACTGATGGTCTTCAAAAGTTGGTAATGAAACCTTCTTTTTAATTATTTTTAGATTAAAACGATTTGAGATTTGCTTTTTTTATCTTCTCTTTTGGCGTGACCGAATTCTTTTTGTGTGTGATCAAAATTAGATTTGGTAATGTACGGTTGTACGGTACCACTACTTCAAGTAACATAGTAGGTACATTTATTAAATTTTCTTCTGGTTTCTTGTTTTACAGCGAGTTTTAAGAACAAATCATGACTTAATTTCGTGGGACTCAAAAAGTAAATTCACTGTAAAAAACAACTTCATAATTCATGCAATTTTCAATCAAAAATGATTATATTACGCTTCTATTCAACAGAAATGGATAGTACATTCCTACTCCTGGTTTAAAATGGGTCTAGAAAATATGTTTAAATCTTAATTTAAAATGAATAGTTTGTAAGTTGCATGCCTTTGAAAGTACTATAGTTTTACTAGTAATGTGTAGTAAATTGTGATTGAAAAACATTCAGCTGGGACAATTTTTAAACTTTTTGACCAAACATGCGCCGCGAGAATTTTTGTTCGTGACGCATACCTCAATAAATTTATTACCCTGCTATTCGTGTATTTTTAGTAATTCTTTTGCTTCATTTTTCATTCCAAAATTACCCGTTGCATTGAAGTACCATAGCTAGATAGCATCACTCATTATTCTTTACTTGAAAATTTAAGCGCAGAGACCAGCTAACTTGAGAAGTGTAGACAACAATCGCCATATATTATTAAGATACATACATCAAGACAAAATATGAAGCATTTTCAAGAACCTCTATTATATTTGATGCTTTTTTCGGCAATGTGGAATGCACAATCCTTTGTCGAACGGCAGCAACAGCGGCAGCAGTGTTATTCTAGTAGTAGTAGTAGCAGTAGTAGTAGTAGAAGTACTCGTAGAAGAAGTAAATATTCCAGAGCAGAATATCGGTTATATTCTTCATCCACGTCATCCAAAAAAGATGTTAGGTTTCTAGGTCGAGGACCCAACGCAATCGTACGGCCCGGTTGTGTTTTATTAGCTCCCTCAGAAGAGTATCATCACTATCTGAGACAAGCGGCAGTATTTATTTACGCCATGGGAACCGATGATAATGACGACTACGTCGTTCGGGGGGTGATTCTTGACAATCCAACACCGTTCTCGATGGGAGAAATGATGGAAAGTAAAATATATGGAGGTGTATACGATAATTTGATTTACAGAGGTGGAGATACTGGTGGAGAAGATGCATTTTGTTTGCATTCTATTGATAATTTGGGGCTTGAGGAAATCGGTACTTCGAATTTGTACCAAGGTGGAGACGTAAAAAAATTATCTGATCCTTCTAAGGTTAAATTTTTTTTCAACTATATGGAATTCTTAGAGCAGGAGCTGGAAGAAATGCTCGAGATTACTCACGAAGATGGAGATGGTTGGATTTCTGTGGAAGTTCCTCCGGAGATGGTATTAGATACAGATTACGATAAGGGAGATGCTTGGAGGTACCTTCGAAACGCGATTCGTGGAATGTAAAGTTAGTGATTGATTGGATTTAGAGGAGAAAGAAAAAATGTACGCGAAGCTTCCTAATGTTTTTTAGATTTTGAATTTTGTGGTTGTATAAATCGATTAGAGATAGACATCATCGACTAGAATTTCAATGGGTACTTAAAAACATCTTAGTCTTTACTGACCTACGGTAATCATGTTTCTAAAAGTGACAAACATAAACTCTTTTTTTTAAATGAGGATGACTTCATTTTTTTCTTCTAAAGATTGCCTTGATTCATTCATACTACGTTGTTTTCAAAGTTATGCTGACTTCGTCTTTGGTTTGAAATAATCTTGTATCACAAAGAATGGGATCATTATTTTTGCAATGATAGCGCTAGCTGCCGTTTCGCTTCCTAAGGGGTGAGGAATATACACAACACCTTTTAAAAAGAGTAAGATAGCTTGATAATGGATCCATATTTGTATTATCATACAATATACTGGAAAAATAATCATTTGCTTCGCAACTCGGAAGGGTGTGATGGGATTACTTTCCATAATTAGTTTGGCTGTGAATTCAATTCGGTTGTTGTTGCGTCTTCTTAATGTATTCACAACTGTTACAGATTTCGATGACTTAATGTTAGTAGCATTCGTATCCGATGAATCCGATGTGGTAACAGCACCAGGAATACCGATGAAGCTCCAATCATAAAAATAGTCCATTTCCATGAAAGGGGATACGTGGAATGCTTTAGGAAATGAATATTCAACTTTTTTTTTCATTTGCTCATCATCATCATCATCATCATTGTCGTCATCATGTTGAATATTTGTCTTTACTTTGTCGATACTATCAGGATGCAATACATAGCAATATTGCTGCAACCATGGCGTGTTCGAAACTTCCCCAACAATTGCCGCGATATCATTATTATTTTTAGACTTCTTATCGATAATATAGTAAAAGGAAACTGGATTAAAGTTGTAACCATAGTAGCAAAGATGAGTCAAGATCATAACACGATGCGTTTGAAGTGTAGGCTGGAATTTGCTGTTCGTTTTTTCTGCAACTAGACGCATTATTCTATCACCGATGGATGTCCGTTCAAGGACAGCAACAGTACCATTTATGTTATTGTCATTGTTATTGTTATTAGCATTGGCATTGTCACTGCTGTAGTTGGTTTTGTTTTCGTGCGATTGAGGTGATAATCTTGATCTGTCCTGGTTATTATTCCCCATTATTCCCTCTCCGTTTTTTAGGTGATCAGTTTCTCGAAATTTGACCAACCAAGTCGAAAGAGGCCAAAGTGTATTTCGGAATTCAGCTAGCTCTTCTAGGTCCAACGCAAACATAAAAATTGGATAAGTAAAAGCATGTTTCTTTGGATGTAGCCGTGTATGCCAGACACGACCGGTATATAAGGCAGAATTAATCATCGAACGCCCAAATTGTCCGCCTTCATTTTTATTCCTTGTCAATGATATGTGATACGCGTAGGCAAGGCATGTAGCAAGAAATGCTGATATCAACGGCAATGCAATAAACAGAAGAAAAAGTAGAACGACCACCGATAATAGGAAGAAGGCAATGGCCAGTAAGGTTGAATTCTTCTGATCCATCATTTCAACACTTCTAACAGACGGCAAATATAATGAACAATTTGCTTCTTCGTATTAGTTGGAGCTCTGAGCTCTAGCTGGACTAGACGATGCTTTAGCTAGAGTTATCGTTTGTGTTCAACAGCAGTACATTAGTTTGAAAGTTTAAAAGTTTAGTTTAATACTCATGACTCAAGCGCTGTAGCCACGTGTTTTCTCGCTAGTAAAAATTAAGCAGGACTGAAAAAATATTTATCGGCCTACAATATTCATATGAAATAAGAATTGCTTCATAACCAAGACAAAATGGAAAAAAGGAGCTTGGAGCTTTGAGAGGTTCATTACAGTATTGTACCATTATGGACGACAAATGTCACGATCTCAATGATCACAAGCAGTTCCAGTCTTTGGTGTCGGTAAAGAGTGATATTAACGCTACATCGCCCAGTATTGAAAGCAGAACCGAGAACAATAATACCATCGTTTTTCGAAACGATCAAAATTGTTCAATCGTCGAAATCCTTTCGCCGAGAGATAATAATAACGATAACGACGACGTACGATTTGTCAATGCACTTTGTATACAAGTTAAACCGAAGGCTTGTAGTCGAGTTGTGAAGGAATTGTCATTGAGTTTACCCCTCGAAGATGGATTGTCTCATTTGAAACGTGTGAGGAGATGCACAGCGTCAACAAATATCCTCCCGTTGTCGAATACTGTCACGTCAAATAAAAGTGATGAGAAGGACGCAAATAATCTTGCCAGACCAACCAAACGGCTCAAATCGAGTTTTGTTCTGGAACTCCTGATTAGTACACACAATTCACGACTGATCCCGTCTTCAGGTGACGACTCGGTGCAGTCGTTAACTGCGACGAAGGAAGTAACATTTGATAATCATCCAACTGTTCGCGAATTTGGACCATTGTATTCTGTGATTGTGCCAAAATACGAACCTCGATCGGAACAGGAATGGAAGGAACATAATTCCATCTGGCCTACCCATTACTATCCACTCAAATTCGATGAATACCAACGAAAACAGATAGCTTTGTCGGAATCTGATCAAGATCAGATTATAGAATTCATGGACCGTTCCATCTCGACGCAATCCGTCATCATTGTCAATCCAAAATATAACCCCAAAGATCCTGAGAATAAAATTGATAGCAAAGAAAGCAATAACCATCCTGACATCGTCAGTATATCTCAGAAAGAACGGAAACAGCAACAGCACAATCAATCTTCATCTTCGTTGTTGGACAATAACCCCCTCGCTACTCCCATTCTTCTTGCAATACAAGATGTTAGTCGTCGTGAGCGTGAGGCTAGTGTTTCCGTCGAGGATTCATCTTCGACGTCCATCGATGGCACGAATGTGAGTGGTATTGTTCCTGGATTTGTCACAAACGAGGAGAGGCAACAACCAGATCGAAGGAGGCGACAATATCTCTGCACCGGATATGATGTATACTGCTTCTACGAACCAAATATATTCGGTAAGTTTATATTAATTGGAGAACAAAAAACAGATCATTAGTAAAATCGCTATGCAACGAATGAAGATTAATGAACTTTACCTTCATACTATTTTTTCACGCGATGATTGACTTACCGACATTCCATCTTGTTTTTTTGTTTGACGATGACTGACTATTGCTTTTTCTTTTTTGGTTGGAACGTGCATTATTCCATTACACGAATGGCCAATAAGAGTCTATGGCATGTTTGCATTCTCGAGTGCGGCGATTGATTTATTTTGTCCCAACAAGTCATGATGAGTCGAACGACAACGCCATATGGGGACAAGGTATATCGAAACACGGTGTTCACCATTTACCTGGGACCAATCATAACTACCGTGCCTTTGAATATCGCCGTAATTTATCGGCTTAGAGATAAGATCATTGTAATGGTATCAATAAGACGTTACAAATCAAACGATCATGTCACATTTTATGAAGGATTTTCTACTATATCTTTCTAATTCGAATTCTTTCTACGCCCTTGTTCTATTTGAAAATTGTGTTGTGACCAACGATGGATCAGAAAGAAAAACCTTCAAACACTTTTTTCGGTGCTTCGTTTTTAACGGATCAATCAAACATGCACGGTGGCAAGAAAAACTCCAAGATGCAGACGATTTACGATGGATGATTTACGAGCCTCAAATGCGAAAACAATACTAAGGAGGATATAGATACAAAACGATACAATAGCATGTATCTATTTTTTTCTAGTTACTTGGATACAAGAGAAAAGAAGCTTATTGTCTATCTACGCAAATGATATAGTATAACTGAACGTTGATGTCAAGTCAACTTTAATCATTTGAAATAAATTTTCAAGAGAGTTTGTACTCTAAATCTATAATATAATATAGTCTCTTTAAAATAAAAAATACTTGAGCGATAGAGCACTTTTACCTATTTTATATTATGTACCGCCCTTGAATGAATTATAGCTTCTATTTGATCAAAACAAATATGCCTAGCTAACAACACAAAAAGATGCGATCGCTCTAATGAAAATAATAGCGATCAATCAATAGGATGTTCCTCTGATCATCGTACAACATGGTTTATTATAAATTGAATGACATTAAATGCCGTAGAAACAGGATCGAAGAAACAGCACTAAAGGAACCGAACAAACCTGGTTTTATAATATTAGTGCATTGGTTTCCCTAGTCTTTTACCCGTCGCTCCCGATCATATTCTTCCTCTTTTCTTCGTCGACGAGCAATATCTTCTTTCAGCAAATTTCGCACTCTTCGTCTTCGATTTTTGTATCCTAAAAATCTATGTCTATTTTGTTGTTGTTGTTGTTGTTGTTGTTGCTGACGTTTCTGCTGTTGATGTTGCGGTTGATGCTGCAGTTGATGTTGCGGTGCGGATCGTAACTGTGTCGGTAGCGAGGGTGGCGACAGTGGTTGGCTTGTTTTCACCTCAACACATTCTTCGACAGATGAGGAAGGCGATGATATTAACGAGCACGTAACTTCGTGAAGGTTAGTAATTTCGTCATCTTCTTCATTAGCAGTTGTAGTAGTGGAGATAGTAGATGGTGACAAGGGTATGATATTGACGATCGGTATATTTGAAAAGCGGACGCTCCGATGTGAACTTTTACTGTCGTCGGGATCGCATACTGGTGTTATCGATGCCGTGTCTGGGTCCGTTTCAGCTTCAGCCCTGGCCGCCTTTATTGCTTTCAATTTGTCGTTTGTAGCGAATAAGACCGCCGAACAATATGAAAAAGCTCCAATTAATATAGACTCCATATTGATGATACGATGTTTGTTGCTTGTTGCTTGTGGAGATGCGATGTGTGATCTTCTTGTGACAGGATAGGAGGAGACGGAAGAATCTTGTATGTGGTGTACTCTATTGCGATGTTATGATATGATGTTATTCTGATAGCTTGATATGAAAGCAGGAACAATTTTCTACTGGCAATAGATACGACACTGGACCTGTCTCCAACGAAATGAACACCTATACTTTGCTTAAAGAAACCGACGTTCTGTCAGTTTTGTTTCTTTTTCGGCAAGTCCGATTCTTCGTTCATTTTTAACCATTTTTTGAACTGCAATCACACATGATGACTCGGACATTTCAACGAAAATTATTTACGACCAAGATTTCAGTCGTCTATGGGACAGAAAGCGTTAGTCATTATTATTTTTGTCGATCGCAAATTTCAGGTTTTGTTTTGAACGGCGTGATAGTCGCGGAGAATTATTGGTTTAATTAATAAATTAGGAGTTGGGAAAATATTAAGTCAGTACTTATGGGCTTACTATGTTACTTAGTGATGTTGTGTTCTGGGTTGGTACGTTTCAAGTGGATTCAAACGGTTTTCCAGCAAAAGTTAAATGTTTTCGTTCACAAGCCGAATTAGCTCCAACTAAGCTTTAATATTTTTGTTTTTCCTAAATCGATTTAGAAAAAATCGAGAAAAGAACATTCACATCAGTATTGAATAATTGTGAAAAAATGTAGATTGCGGCTGATCATGCAAGTACTAGCTAGCTAGCTAGCTAGCTAGCTAGCTAGTATTAGGAGTGAAAACCATAATGATCAATAGAAAAACAAAATCACATTAGACAGGAGCAAACCAATCGAGTGGATCAACAAGTATTGCTATTACGTAACGACTACAGGCAAAACGACAAACGTCGAATGACAAACGACGACTCTCTATTTATATTACTTAACGATGAAAAATTTAGCTGAACTTTTCTCGAAAATTAATATTTTCCCTCGTCGGCAGGATCAGCATGTTCCCATACCAGTAGACGAAGTCGAAGACTTCCGATCAAGGAGCTGCGAAATTCTGAAGGCAATATCAGTACACAAAGAAACGACTAGCAGTAATAATTCTGCTGCTGCTGCTGCTGCTGCTGCTGCTAATAGCAAAGGGGGTAGCGATACGGGAATAGATATGGACGTTGATATGGATTGGCACGATCATATTCAAAAGGTATGCGAGTTTCAATATCAAGAAGATGAAAGGGAAAATAATAACAACAACAAGAATACATACCCCAAGAATAATGAGCCAAAACAATATAAAGTTAAACGATTGAAGGTTTTAAAACGAGCTCTTGAACGAAGGCGCAAATTTGATACAAAGGGTTCTTTTGCTGTTAACATGGTTACATATCGGGATAACACATCCCCATCGGCTCGTCGTCGTAATACGTGCGAATACATAGATCACGATACCACGGCGACTAGTAGTGTTTCTTGCTGCGACGAAAGGTCGCGATCTTCTATCTCAACTATGAGTTATGATGTTATGTTGCAAGTGATAGACGAAGAAACCGCATATTGTTGAATGCAATTATCCCCTTTCTTGATCAAACAAAAATACAGTACATTCTTCTGATATGGTCTGGATGTATACCATCGGATCTATTTTTGCCTTGGAGGAAGTAGGGAAGAGGGTAAAGATTTCGGATCACGGGGCGATCTTTCTCTAGCTAGAATATAATAATCTCATCCTTCTCTTTTGATTACCTTACGGTTGCAGTGTCCGAAGAACGAACGGTCACAAGGAACACACAAAGCACGAAGCGCAACCTACGATGCATCACGTTACTCGCCAACTAAAAGGAAATCTTAAATATGATCTTAAGCTTCCATCTACTTACTAGCCAGCAATTTACACTCCCAGGAAGATAATTTTTTTATCATACGATCAATAATACTGCAGAACAATATCATCCCTATGAATAATAACGTTTTAAGTGATATAATGACTGCATTTTTTTAATACATCAAACAAAATCTAAGCACTGCGGTAAATTCAATGAAGATGTGTGCGTGTGCGTGTGCTTTAGGCCACAATGCGTTTAGATGTTGTATAGTCTTATGTTCCTTCTGCACACTGTAGCACTCTACGGTTCACAAAGAAAACTTAAAAAACCAAATGTATAAACTGTTTCCTATCTCTATTTTCGCTCATTATTTCTTGTATATGCTCTGAAGAGAAGCTCTGGAGAGAAGGGACCTTACGAATTTTATGTACTGTGACTACAGAAAATAATCGAAAGGAAAAATAAGGCGTGGGAAGATTTAAATAGTTCATTAGTTTTATTTATTCATTCCTTGATTTTTCTCTCCATTTTCGAAATAAGCAGCCAACCACAGTGTACCTTTACCAGCAATTGATCCAGCGATTCCACTCGTATCAAATACTATCAAATTTGGAACCACCTGTCTATCAACTTCAAACACACCAGCTGCATAAATGTTAACGTCTTTTCCATCTTGTTCAAGATTAACATAACCTGTAATGATTCAAATGGTTTTTTGGCTGTCGTTGTGATGGCACTACTGTTCGTTCCTTCCACTTGATTATTTTTTCGATTATTCTCATTCTTATTTTTTAAGAGACGAACCAATATAGAATAATTGTTACGTCCCACTTTGTCAATTTCAATGATTTGTTGATACTTCATAATCCCAGTGTGGCTACGAATAACCCGTTGCGATTTTAGAAGTAGATCTTGCCGGTAAAAGTAACTGTCTCCGATAGCTTCGGCGCAATCGAGTCGATCCTGTGATTGGCTTATACTGTTGTAGCTATTCCCTTTCGATCTCGTCCAAAAATTGGCCTTATGTGATAGACCATTATTATTACTATTATTATTATTATTATTATTAACATTCTGTGTACTGTTACCGCTTCCGTCGTTGTTATTCTTCTGCAATTTAGTGAAACAACACTCCAGTATATTCTTTTCATTCCACTTCGCCTGCAACTCCCCAGAAAGATAGACACGCAGAACTTCTTCTGTTGTGCAGTCCACAGCGACCTGTTTGCTTTCAGCAATCACCCAATCACCGCCTAACTTGGTGCTTGAGAAGTACCCCTTTCGATCAACCCCTTCGAACCATTTAAAAGACGAAGACGACCGAACAGAATCGAAAGCTTTGCAGATGGCTACGGGGGATTGAAATCTCAGAAAAGAAAAACTTTGACCATAGCCTTTTTTTATCTGTTCTTGTTGTGCGCCGTCGTGATCAGCGTACTCGCTTCTATATCCGGCTAAACCAATTTTATCTTCAGTGACTTCATCATCAAAAATGTTCTTACTTTCCTTATTCATTCTACCACTACGTTTATTATGTGTGATCGATTTCAACTTTCGCTGAAATTCTTGTCTTTGCTTGTTCCATCCAGGATGAACAGTGGCTGTAGTAGTAGATGCCTCGCAATAGTACTGGTTATAGTACAACAGAATGAGAGACAACGGAAGTAGAAAACATATTAAACTTCGTATTCGGTATTTATAATTGACCATGGTAATGCTTGGTGATGCTTTGAAGGTCTAAGAATATTATCCAATTAAATAGTCCTCAGTAAAAAAAGATAAGAAGTGGTCTGATTCGGTATATGGCAATGGGTCTTGCCGAGTAGCGACAACAAATAAATTATACACATGCAACAAACAGAATACCGTAATGGATATTATTATTCACAAGATATCGTCAGAGCTGATGATGCGATTTTGTCAACGTAAGTACGCAGATTTTGCGCGCTTTCGGAAATCTTAAAAAAGAAAAATTTGCTAGAAAATCGTAGCACCCACTCATTTTAGAACAACAAAAAATTATAATGAAAAAATAATAACTCTTCAGTAATTTATTTTTGATGATACAGTCCATGTTGAATATTAAAGGTACAGTATAACATAACATAGCCGAAAAGAACAACGCGCTACAGTGTAATGCATCTGGGCATTTATCAAATGTAAAACATTTGAGTTTAATGAAGTTATTATTACAAATATTATGCGTGAAAAATCCTGCATGTATCCCCGAACAATCTGAACTTTGATTCAAACTTCGATAGTAGTAGTCCCCTATACTTCAACAAAAGATTACTTGCTGTTGAGCCAAACCTGTTAAATCGCGACTTTCTAACCTTTGTTCTATAACAACTGTAGCATCATATCTTTCCCCCCCGCTGCACGATTGTTATTGTTATTGTTATTATTGTTATTATTATAGTGGTTGCTTTCAGCGCTGTTAACTAGGGAGGGTTCTGGACTTGCCTCGTATAAGGCCCTCCAATCCTCCTCGTGGATATCGTCTAGAATCATACTAAAACAAGAAACCAATGAATCTCGCTCCAGCTTGCTATTGGCTTGCAAATCCAAACTACCGTTCTGAGTCAGGAGTGACAAGCACATCGAATCTGGAAGATCATTCGCTAATTGAAGTGCGTGTGTCTTCTTTCCAACGTCAATGTATAGTATGTTCTTCAGGGAAATCGTATGGAGACTCCCCCTCATCAAGACAATCGATACTTGCCCGCTTTGGTCGGGGACGCGTCGTGGGAATTCAGTCTGCCATGTCACACATGGCTCTCCTCTTCCCCCTCCTCCTCCGCCACCCTCTTGCACATCGTCCTTCAGACTAATCCAAACGCGTTTCGGATCGCAATGAACACCGTGTGCCACAAGACGGATGCCACGATTTTGTAAACGTTCCATCGTACTAGCGATAATTTTGTTAGAAGGGATCTTTTTGAGAGCGGGATGTTCGGGTGAAGGAGGATTCTTAATACCGGGATATTGACGACTAAATTGATTGCGAGGCGGTGAACGGGGCGGGGACGTTTCGGCGTTGTTAACTTTACTGGGAGTGTTGATTGTTGTAGGGATATCAAAATTTCTTTTATTCTTCGCATATGCTGATCCCGACGACTGATGTCGATTGTGGTCATTTTCCCCTTCAAAACTTGGGGTCGTCGATTGGGCTTGTATCGAACGAACCGGAGCCCAGTATCCAGCAGCAGGCATTTGACTGTCGAGTCTGCGAGAATATCGTTTCCGATTGGCCCTACAGTATTGTTTTCGAAACCCACGCGGCAAAAGTAGATATAGAAGCCAAATGCTGAGACATGACGCTAAGAATAACGTGTACGAGAACACAGATTCTGGAAATGGATTCAGTCCTTTTAACGATAGTTGTTGTTGTGGAAGTGGCAAAGTATCCCGACCCCGTAATGATGTTCTAACGCTAATCATGGATTGATCTACCAACAACCAACGGTTTGGGTTGTCATTTCTCATCGGCAATTTATATCAGCATTCAGTGCTCGGATTTGATTCTTTCCCGACTCCTTATAAACAATTCTCCCCTCATGTAGCTAGCGACCAAATTCTTCTTCGTTCGGATTCACAACTGTGTCCAAGTTCATGTCTACAATAAAAATCCTCGTAGTTGCTATATTGCTATTGGTGTACTGTAACTTTAGATAGCACGTGTTGAATGTCATGTGAAGCAATGTTCAATGTTGAATATAAGTAAAATTGAAGTGAATTCGATTTTGCGTCGGCTCAAAAGGCGGAACGGCGAGCGCGTTATAGAATCGGGACTGAGGATTCGGGACTGAGAGTCAACTTTAGTGTTCTAACGATCATAACACAACCCTGTTTAAACTTTATTATATTATCATCTTTTAACAGTGATAAAAGATATATGTTCTCATAACCTGTAAATGTTTCCAGCTACCTAAGTTCGCTAGACTGAAGACTTCTATGCTATTAACGTATATAAATAGTGTTCATTAGAAGTGTGAGCCTAGTTGCTCTCTATGATTGGCTATATCTACTCATATGGTCTGTCCTTGGTCAGTCATTCCCTCATATTCTGTTGAGCACCGCAATAATTCTGTTACCTTGAAAAAGGATATTGCTGCTATCAACGCGGAATACCACAGGCACATTGCTATGTGGTGTTGGCATGTTGCA
This sequence comes from Fragilariopsis cylindrus CCMP1102, assembly GCA_900095095.1. Lineage (NCBI taxonomy): Eukaryota > Bacillariophyta > Bacillariophyceae > Bacillariales > Bacillariaceae > Fragilariopsis > Fragilariopsis cylindrus. The sequence goes on along the minus strand of FMBT01000332.1, from coordinate 296,733 downwards.
ACGTTGGAAGTTTTTACTAACGAATGGAATCCTGATCATGTTGCATTTGATATCCGTGAAGCATACGATGAGTGCCTTGCAGGAATAGGCCGTAGAGGCAAAATCAACGGGCCAAAATTATTATAACTTGTTATTTAAAAGCTGCCGCTTTGCTCCTTACCGCCTTAGAAAGACTAGTAAGACAACCGTCGGCCGGCCTATGTTTAATCTCTATTAGTACACTGTTAAGTAGGAACGTCACCAAATCTATCGCCAATGTACTTGTTGATCTCTTCTTCCCTAATGTTTTAAACATCTTGGTGAGTATGTTGTTCACCTTAGTTTTCCTCTGTATTGTGGGCGGTGCCTTACTGGTTGACCTGCTTGGTTTGGATCTAGAGAATATATTAGTTTTGGCAGAACATGTTTCCTTGTGGGTACATGCCTAGTTACTTTTGTCTTTGCCGGTTGATCAGCCGTAGAATATCTCCAAATTGGTATGCTTCTTGTCTGTGCCATCTCTTTGACCTTCTTCATGCTATGATCTATGACTGGTCTCCACCGTAGTATCCATTTCTTAAGTTGCTGATTGGTTGCTTCCAGTCTTATTTCCAATGTTACGTTGAAGACCTTGAGTCGCGATTACCTTCGCAATTGTGTTTTGCGCGCGCCTAAAAAACTCAACGGTTCGCAGGTGGGTGGGGCGGACAGATTTTGACTGGCGCCGTCTCTAAATGACTAAAAACTTTTAATTTTCACGATCAATGATTGTAACTTTTGCTTGTTAGACAAAAAGCATAAATAAATCAAAAGCGGTCACCAACGCGGCGAAAAAAGAAACAAATAGGAACCATCGTTCGCTTCAATTAATAATAGCACATCAATATACAGTATATATAATCAATACTGCTTTGGTCGTTTGTCTTATTTGTTTCCCAGTACATGTAGTGGTAACCTATGACAATGAAATTGGATTGTAAATCATTAGACTAACTTAACAAAAGGTATCACATCTATCAATTTATTTCCCTACACTATCGTCGTGTCCATATGGTATCGACAACAATTATGGGAGCAACAACTACAAGAATGTCAAGAAGAAGATGTAGTTCTGTCGATAAGGATGGTGGTATGATCAATAATAATAATAATAATAATAATAATAGTGATGCGATTTCAAATACGAATACCAATACCAATACCGATACCGATACTAATATCAACAACATCAATAACAATAACAATAACAACGGCAGCAGTAATAATAACAATAATTACCACACGAATTACAACTCAAGAATAAGACGACATAATGATACGCACTACCAATCATTGAAAGTCCATTTTCGATCAACGGACGATGGGGAAGATGAGAGTAGTCAGAGCAGTTTTGCTGAATGCAACAACGACAACGATAACGACATTGAAGAAATAAATTCATATTCCTCTTCCTCTCAATCCATAGACGAAAATGACTCTTTTCTTCCTCTTCCACCCCCTCCTCCTCCTCCTCCTCCAACAATCCCAGAATCGAAAATAATAGGCAATGGAAGAAGTAACAGCGATACATATTTATATTCTCCTAATATTCATAGAAAAGCTTTACACGAATCAGAATCATCGGAATCAATATCAGGAATACTTAAAAGTGACATTGAATATCAGCAGCAGCATCGACAGCAACAGCAACACAACAACATACAAATAATACGAGAAGGTCATCGACGGAGCCAATCGGGTGACTTTATTTCGGTCCTCCCCCCTACTCCGTCTACAACTTCCTTACCCTCTCATTACGAGATCGAAAATGATGACATTACGATGATAAAAGAAGCTATGGCAATAGCAATAGCAACGATATAAGTAGTAGTACACTTTTTTTTGATCTCGAAAATGATGACAGTTACGATGATAAAAGAAGCAATGGCAATAGCAATAGCAACGAGATAAGTAGTAGTACGTGTACTATTACAGACAAGACAACAACGCCACAGCAACAACAATTGTTGTGGCGATCGCTTTTAAAAGTAAAGAATCCGTTATTTCTTTTACTCGTTACAGGTGTGTCATTATTAGGGGTCGGTCTATACACACAATCATACGCAACGTTATCTATTGCCATAGATCAAGTAACGGTCATTACAGAAGCAAGAAATAAAAAAGTTTCAGTCCATTTCGATTCAATCGAAAGAGATATACATATACTACAAGGGCAATTGTTAGAAATCGATCCGGGAGCAGTATTCATCAGTAACAGTGACAGTAACAGTAACACTGACAGTGGTGCTAGTTCTACTTTTACCAAGACAAATATAGATGACAAAGTGCCGTCATCGTCTTTTGACGACGAAGACGATGAAAGTGGTATGTTCAATGAAATGGTGGCAATGCAAGAAAAATTAAGAGTATCAAACTCTGAAATGAGTTCATTACAAAAGTACGTACAGATGACGAGTTTACGAGACGCTACAAGGAAATACGGTACGGGAGTTATCCGTGTCCAGTTAGAGCTCGATTTCCCCGAAGATCGGGAGAATCGAAATAAAAGTAATAAGGGTACAACAACGACCACGTCATCGTCAGGGGATGAGACGACACTAGTTGGAGGAGGGGAACAATCTGAAGTATCAGCAAAAAGTAACAACAACAACAACAATAATATTTTGATATTAGAAATGGCATCCCTTGAATTGATGCCCCATTCTGTGTTTACGTTCTTAGAGATGATCAATTCGAACTTATTTGATGGATGTTCATTTATACTGAATGCAATGCATGTTATTAAGGCGGCACCGTTACCGTACGATGGTAGTTCGGCATCACAAAAGGTGAAGGCATTCACTAAATTAGGGTTAGATACTGTTTCATTTCGGGAATATTCATCAGAATATCCACACAAACAATATACGGTCGGATTCGCTGCTGATGGTAGCCCCTCCTTTTACATTAATACAAAGGACAATACCGAACAACATATTGGTGAACCTTGTTTTGCAAAGATTATCTCCGGATTTGAAACGGTCGAACGATTGAAGGCAGCTCCGACTAGGAATGGTATCTGGTATCGAAAACGGATCGGATTAAAACGTGCCGTTATTTTATAGAAAGGATATAACATATATTATGAATACCTACACTTTTCTAGACAGTGATTTTATAAATTTTCTTCGTATGATTCAATATAGAGTATACCTATAGTATAATAATGTTAGAGATGAGATAGCGATTACAAATAAATTATCCGATATACAATATTATCGTTCCACTTCTTTCTTATTAGAGGCATCGCTTGAGTAGTTTTACGATCAACTTTGTCTTTTTTTTAAATAGTCTCAACTTCTACTATAGCTAGCTAGTATACTGTTGAAGTTCATGAATGATGATACTTTAATAAAAAGTACATATTATGGTCCACACACACTCAGACAATATAATATATACTAGCACTATGCTACTCGACTCGTCTATAGAAAAAAAATACTTAGGTCATTAATATTCACTGCTAAATCTTTGTTATTGCTCTTAGTTTACTATAGGGTGAAAGGTCATCCATTTCTCTTCATTCTACTAATTACTGTATCTCTGCTGTCCATACCCTTGGTTATTGGATCGGTTATTGTAATCACCCCGACCTCTTCCTCCACGACCGCCGCGTCCACCACCTCGACCACGTCCACCTCTTCCTCCGCGACCGCCACCTCCACCACGACCATTATTGTTATTGTATCCACCTTGATTGTTATAACTGCCTCGTCCTCCACCACGGCCTCGACCACGGCCTCCACCACCATCACCGCGACCACCACGGCCGCCTCCTCGTCCGCCTCTCCATTCGTCTCTACGACCGGTAAAGGCATCCAACAACCGTTCGTTGGCTTCTACCAAATGAACAGCCTTTTCGGAATATTGAAGTGCCATCAATTGGACTGGACTAGGATCCGCTTTGCGCAAGACAATGGTTTCAGTCGGTTGGTCCCAAGACGCTAACAATTCTCTGTTAATGATCATCTTGGAAACGACGCTATGAACTTCGTTCTTGCTCATCTCAAACATCGCACAAAGCTGACTTAGAGAGAGTGATTCGTATTGAGGTGAAAAGGCAAACAGGTAGGTACGTAGTCCCTCCAATTTGATTTTCGATGCAAGCATGGTTTTGATACCTTCGGCTGATCCCTCTCCGGGAACTAGGTCCCAAACTTCCAAACAAGTACACAAATCGACACATGTCTTCCAGTCACCCTTCGATAGAGCAGTGGAAGCACGCATTACATGATCACGAGTCTGTTCAGGCGGGCCTGTAAACACTTGATGGCTGTAAATGTCTTGGTACTTGCGGAACGAACGAGAAATGGGACGAAGTCGACGGGAATCAACACCACCGCTCACCGACGCTGCAGCGATGTTGGGAATTTCCAATAACATAGCACTGATCAAATGACAACCTTCTAGCAGATCCAAATTGATATGCTGATAATACGGTACCTGGCGACGCTTTTCGGCCTTTTCTTGTTCAGGTGTCTTGTCGCTGTAACGACCCATACTCATTCCTTGTGCCAACAATTCACGAACTCTACTGCTGCAGATTTCAGTCAGACACTGATGGGCCTCCCAAATACGACCCTCACGGAATGCGCACATACCCAATTGGACCATCATTCTATTAAACATGATCATAGTTGTGATATCTTCCACATCGTAGATAACTTCCTGAATGTGGGACATAAGCAACAAGTCACGTCCTTCGATGAATCGATCATGAAGAGCATGGTGATAAACATGGCAAATAGTGGACCGTTTTTTGGCTACGTCGGTTCCGTGTTTGTATATGTAAGTGCACAGTCTTCCCACCAGTGCACTGTAATCCGTATTCTCAGCAACCGAGGCTGCATCATCCAAGACAGGTTTGCCCAAGCTAGCAGCTGGATGCGTTGTGGCAGTGTCGATAGCAGTACCAGTCGCAGCATGCTTAGTAACACAAACAGGATGGAGAATAGCCACCTCGCCGAACTTATCATAAAACTCAGCAGCTTTGTCCACCTGTCGTCCAATTGAATCATGACGATAATAGATGTGCTCGATGTGAAGTTGTGCCATTTGGGCGGCTTCATTGATCATACCTTCGCGTTCAAAGTAAGATTGGGTCTTGCCAAGAAGAGATACTAGTTTTGATTCATCCCGTAGTCGCGTTACATACTCTTGCGTGTGGTGCGAAATTTTTTGTAGACTCTTGGTGTACTCCTCTTCGAGCGCGACATATGCATGGATAGAGATCCAACTACGGGGATAGTCTTTTCTCATCGTCGGTCATCGCATCTTCCTTTTCAACACGCAACCGTTCGTCTCGTTCATCTTCGGTTTCTGCCTCACTAGTGTGTGGATTGATGAATTTTTCGTCGGCTGCGACTGCCGCCATGGCTCCACCGACGCCCATAGCCGCTGCTTTCATACCTTTCATACGTTTGGCGTTGCCACCTCCTGCACCCAAGATCATATCAGCCTCATCAATGGTTTCTACACCCAACTTGAACCCACCATCGACAATGACGTTAGAGATACGTTCTAGGTACGTCGAGCATGATCTCCACGTGGCGGTATCCATGTAATCATCCATCGTTCGTTGCAAAGAAAATTGAGCACTAATAACATACATCAAAATAGGAACTTCCACACGGGGACCGAATCGCATCGATAGGCGGGATAATCCCTCAAATTGACGAAGAAGTTGTCGAGCATCGGTTCCGCGACGTCCACGTGAAGATGCAATCTCCTGAACCTTCCTGTTTAACAAAGCTGCCGTTAAACCTTCTACCGGTATCACCGATTTCGGAGCACGGATTGCCTCGTGATCTTTGGAAGAAACCATTGACTCCTTCTTGCTGCTAATCTCTTTCTTTTTGCTTTCAGCGGCACCCTCCTCGTCTTCGGTAATATCCTTTTTCTTCTTTTTCTTGATAACAACTGCCTTCTTGAGCCATTTTGCTCTACCCTTAAGTTCACCCAAACCATCACCTTCATCGTCGGAAGAATCCGAGTCAGCATCCTCAACGTCCCAGTTGACGTCGCTATCCGAACCGCCAGAATCATTGTCGGAATCGCTATCCGAGTTCTATACGTCGTATGAGAAAAAACACAGAGGTAATTAGAAAGAAAATTATAGAAAAAGTGGGTTAGTTAATAAGATTGATTTATGAATGAATAGAAGCCATACCACATGGTATTTTTTTCTAATCGTATCGTCACTCAAAAATTTGGTATAAGTTAGTCTCATCCATCGCAACAAGCTCGTCTCCTTGCCGCTTTGACAGCGACAATACAGTGGAGCATAGAACCCGAGCGAAGACATCGGAAACGAGGAATTCGAACCCAGCGTACAAAATGTAACTGGGTTGAAAGGGCGATCATTATGATAATACGTTTTGCGTTAACTTTTACAATCAATCTTTATACATTTATTAAATATGAATAAATGAATAACTTGACCAAGCAAAGTCACACAAAACCTTGAAGAAAGAAGAAAAACACACGCAACTCAACTCAATCGAAAATGTCCCACTTGTCTTTGAATTGTCTTACCTTATCATCGTCGGAAGAACTCGAAGAGGAGCTGGAACTACTACTTGAGCTCGAACTTCCGCTGCTGCTATCCGAGTCATTGCCGCCTCCGTCACCGGCTAAATCCACATCATCATCATCATCGTTGTCGTCGTCAGGGTTTTTACGGTAATGATCCATCACAACCGCGTAGGCTTTGTTGTGTTTTTTCAACGTGAGTTTCATCCGATTCAAGGATCTACCCTGACGGGCCGACAGCTTTTTAAAGGCTGCCTTGTCGGTTAAACGTTCTGGGATGTATGTATCTTCCAAATCCACGAGGATTTTGACTAAGGGACGAGGCACACCAGCCTGTAAAACCTTCTTATTTTTCACCATAGCTTTTGCGAGCTCATCGAACTCGGTTTGGATGATATAATAATCACGTTTTCTCATTGCACTTCGGATTGCAACGATCTGTTTTTGGAAGGTTTCAAGTGCACGGTCCTTGCCAGACTTAACAACCCTAGCTTCATCGTCATCAGAATCACTGTCGGAAAAGTCTACCCATTTGTTCCCAGCACCGGCTCCGGCACGGTTATCGTCGTCGTCGGACGAGTAAAATGAGGAATCGTCAGACTCGTCATCGTCGGACGAAGAATCTCCTGCCCAGAATCGACTCATAATCTTGGTTTTATTGGTTGCTGCTATTGCTGCTTACCTTGCTACCGTGCTGATGTTATGTACTAGTATGTAATGAGGAAGAGGAAGATGCTATTTAATATTTAATACTGTACGGACAGTACGCTGTACTAGTAGTAAGTAAAAAGAATGAGTGGAATTTTTCCTTGCATCCACACAATAAAAGATAGAGAGATAAAAAATGCATGCACATCGTGTGGTTGATGCTTTTTGTTGATTCGATTGATTCACAAATTCATAACCTGTTGCTTGTTACCTGTAACACCGCGCATGTAAAATTCGAAACGTAAGCCAACACAGCAATGACCAAGTACTACTGTAGGGCCTAATTTCAATGTTAGGTTATGCCGCATCCTACTCAAGCAGCTATTAGGGCGGGCATTAGGAAATTCACTATATTCATTTTTTTGTGGTTGTCACTGCATTGGTATAGCTAGGTATATTCAGATAATGATTTTGGCCATATGTTCCACATCAACAACATAAGCTTCCTTTGCAGGAGGAGTGTAATAGTATGTGATTTGATGAGAGGCCAAACTTGAGATGAAAGCCCAAATTCTAGGAGATGAGAAATCCAATTGTTGTTCCTTGACGGGCTGATATAATGGAATCAGTGATATTAATTGTGTATATAACTTATTATTTAATAGCTGCAGCTTTGCTCCTTAAGGTCTTAGAAAGACAGAAAGTCAACAATCTACCCGCCAAACTTATTCTACATTTATTTATTACTTAGGTTCGTCTCCAAATCTGTCATCAATCATCTGCTTCCCCACCTCCAATGCTGTTTGCTCTCTGCTAGTTGATCTCTTCTTTCCCAATTTGTTGTACAATGTTGATATCAAATGATTAACCTTATGTTTGATTTCCTTTATTACTGGAAGTACTCTACTTGATGATCGCTTCTTCTTTAATCTGGTGTACACATTTGTCAATGGATTATTGGAATATTTCTTTGGTTTCGATTGCTTTGTTGTTTTCCTTGATACCTTGGTCTTTGTTGGTTTGTTTGCAGTGAAGTGTTGCCATATCGGTATACTGTTGTCTTGTGCTAGTTCTTTCACTCTTTTCATGCTATGATCTATTACTGGTCTCCATCTGTTGATCCACTTTTTCAATTGTTGGTTTGTGTCTGCAAGTTTTGATAGTAGTGTTTCATCATATATTTTAATTTCATCTTCTGGCAATACCATTTCTCTTAATGTATACAGATGAGTTATTCTCTTGCATAGAGATTCATATTCTGCTACTATTCTGCCCCCTAATACTGGTGTATTTCTGTCAATGCACCTATCTGTCCACATTTCTAATATTATTGGTACTATTGACTGAAAGAAACCATGAAATTCTTCTGTTTTATTTTTGCTTTTGGTTGTTTTGTTGTTGTTGTTTGCATCATTGTGTTGCTCTTGTTGTCTTTTCTTCTGTCTTTTCATCCTATCATACTCAATTGGATCTACTAGGCGTAGTCTTGTCTTATATGCTTTCTGTTGTATTCTCCACTCCTTTGAAAATTTTCCTCTTAACAGATTGTCCCATCCTATTACTGTTTGTTCATCTATTAAGTTTCTGTACCTTTCCATGCCTTTCCCCCCTCTTATTCTGAACATGGTGTTGGACATGCAGTCCCCTTTGAAGTAAGCCATTAAACCTTCCTGTAGTATGTCACACAAGTTCTTGTCCACTGTTTTGCGCAGTACATTTATTTGATTGACAACCTTCTTTCTTACGCTTCTTCTGTGATCACACTGGAGGATGTGGTCATCATCTTCATCATCCAAACATGATGCGCATCTCTTGTCATGGAAGTGGTCTCTTTTGTGTACTCTTTCTCCTGTTGGAAGTTTCTTTATGCAAAATTTATGCATCCATGCTATTCCTTTTGTTGATAGGCGTTTCTTGTAGACTGGTCGAAATACGTCCCAATCGATCAAGTCAAAAATATTGTCACTCCACTTGAATCTTTCACAGTAGAATTTTCGTAGTGGTTTTAGTAGTATTATTCCTCTTACTGTGTTTTTGAAGTTTCTTGTTATTGTTCTTCCTTCGATGTGGAACTGTATGCATGTGTTTGGATCCATTGGTACAGTAGGTTTTTCTTGTAGTCTCTTCAGGCCTATCGTTGCCAATTCATCTGCTTCTGAGTTCAGATAAGCCTCCAGTGGCATTGCTTTCTCATCAAAAACCAAATCATCTTGGTGACTCTTTACCCAGCTTAGTTTTGGATATGTTCTGAATTTCTTCAAGGTCCTACTCAGTGCTGAAAGTACGTCCCACTCTGAATGTAGTACTGTCTTCAGATGCGCTGTTGGATATTCATCATATGCTTCTAATTTCTTTATCATACTTAGACTGTCAGTGTACACCTGTACTTTACCTCTTGCTGGTTCTTCACATTGTATTTGATTATCATAGTATTCTGTTATTAGTTGTAATAGCTTTGCTGCTGCTAGTAACGCACATATTTCTGATCGGAATGAAAGTGGATCATTTCCTGATGGTTGTCCATAGCAAGATAATAGTATGGTTCCATCTTCATCTGCCACAACAAATCCTAAGGATCCTTTGAGTGGTATTGCCCCCCATCGGTCGCTATGTTGTATTTCCTTGGTGATTTTATTAGTTCATAAACTTCATACGGTGTGGTGAAGAAATTTATTTCTGCATAGTACTGTGATACATGTTCTTCTTGTGATTGTAGATATTGCATTATTGTTTTGCTCTCCTCGTGTTCTTCCTTTTGTTGTCGTAATGAGTGGTGTTTTGATATTCTCCATCCATCTTCAGTGTCCATTACATCTGTTGGTGATGCATCATTCGGTAGTCTTTCCACATTGCCTTCTGGTACATAGTTGTATGTATCATTGTCTGCTATCATGTGGCAGTCATAGTAGTATTCTCCATTGGTGTGCCATTCCTTTCTAAAGCTCCTGTAGAGAGTGTCGGTTTCTTCTGAATAATAGAATGGCCACAGCCGTTCTGAATCATTGCTTGTACTAGCCAGTCACCTAGTGGCTTCGTCAGTCTCATCCGTTGTCCTATCTCACCTGTCATTCTTCCCTCTTCTCTATACTTTTTCTCATATTTTACTACTTCTGTATGATTAAGTTCCTCTTCATCACCATCTTCGTACAGTATTTGGTAGTATTTGCCTGTATTGTTCATTACTATACCTCTGAACGGTACACCAACCCAGTATTTGAGTATGAACGTTCCAGTACTAACTTTATTCATTTCTTCTTTTCGTTGCTGTAGACCCTCATGGTTGGTGAGGGTATCACTAATTTCCGTTGTTGGTTCAGTTCTTGGTTCGGTGAATAGGTTTAGTCTTGAGTAGGTACTTGGCTTAGTTCTCGGATCTAGACTTGGTTCGTTGGTTCTCGGATCAAGACTTGGTTCGTTGGTTCGTTGATTGGTACTTGGTTCGGTGATAGGATCAATTCTTGGTTCAAATCGTGGTTCTTGGTTCGAACTAGGTTTGCATATTGTCTTCAGGAATTTTCTCCACACTGTCCATGATTGATCACCAGGTTTTTCTTGTGTTATTTCATTCAGCTTGGACGTACATTGTCTTGTGCTTCTTTCACCTTTTGCTATGGATGGTAGTATGAATGCTCCATCAGCAGTGCATAAGTCAGAAATTCGTTTTACTTGTAGATAGCTCTTACAGTAGTGAATTTGGTTAATTTCTGCATTTGTGTAGTGTTTCAATTTTGTTCTATCCAATGTCAGTGCTGCTGATGGTACACATACTACATCCATGATGTACGTATCACCCATTCGTTCATCGATTGATTGTGGTATGCATTCGATTTCAAGACTGGCTCCGTGCTTTGCGAGGAATAGTCGTATATGTACATAATAGTGGCCTTCAAGATGGGGCGCTCTGATTCTGGGATACTGGAGTAGTGGTTTTGATAGTCCTGATGCATGTTGAAAAGTCCGTAGGAAGATCGTGGCTAGTTGCTTGCCATAGCCTGGAGTTCGTAATTGCCTGATTAGGTTTTGTACTGCATCTAATCCTTGTTCTATTCTTAGGTCATTACAACCTACTCCTCCATACGCTCTTGGTCCAAATACTAATGCATGAGCATGTGTTCTGGCTATACCGATTTTATTCAGAAGTGTTGGTATATATTTCTTCTGTAGATCATGCAATTGATGTTGGCTGAGATGACACATGCTGAGTGGGTAGCCCACACTGCTGAGAAATACTGCCGTATAATGGACCCAAGCGCATCTTGGTGACATTGCTGAGCAAGCTAGCTTTCTGTTGTGTGTTGATGATGTTTTCACTAATTTTCCTTGTTGTGACTTTTGATTCTTGCTTGTTCCTTGTTCCGTACCTAGGAACCGGTATGTTGTATATGGTGATATTGGTTTGATTATTACGTCTTTGTTGTTTTGTCTATCTTTTATTATTATTATGTTGGTTGGATCTGCTGGTGCAATAACTGGTGCACCATTCAGCCCAAATTGAAAAGCTAGTACTTGTGCAAAGCACTTGTCAAGGTTTAGAGCTCCTCCCGTTGCTCTCAATAAATCATTCCATAGTTGTGCATCATGTTGTGTTCTAATAATGATATCATTTACTGTTTCCCAGTCTTCACCATTGTTTGTAATATTATTATCATCCACAAATCCTAGCATGCCAATGATTTCACTATATAGTCTCCATGGGTCTTCATATTTACATCCGTGTCCATACTTGTCATGAATATCAAACAGCATTGATACTAATTTTGTCCATCCTTGTGCTGATGCAGCACTACCTTGTCCAGATCCAAATGCAGGTGATTCATCTGAGTGTTGGTAGGTTTCTTTTGATATTCCTATTCCGGTTTTTATTGCATATTTTGCTACTCTTAGCAGTTCTCCTAATATTTTTGTTAGTTTCTTGGGACATCCAAAAGATTGTAAGCACAGACTGAGTAAGTGTACTAATATTCTGTCAAAGCAGGCTGTTGCATCGTTGTTGAATTTCACTAGAGCCTTTCGTGTTACCATTGCCATTTCATTTTGGGTTACATCTACAAAGACTGGATCCATTGCTCGTCTATTCGGTCGACATCCATACACTCCCTTGTTGAGTAGGAAGTTATCTTCACAGTGTTGGTCCAGTTCTCTGAAGACTAATGAAAATAGTAGATTCAGGTCACATTCGTATAGGTGTATCACTCGTAGTCTGTGTATTCTTGGTATTCCAGTTTCCTTAGCCAGCATACAGGTGAGGATGTACTCCCATCGTTTGTAGACATGCTCATTGTCATACGCTGTCTGCAGCATTGTTGCATGTAAATCAATTATATCATCTCTGATATCATCCAGTTGTTCACGGTGTTTCTTGTTCTTTGCCTTTAGTGGTCTAAATAATGCATGAAAATGTCCCAAGTGCCTGCCTGATGGTGATGTACTTGTCCGTTCGTTCCACCTCGTATACTTCTCCATCATTTTCTCTGCTGTTATCTCTATTTTTAGTTCTTCTGAGTTTCTTTTCATTGATGTTAGTAGGAATCTTGCCCATTCATCATCCGTTATATCAGTTGGATCGCCAGTTCCATCAAGCAGATGTTCCGCTGTTTCCGTATCTGCACCAAAACCTATCTTGCGTATTACTTCTGGTGATGCTAATGGAGTGGATTCTGCTTGCCTGAAGTGTCTAATATTCTTCTCCAGTATTATTCTTTCTAATGTTGGTCCATCTGTTATTGCCAAATACTCAAGTTCAATTCCTTCTTTTGGTAGTGGAACTAGTACGGCTGATAGGCCCCCTGGACAGTTCATTTTTGATGGTAGCTCCGACATCATCTGTTTTGTATCTCTTGCTCTCTGGAAGATCTGCGCTGCCCTCTTTGCATCCATTTCTGGGTTCATTGCTACATATGCTGCTTCTTGTTCCTCTCCTATGCTAGTCGTCTTTGTTCTGTTATCTCTTATTAATTTTCTTCTTTTCTTCTGCGCTAAACTCAGCGCTTTGGAGGCCTCTGCAATGTCTTCTGGGAGTTGTATTTGGTTCTTCAACAAGAGCTGCTTTTGTTGTATTTGGTTGCTGCAATCGATATTGTTTTTCAGGCTTGACAAGTGGATTCGCAGTATGTTCGCTGTTGTCATTACTTCATTCACTTCCTCTGACCATGGTTCTCTATGATGTATTCTGCACTGTTCTTCTGCTTCTAGCATCACTGCTGTTATTTCTCTGTCAAGTGCCTCCAATTTCTTCTTTTCATACCAGTTCTTTTGTAATTTTACTCTCCTGTAGATATCTCTCATCTTGAAAACTTTATGGAGGTGTTCCACATATTTTGTGATGTTCTTCGGATGGGTTCCTCTGATTGCTCTTGATGATGCTGAGAATATCGATGGTAACTGTCTGTCTAGGAATCCAGCTAGTGCAAAGTCCACAAAATAGCCTCTGTGATCTGATGCTATTCTTGCATGGAAAGGTTCGTATCCACTTCGAAGTATGTGGTCTACTAGTCTTGGCGTTACAAATACATAATCTAATCTTTTGACTCCTCTTGTATACGTTGTTATGTCTACTATACCATGTTGATGACTGTGGGCATCTGTAAGTCCTCCTGCAGATATAACTTTCACCATACCGTTTGGATCGTCTCCTACTAATTCATTGAAGTCGCCTGTTAATATGATATCTTTGTCTTCCATCCTTGCCTTCTTTACTAGTGCTGTTAAGTCTTCTATAAATAATTTCTTTGGATCCGGATCTCTAATATCTTTTAATTTATATAATGCTGTTTGTTGGTTGTACAGTGTATCATCTCCTACTTTTGCATTTTTATGTTGTGATACATTGTAAGCTGTTAATATTATTATTTCTTTGTTATCTTTTCCTATAAGTGTGTAGCCACACCATCTTCCGTACGGATCTGTTATTGTTTCTCTTATTCTGCCTACTAGTGATCCAGTTATTCCGACCATATTTCCTCCAGGTTTTGTAAAGCTTAGAACAGGTGCTGTTGATGATGAATGTAATATTTTGCAATCTTCATTGTTATCTCTCCACATTCTTTGTTTTGACATTTTTGTAGCTCGTCGCGCCAGTGCATTTGATTCATCACCATGAGTCTCATTGAATGTAAATATATCAGCTCCTGCCTGTTTCATTTCATTGAATGCTGAGTCTAGTCCTATACCGTCTTTATCGTATATTCCACATACATTTTGGCAGTATACTCTAACGTATGGTGTATCATTTCCTATTGCTATATCATCACAAATATGCCCAAAAGGTAGGTTTTCTTGTGTTATCGTCATTGTCTTCGGTGGTGTTGATGTTGGTGTTGTTGTGGTTGTTGTTGTTGTTGTTGTTGTTGTTGTTGTTGCTTCTTCATTTCCATTTGTATAATTATTATTATTCTGCACACTATCTCCTTCTTCACCTTCGTCGTCGCTTGGCTCAAAGAATAAATCTTCTTCACTGTTGATTCCACTTCCGTAGTCACTGTTTTCTCCTATAGCTCTTGTTGTTGTTGTTTCCATTGATACAGTAGTTGCAACATCATCGTTGGTTGTGGTTCTAGTGTTGGTTGTGGTCCTAGTGGTTGCAATTCGTGATAATTTAGTCCTGAATGGTTCATTATTTCGTACTGATTTAGTGTTTTCTTCACTATTTCGTTCCTTTCGCGATAATTTAGTCCTTAATTGTTCACTATTTCGTACTGACTTAGTTTTTTCTTCACTATTTCGTTCCTTTCGCGATACTTTAGTCCTTATTTCCTCGTCATCCTCACTATCACTGTCCTCTCTGTCTCTTTCCTGTAATCCTGGCATTGTATTGTTATCATCTTCTTCCTCATTATCACTCTCACTATCACTATCTTCACTATTTCTCCTCTGCAGTCCTGGCCTTCTATTTCTACTCTTTGCACTACTTATTCTTTCCATCGCCTCTTTCAATTGTTCCAGTCTCTTTTCAATCGGTGGTCGTCGTCGTGGGGTGTCTTCTTCACTGCTATCATCATCCGATGATTCAACAGCACCATATCTACTAATTAACTCTGGTATATTTGATTCATTATTATTGTGTTCTTTAAATTGTTTTCTTGATGCTAATATTTTGTTCTCCTCATTGGTATCATCATCATCGTTGCCTCTATTCATTTAATGGATTTAAACCTGTCTTTGTAGATGTATTTGTTGTTGCTTGTTTGTTATTATTATTATTATTATTATTATTAAATTGGCTAAAATCTCCTGGGACGTTTGCTGTGTTTGTTGTTTCAACTGTTGTTTGTTCTTTATCTTCCATTGTTACATCATTTGGTTGTTCATTTGTAGTCGCTTCCATTTGTTCTTCTATCATGTCTTCTGTTGTACCATTTTCTATTGTTGATAATGCTGTTGTTTCGTCATCGTCTAGTCCATGTTTTGGTCGTTTGTTGGAGCTTGGTGATTGTTCTTGTGATAGACTGTATTGGCTGTTTGTTAATGTGCTCGCTGGAGTAGATCCTTGTTGTAAATCTATTACTGGTTGTATTTCACTTATACTTATTGGTGTTCCCTGTCTTCTGTCTTCATTCCTTGTCATTATCATCATAAGGTTGTTCATTGTTGTTGCTTGTTGTATCATCATTTGTTTCATCGTTTCATTTGTGTTTGCTGTTTCTTTTGCCATTGTAGTTACTACAGTTCCTAATGATTCTACCATCTTTGATACATTTGTCATCATTGTTTTTGCCGAATCATCCGGTGAAAGATTTGACATAACTGTTCCTATTTCTGCTTGATTTGTTGTTGTTGTTGCTGCTTGTTGTACTGCTGGTGGAGAAGCCCATTGTTGTAATGGTAGTGCTAGATTGATGTTATGCCTTCCTTTCTTAATGATACTCCTAGGTACTGCTGCTGCTGCTTGCAATGCATTTTGTTCTTCCATTGAGACGCTTCCATGGTACGAGTACTGTGAGCTTTGCATAGTTCGAATTGGTGTTTTGGGTTTATTTTTGTATCTTTCTCTGATCTTTTGGGCTAGGTTTTCTGCATGTCCGCTGATTGTTACTGTGTCATTCACTAATGGATAATTTTCATATGCTTTGATGCATTCCAATGCTGCTGGTCTGTCACTACTTTCTTGGAACTCTTGAAACATTTTCCCAATTGCTTTTCTTGCTGAATCTACTTTATTTGCTGGTACTATTACTATATATTTCCCTTTTGTTGCAGTTTCATTTGTCTCTTCAATTGATATAGCTCCACAGTTTCCTAGTATAAATTGTTTTACTTTCACCTGTGTGGAATTCACTACCTTTACATTGCCATACATATCGTCGAAGACACTGGGGTGGCAGTTTAGTATGGTGATCGGTTGGAGTTTGTGTTGGAAGTTGGCTGTATCAGCTACTATTTGTCCATATAATTCGAATCCAAGGTGTTGATTTACACTTTTGGGGCAGATTCTATAGTGCTCTCCAAGGAGGTTATCCGGTAGCATTGCCAGTAGTTCCATCACCAGTTTTGCTTGTGATTTTGTCGTCTTTAGTACTATTCCTTCACATACAGATTGGTTGGTATATGCTCCTCCTCTTACTGTTCCTCGGTGGCATTCCACTCTAACATCACTTGACAGGTTCTTTATTTGTGCTATTTGTTGAGGTGTAAGTTGATCTCCATTCATAATGTCTTTAATTCCATTTTGTATTTTCTTTTCCATTGCTGGTCTGAATACTAATCTGCTATGTCCTTTTTCAACAAATCCAACATGTTCCAGTGTGTTATCATTAATGAACGGACTGTTCATGTACAGTTGATTATGGTATAAATAGTTATGAATTTTGTTTTGTAGCTCTTTTTCATTGAGTGGCATTGATACCTTCATGAATGTTTGTTGATTTGTATTGTCTCTGTTTCTATTTTGATCAAAGAAATCATCAAATGTTGCTGGTGTTTTGGGAAAATCATTGTTTATGTTGCGGATGTCTCTTGGTACTGGTGATGTAGCTGAATTTGTTGGGTGGAATATAATTGTTGGTTCTCTGTGCTGCATTTCTCTCATTACATTCTTTATAATAATTTTTCCATCTTTACCTGCTTTGTTTTCTGGTCTCCATGCAATTGTAAAAGTATATGTTGCCATGTCTGTTGGTTCTACTATGGATACTTTTGGTCGTCCTCCTCTCTTTCTGTTGTTGTTGTTATTATTATTGCTGTTGTCTCCGTTGTTGCTGCTATTGTCGTTGTTTCCATTATTTCCACTATTTTCACTTGGATTATTTCCATTATTTCTTTCGCTTCCGGTATTTTCTGTATCATTTCCATCTTCCTGCATTTGATCATCTGTCGCACGTTCCGTTGCTAATCTTCTGTTTTCTGTATCTCCTGCTTGTTCATTTGCCATTGTTATTCTTTCTTTTCCTAGTTCTTTTTCTTCACTTGTTGACTTGTTTGGAATATTTTTATTCGTTTTATTATTATGTTTTTCTTTCGTATATCTCTCCTCTTTATCTTCTTCTTTATCTTCTTTGTCTTCTTCTTGCTTCTTCTCCTCTTCTTTATCTTCAATTCGCGGTGATGTTAGCCGTTGTTCATTTTGATTTCTACTGATAGGTTCAAAATCAATTCCATCAGTGATCATGCCTCTGGTTGTTCGTGTTGGTGGTTCGATTTTCTTCACTTCTTCTTCTTCTTCTTCTTCTTCCTCTTCTTTGTCTTCATCTTCATCTTCATCTTCATCTTCTTCTTCTTCTTCTGTTGTTGGTATTTGATTCATTAGTTGTTTGGTTACAATATCAACTGCTGATTTGTCGTCGTCGTCGCTTTCTGTTTTATCTGGTATGATACATCTGTTTCTTCGTACCGGTGATTCAATTCGTACTTCCATTGCTCCATGTACTGTTGTTGTTTCCACATTTATGGTTGTTATGATCGAGTCGATAATTGGCATTTCCATGGTTGTTGTTTTGGGTTTGCGTCTTCCATTGGCCTCTATTGTAGTCCATCCTTGTTCATCGTCGGTGTCAGCCACTTTGTTATTGTCGCTAATGCCTATAATTCCATTTTCACTGTTTTCCTTCAATTTCAACGATTTTTGGTCCAATTTGTCCCCGCTTCGTGCTTCCTTGGTGGACCCTATTGATATGTTGTCATACATGTCTTCTCCATTGGTGTGGCTCCATCCATGATGAATTAATACTGGCTTTGTTATCATCGTCAACAGTCTCTTTTAGAGGGTTGGTTCAGAGATTCACGTAGGATTCTACGTAGTTTCAGTACTGAGGTATTTAAGTGATATAACTTGAGGTGCGCGTTTTCAATTAATTCCAGCTGGAATTGTGATATTAATTGTGATTCATTACCAATTGGAATGAAGTATAGATTTTCAGTGTCATCTGTAGATGTGTCTAGCTACCTAAGTTCACTAGACTGAAGACTTCTATCCTGTTAATGTATGTAAATAGTGTGTATTAGAAGTGTGAGCTGTAAATATGTCTAGCTACCTAAGTTCACTAGACTGAAGACTTATACGCTATTAACATATGTAAATAGTGTTTATTAAAAAGTGTGCGCTGTAAATCTATCTAGCTACCTAAGTTCACTAGACTGAAGACTTAAATGCTATTATTAACGTATGTAAATAGTGTGTTATTATAAGTGTGAGATTAATTGCTCTCTATGATTGGCTATATATACTCGTATGGTCTGTCCTTGGTCAGCCATTCCTTAGCTACACCTGCCTTACGCCTAGCCTCCATCATCATCAGAAAATGAGACGTTTGCAGAGAATTAATGCTGTTAACAGAATGTAGGTGTGGCGTGTTCCGGCTCAACGCGGTTCTTCATGGGACAACGGGACTCAATTTTTTGATTCAAAAATAATGCGCGATACCTCGCAACATGGAAAATTCCTTTGGAGATTACTAAGAATTGAATGGAAAATTATCCAATGATCATGACAATGGAAATGTATTGAATCAAACCTCCATGGATATCAATTTGTTTAATTCTGTAAAGTTATAAGACGAAATATAGATATTTGTACAGTTAATAAGGACAAAAAGTTTCGGTTAAATTTGGTCATTTGGGGAAAATTATATGAGGTCGTAGTATATGGGTGGCAGGCAAATTTGGAAACGTCACAAGAGGTGCATAAGAGAGGACACAGTCAACAACCAACAAATTATCAACATTACTGACGTTGTTGATATATACACATTTAAGTAGGTGTTAATTTATTTGATTGTGAATGGTGTTTGTAGGTGCAAACATTATTTGACTGAATATTTATGGCTGGCTATGTTGTAATAATTGTAGAACAACAACTAGTATGACTAAAAAGCGTGATTCGAGCAGTCAGAGTTTAAACTTGAGTCCAATGAAAATATGTGTGTGCAGTGTGAGTTATCCAACAGTTATTTTGTTTATTTTACTCAACAAAAACACCGTAGTTAATAGCCAACAAAAACACGCAACGCAGGATTAAACCTGTTGCAACTGTATCAAAGAAAATCCAATGACTGTTCATTTGATAAGTATCAGACTATTTGCAACAACACATACACACTGAAAGCATTCATTTTCTTCAATTATTCAAAGATATGTGCCTACAGAAAAAAGGGCTTTTTTATTTGATACATCTTGTACTACAATTATCACATAGCCAGCCTTATTTATCCACCCAGTAGACAACATACAAGTTGTTGTGATAGTTAATCTGTTGTTGTCATTGTACCACTATTGGAATAGTTCAAAATATACAGTACCAAATAGTGTTCCATTTTCTTCATGCTGGTGTTCATAAAATGTAGCAGTTTTTCATATAATATTGGTAAATGATGTTCTGTAGTTTCAACAATATAAATATCATTATTGTTGAGCTATCTACTATAATACTTTATAGTAGTATTGATTCTACTGTGTTTGTTCTTTTCAACTGTGGTATGACCATACTCAGAAGTAATATCAAAAATTTAGCTTAATACTCGTTTTTTCAACAATAGACAAAGCCTTTTTAAAATTCTGTGCAGTGCCTACAGAATGGCACAACATATTGTTCTGAATTGACCTAACATATTGTTCTGAATCGCGCATCCAATCATGTTATTCTTAATAGTCTCTTTTGTCACCACTGGCTAGTTTGAAGTCACACTAGGGGCAATTAGTTACTCCGTGCAATAGGATACCTTGCAGAAGGAGAATTATTAAGAATTGAATGGAAATTATTTCCATCGATACCTACGATGGGAATGTAACAAGTTGAACCTCCATGGATATGATACCCATCTGTTTAACACTGGACCAGGCATTACTACTAAAAAGTCTAACAAGTCTAACAAGACAAAATTCACCTAAGAAAATAAACAAAATCGTGTGGTTGGGGGACGCAATTTTTTTTAATTCTTTTTTTCCGCCATCATGGGTAAATAATGTGACACATAAGCTCGCTCATTAGCTGTGGATTCAGATCCAAATGGTGTCTCATCAAAACCATCTGAGACGGCACTCTAAATGATATCATTACTGGGAAAGGTACTCCCAGACATTACTATCAGTGGTATCCAAACCGTATTGGACTGGATTTTCACTGGATTTTCATCAGGGCCGGCTCTAAATGGAGTAACCGAATGCCCAGGGGGATGCGACTTCGTTCAAATTTTTATCCACGTATGAACGGAAGATACCAAAAAACCTGAAAATAATTTCGTTTTATTTCTTGGTTTCCAAACCATCACGATCGTCAAGATGAGACGAATAGAGGCGTAGCTACCCGTTTTATTTTCGTTTTCGACACACATTTGGGTGGTCAAGTCGTCAAAGGAGATAAATGCCGGAAAGTGTCATCCCGTTTAAAATATCTGTAAGAAGAAGAAAAATTATCGTCGTAAGCATTGCAACGAGCGATAATAATGAACATCACTACCGAGACAAATGATGCCGCCAGTATAATGGTTAACGTGGTTATGAAAGGAGGATTGAGTTGCAAAGATTCCAAATATGGTGTAAAACCGAATATGCTCGATATATGCACGAACCAAAAGTCAAATAAGGAATCGAATATAGATAAGACGAGAAGAAGTCCCACCAAATTTGATGACGACGACGACGACGACGACTACGATGATGGAAAACAGAAAGATATCACTGCTCAGAAACATGTACATTTCGACCAAATAGATTGGAAGAAGGAGGAGGAAAAGCATTGGCGTGGTCACGATACTCGTCAAGAGCGATTAAGAAGTCGCCAGCAGAAAAAGAGAAGGAGGCAACGATCCAAAATATTGATGGATAAGAAAAAAAGACTACGACGACGACGCCACGAAGAGCACCTTCGATTGAATGAGACCTTGTTGTATATACTACTGTGCGACGTCAATCTACTAGTATGTCAGTATCAGAAGGAAGCTTTAAAGGATATATTCGATGATATCTTCACTTCCGCTGAAACACCTGGAACAAGATTTCCTTGCGTTCGCTTTCTGGTGCTCCGTTCAAGACTAAAAGAAATTGTCAAGAGGTCAACAAAATTCATAAGCAGTCAAGTGAAAGAAGCTCTTCTTCGTTACCACAGAAGTTCTCCAGTCTTCGCTTCCAGCCTCAAAGAAATGAACTCATTCCACGCCCTTTGTCACCTAAAAAATATTAATCTCTCATTTCTGTTTGTTGGTGAAGATGGAGACTCTGATCGCCGAACTCTAATTTCATTCATCCATGAGTTCATCGACGAATGTATGGGATCTTTAGAAGTCAATCAAAAGTCTACTGAAACGTTTCTTTTCGATTGCGATTGCGATTACGAGGCGGATCGCTGTCATTTTTGTGGAGGAACACTTTGCTATGATGTTGACTTTAGTACTGTAGCTTATGATGGTATTTCTCGCGAAGCAAAATCTATCCTCTTTTTGATGAGCACGCTTCCAGCTTTTCTAAATCTAACCAAAACAAATGAGATTAGGCATCGAGAAGTTATGCTACTTATTTCTATGTAAGAGAGCCGTTAGAATGCCATCAAGCATTATTATTCAGTCTCAACAAACAAGGAGCTGCTTCGACTCGGCGAAGATGAAGTATAAACATTTTGAAGGAGTTCCAGGAAAATTTCTCTACCTGTCATGAGTTTCGAGAAGGAAGGAGCAAGAGAGGGAGGAAAATATACCACTACTTAATAATTGTACTAATGTTTAATCTTGTCCATTGTAAAAAAATGTAAATTGTAATCGATTTCGGACTGAAATGGTACGCTTACTTAGGAATTTTCGTTTATTTCTGTTTGCAGCGCCTTCCAAATCTCTGGATTTCGAGCTATATCTTCAGTATAGACCTTCCTCCAGCCATCCTTGGGTGTAATTAGAAAGACATTAATGTAACCCCCCGAATATGCATCCCGAAAAGTAGCATGCCGAATTGCCTTGATACCGAGGGCAACGGCTTCGTCAACACTCAAATTATATCTATTCTCTTCTGTATCAAGAATCCCCAAAGCAAAGGTACTACCGGAACCAACGGCAAATATGTCGCCCTGAATACGCAATCCTGTATTATCAGCATAGTATATGTATGGCGTTGATGATCTGGTATCGTGATCGTCTTTACTGTTGATGCCATGGTCATCGTATCCCATTATCATGGTTCCAACAGACAGATCGTATCCACGAAGCGCATATAGGTGATTAGCCAGTATACGAGAGGCACGCGCTACGCTCATCCTACGTCCATCTTCGGTCAATTCGTGCAGAAGGGCCTCTTCTTGAGTGCACGAATCCAATGCTGACAATCAGCTGCACCACCAGCCATCGTACCTAAAATATGAGAACTAACAGGTAGGACTTTTTGTGTTGTCTTGGACCCGACAAATGATCCCAAACTAGCCCGAGAATCAACAGCGGCAATAATACCGCCCTGAAATGCAAACGAAAGAGTGGTAGTTCCATGAGCAAACTCCAACGGCGGTGGAGATCTTTGCGATGGCATAAAAGAATCAGCAGTGTTTTCATAGTCACCCCCACGAAGAATAGTCCATGGTTTTGAGTCGTCTGGAAAGTTTGTGTCTTTGTGGAGACAAGATGCGACACGGTGATTCCTGACGAATGGCATACATTTCGGATTCACTTCTTGGGCGGCATTGATTGGATTCCAAAAGAACGTAGCCAAGGCTAAGCCTGTAGCAAACAAACGCCCTCGAGATCCAATGCTTTTTGGACAAAGCTTCGAGTATGCACTTCTTGAATACGTTGGCTTCTTCGTATCAATTTTCATTGGTCTTTCGATCATCTGTAGCGGGGATATGGATCGTTTAGAAGAGGGAGCGATAGAGGCTAAATTGCCCAAGAGGAGCCAATCGTGCGGTAACGATGAATGCAGTGGCAGTAAATGCGAAACATGACCTGGAACAATATCAGTCATCAATTGGTGAGTTAAACTAGAAGGCATAGTTGAGAAGAACCTTCGATTCTTTTCGCCTTTCCTAGGTCCGGAATGAAGACTGGAATAGCTGGCTGTCGACAATGTCGACCCCCCATTGATACCAAGTTTTTCCCCATTTAATGAAGAGATTTTTTGAGATTTTGATTTCTCAGGGAATAGTTTACGCCGCTTGGTGCTTCCTTTTCCTGATTTTGACCTTTTACTTAATAGAGTATCATTTCCCTTTTTCGACATAGCGATTTCATATGCATCCTTTTCCAACCGGGAAGGTATACCTCTAAGTCTCGGGTCGGGTTGTGAAGGAGTCCAGAAGGTTGAAATCAACGGGATTTCAAGTTCAAACAATGCAAAGGACTTGACAACTTGGCCGCTCTTCGTTGTAACAAAGTCTTGAAATGGCCGTACAGATAAAGTAATGGGTTGATCTTCGGGTACTATTAATCCACCTGTACCAGTATATCCTTCTCCAACTTCCGCTCGTCGAATCATACCGTCTCGTTGGAGTTTCCATTGATTCGTCTCTGATTCAGTCCGTTTTCTAGGTTCGTTCTCACCCCGAACAGTAAATCTTTCATCTGATACAGCAGTTACAAGAGCTTCTACAAAGTAGGGATAGTTAACAAAAACACTAGTTCCGATTAGCTTGGGAGCTAACATCTCAACTGGTGGTAAAGGCGGCATAAGACTAGAAATTTCTAGACAAGCTGTTTTGTATCTACTTTTACCGCCATGTACATTGATGCCTAGCTTTCTGCGAAAAAGAGTTTCGACTGGAGCGTCTCGCAGAGTAGAAAAGCCTGGCTGTGGGAATTTGGTTCCGGTCTTAATTTCTGGCTTAAAAACTGGTGTTATGTCATGCGCGTAGTTTAAAGCGGTCTGCTCGAAGGGGACTGTAACTGCGGTGCAAGATTCAATATCTTGAAATATTTCGCTCTTGCCGACGCCCGGAACAGTTTCACTATGCATAGGATCGTGCGTTATGACGACAGCAGTCCCCGTAGCGTTTCTTTCGAGCTCTTCCTGTGTCAACTGACTTTGGTCAATCCTAGAGGTAGTCTCGACTAGTCGTTGCGAATCTATGAAAGGCAATAATGTTACCGCTTCCCATGGCCACCGCTTTCCGTTCATATCAACAACGAAGGACTGTGGATAAAAATCGATGATTGGAGAGTCAGGATCTGTCATCAACCCTCTGTACGGTGCAGGTAAATGATGAGCTTGACTTGGAGGCATACAACCCATCAATTGATCGAAAGGATCCAATGGTGCACCAAGTTTATCTTTAAAGGTGATTTCATCCAGTAATTCATCTAAATTAACCAGATCACTCAGCATTGGACCGTAATGAAAGGGATAGAAATAGTCCCAAGACACAACACCTTGGTAATAATATTTAAGATTCCACACCAAGCCTTCCATGTATGCCTTGCGAAGAGCACGGTGTTTATCTGCATCGAAAGGTGTGAACTCGAACTTGTCGTAATAGTAACGACCCTTAAGGTCTTGATCGTCAATATCGGCTAGCTGATACTTCGTTTCATCTCTATCCGTACTGCTGGTGCTGCTACCACTTAGCGAGTTTTGAAGCAATGTGCCCATTCTCCTTATCAATCCTTCCTCCAATTGCTCCTCTACAGGTTGGAATTCAACTTTTCTCGTTGTTACTGGAACAAAACTATTACATCGTTATTATCCAACATATCCTCGTCGTCGTCATTGTTGTCACTATCAATGTTATCCTCGGGAGAGAGAGAACTGGTGACGATTGCGGAATCTTCCATACTTTTTAACATCTCACGATATGCAGCTCGATCGGATTTTTCCTTAGACGCAACGATTGAATCATCGGGAAGCGTATCTTTCATTTGTAATCTTTTATATTGCTTTCGAAGACGCCGATTCTCGGCATCCACTGTCTGTTTTTTCTTGTCATAATATGCAACCTCGTGACTTCCCACTGCTGCAAAGAAATTTTCCAATCGACGACCGGATAAAATATTACCCGCATGGGTCAAATACGGACCATCTTTTCCTCCCACGCCATCATGGTATTCCTCCAGCCATTCTTTTCTACAATTTTTATACGTATGAAATAATAGATCAAATGCCTGATCCGCAATATCCAATGCAGGCAGATGCGGCAAAAAGTCATTACCGATCAAAAACGTAAGGAAAACGAAGTCATCAATGGTCGTTCTAAATCCCACGACGAAGTACTTAACACGTTGGAGGTTTCAAATTCGTAGGCAAGATAATCCCGTAAGACTTGTAAATGCAAAAACTCGAAATGTGGATTGTATATATACGTGTCCAGTGATGATGATGATGTCGATGCCAACGATGATAGTGATGATGATGACTCTTTAGCAGCCTTTTCAGCAGCATTAGCCTTTTCTAATCGAACGGTCGTCATATTGAAAAGGACCTTTTCTCTAAGCAAGACCATGTTTGGTTCATGCGTTAGTAATCCCAACATAATCAAATCACCATCTTGTCCCATGATACAATGACGCAGATTGGGATCATAGTCGGGCCGTTCACGTTGCTCACGAAGGAATTGCATAATTTTATGTTCACCCTCTCCTGGTACATTTGGACCGCTGAAGATTATTGTTAGATTTTTCCATTTAGGATCCGTCGAAAGTTTATATTTAACAAAATGTTCTAAGTACTTAGTAAATTCCGCGAAGAAGGGAGTTCCCGGAGTGATCACATTCGAATGGAAATCCGAGTTTCTTCCCGTCGATGCTGCATTCGATGATGAAGATGCCTCGAATTTTCCTTTGAATCGACCGTTCGACACCTCTTGCAAATCACTGTTAGTGCGAATTTTTGTTGCGTTCTTCTCTTGGTTTGGATTTATTCCTTTATTAATTTTGTCCATGTCACTGATTTTTTCTTCTATATCCTTGTCGTCACCATTCGAAGAAGGTATCTTGTTTCCTTCTTCGAAATCTAATACGAACGAATAGGATCCATCCCGCTGCCTAAAATTATTGTCATTACTATCACCATCGTTGTTATCATCATCGTCGTCTTCCTCCAAACGTCGTAATCGTTCTTTTTCTTCATTTGCAGCAATATGGGCCTCGTATATGGTGGTTTCTATCTCTCCATCACCACCGGTTCTAAAACGACGACTGCGTTGTTGATTCATTTTCGCCCTCGGGCTACTCCATCAATAGCCATATAAACCAATTTTTCTGGTTGGACCATATCACCGATGATTCTATCCAGGTAATAACAAACATTTCGAAAGATTTGCTCTCTACTGACACCCTTTCGACGACTCCCACCACCTTCGACCGACGCATCCGTATCATCATTATTATTATTATTTCTATCGTCGTCGTCGTTGTTGTGTGAACATCCATGTATGATCCCATTCATATCGAGATACAGACGATCAATGGGTGGTGCTAATCCACACGTTGCCATCGGATCGGGTTCTTCAAACGCTGTGGGAGGTGGCGATCCACCACGTTCCGGGAAATGCTTTTCAGCGGTTTCAGGATCGGGAAGACTTCCATACCGTTGAATTATTTTAGGATACCGTTCACTTAGCCAACGAAAGAATTTTGGCACACCCATGATTTATATATAGATACTACAAGTACAACAATTTTAATGACGAGAATGCGCTAGCCTATCTAGTCTATCGAAATAGTGGTGTTTGTCTTAATTACAATCTTCGATTGTATCGGTTCTACACAAGTACACAGTGTAGACCGATAGAGCTGTTTCAAGTTTTGATATTCTGTACGTATTTAAAAATATAATAAAAAACTTGAGTTGAAGTCAATTGTTAAATTGACAGGATAGTATGCAATTGAAAATGGGGGGTAGCGTGCGAATAACAGACTCCCCTAAATCTAAGAAATATTTCTCCTTTTACTAGTAGTACTAAGTTAGTAGTAGTTGAAGATTCTTCGGTACCAAGACTCAAACTTGATGATATCCACAGCACATAATATATTGTCACGATGTACAATTCACCGTTTTTCGCCGACACGATACTACTGTCTGTATCGCTTTAATTTGTTGTTATTGGTATATCAATCAGAGCATCGATTATGGTATTGACACAAAAATCAAACACCATTATTCACAAAGCATAACTGATTATCATTATCTACTTTTTTGAACAAAATTAACTCACCAACAAAATCATCATGGGCAGTGACAACAATAAGAAAGACGAGGATGTTATTGACGAACCGAATTACGTAAAACTGATCGGCATGGTAATGATGATGCTCGCCATTGGAACGGGGATGGCGGTGGCATCAGTTCGCTTCGACTCGAACAAGTCGACCTACGACACAAAGATTGAAGGACTACAACAAGCTGATCTTCAATGGCTGTACCTTGCACTTGTTGTTTTGGGAAGGATGATTGCAATTGTTAATTTCGTTCCAATGGGATACAAGAACAATTTGAAGGGGAATATTCGTAGCAATCCATTCTTCTACAATACTGAAGACGAGAACAAAACATTGGTTGTGTTCAAAAATGATGGCAGCATGGGGATGTACAATCGATCCAATCGATCAATTCAACATATGGTTGAAAATATTGGTGTATTGTTGGCATCAATCGGTCCTGTTGGATACGTATTTCCGAAACAAACTTTTGGTACTGTTTGTGTCTTTAGCTTGGGAAGAATTTTACACCAAAAGGGTTACTCGAAAGGATACGGCAAACATGCTATTGGATTCCTTCTATCGACTCTTTCCGTTCTTACCATCGAAGGTCTATCGTTAATCGTATTCCTCAAGGCTTCAAAAATTCTCTCCGAATACCTTTAATTCATAATAACAGAGTAACGTTAATTTATGTTTATACGACACGACAACGAAACACAAAAAAGATTGACGAAATATAGCAGTATACTGTAGCACGATAAGCATAAGGCTCGAAACAATCAATAGTCAATCGATCAATTTTTCCGTTGAGATCCTCAAAAAATCTCCCCTTCTATTTAATATAACATGTCATCGTCATTTTAAGTGCAAGCCTATTGTATCGACACTGAATTATATTGTCCCTTGTAGGAATCAAAGAATCATAACATTTATATTTTTGTGTTTATCTACGTACAACTACTGTTACAATGTACAATTAAATATAGTCTGATAGGTAGGTAGCTCAATGTAGTACTAGCAGCTCATTCGTGTAGAATTCTTTTACTCTCTATCGACTAGGGACTCATTTACTTTTTTTGAGTCCAAGTTGAAGTTGAAAAATGTATCACAACGTGTAGGCGTAAGCGGTAACAATAGTACAGCTAAAATTTAATCTGAGATTTGAAATTAGAAATACCGTTGACGACACCTACTTTACTGAGGTTTACACTCACTCGATACTTATACAAGTCATCATAATTTAGAAGCAGTCCTTTCTTTCCTCCCCTTTCACAGAATTATAGCAGATTTACGAGCGTTGCTTCGATAACCAAAACAAATTTGCAATCATGGCGATGAATTCTATGATGTTAGCCCAACTCATGAAGGATATGCAGGTAGGTTTGACGCTCAAGGGGACGCACACACACGACAGCGACATATGACTTTGTCGTCGACGACCGTCGGAACACTGTCGAAGAAAGCATCATGTCATATAATAAGCAATGACTTTATTGTATCGTCGAACAGTTCCATCATGAACATCTGTGTTGCCTATAATAGACAATATAAAACTTCAAAAAAACTCACCATACTATCATTTGCCTATTTTTTCTCTGCCCAATTAAATTTCCATTAATTTGATACCACACATATGATACGACTGCACGTCATCACAAATTTACGTCGTCGTCGTCGTCGTCGTCGTCCGATACATTATTACTGATACTAATATTAATATAATACTAATATTAATACTAATACAAAATAAATGAACAAATGATAAATAGGATCCTGAGATTATGGCAGAAGCACAAAAAATGATGAATGATCCAGCCTTTAAGAAACAAATGGAAAAAGTAACGGGATCACAGGGATTCAAAACTCATATGAAGGAACAACAGGAAGCAATGAAGGATCCCAAGAAAATGAAAGAAATGGAGGAAACAATGCAAAAAAAATTAGAAGAAGGGAATCAATTGTTAGATGAAAACAAAGACAAATTCGAGGCCAAGAAAGAGGACGGAGCTGCCGACGAAGATGATAATAATAAGAAGGAAGCTACTGTCGAAGATGGAAAGAAGAAGGAAGACGAAAAGGAGGCTGTCGAAGACAAGAAAGAAGAAGAAGCAGCACAAACTGAAGAAGATGATATGCCGGACATACCTAAGCTATCCCTCGGACTCAACTAGTATAAAAAAATGAAATCAGATGAAGGACAATTATTACGCGACGCGAGGTTTCTAACTATTTTTCCAAATTCACTCTCCTACGTCAATATAGTATTACTGTGGTTGTTCCAGAGCATTCCTTCTCCTTGTTTGCGGCGGATAGAATTCTTACAAAACCGTACAATATCGATATACAATCATTAACAGTGCTTGTGAAAATGCTACTACTACACATACATAAATTGACGTGAATTTCTTATGAGTTACTAAGGATTATTTTGCAACAATATAATATGACTATACGTACTGTACTACGACTACTACACAAAAGAAACACAGCTTGGTGTATCGTTTTATCTTTTCCTAATCGTTTCATTTAGATATAGTGTTTGATTATCGTTTAGGACACTAAATTTTGTTGAGTGTACTGTACTAAAGGTTGGGGTGATACCATCATCGATGTTGCCAGAGCGCACCTTTAGTAATATATATTTGTCTACAACCTCAAACTGTAGAATTGTTACCTGAAAATTTCGCATTTGGGATCATTATCTATTATTCAAACACTTGATTTAGCGAAACAAGGAAGAGACCATGCTTATTACTCTTATTCTATCATTTTCATTATGCATGTAGACTTATGAATGATGTACCTTGATTTTCTGATGATTCGTCAATATTATCGATACGCTTATAATGTTCCTCACTGCCACTACCGCCACCGCTGTGATCGTCATTGTATGGCTCAAAACTAGCGGCTATCATTCCATAATATGTGACGTTTCGATTCACGAAAACCTTGGAACGAAATTTTGCTGCTCTTTTATTTTTATAGTCCTTTCTGTTGCTACTGTTGTTAGTGCTATTAATGACATTGCTGGTAGTACTTTTTCTACCGTAACATCGTTTCGAGCACATCATTCCATGCCATAAGACGTAACCGGTGAAGCCGCATGACATTGCGTTCGGTTGCAACTCCTTGGCACGTTTTAGCAGGGCAGACATTGCCTCTGGATGACAGGGATCATTATCGTCGTCTTTGTAGCCACCAGACCCAGCAGCCCATCGTCCAATAGCTTTATCAAACGGAGCACTTGCGTTTGAATAACCATATGGGCCACTTGATAGATGTGTATGTGACAAATCTCCAGAAACGACCATCCCAATCCTTTCAGGTCGATTTTCAGCCCATTCTATAATCTCTGCTCCAATCTGCAATAGTTCATCAGTCATATCCGTTCCACTATGGTCGTATCGACGATGTGGAAATGTCCAAATTAAAGGTAATATTTTTGACGAAGAAGAAGACGACGATAATGCCGTAGTTTTTTGTAGTAACAACAGTAATGGAATCATCTCCCCCCACCCTAAAGGAATAGATGTATCATCGTTGAAACCGTAAATACCCGATACGGGATATCCTCCTCCGCTACCCTTTCGATTATTCTGCAAAGTATATAACAAATCTTTACCCAATTCAATCGGAGCCAAGTCAACATTAGCAAGAGTCACGTTGTACGGTCTATGTTGACAATCATGACGACGACGACGACGACGTCGACGTCGGGAATGACGATTGTTGTTACTGTTGTAGCGAGGATCATACGTTCGATTTTTTCTCTGGTCGTTGTTATTATCGATCGATTCTAGCGACATTCCGTTTCCTCCTCCGCCATTACTAAAACTATTATCTTTACCATAACCACTTATATTATTACGATTATTTTTATTATTATAACTCCCCTGGATACTTTTATGATTCGTCGCAATATTGTCCTTGTCATCATTGCCACTACTGTAGTCGTTATTAATAACATTATTTGTAATACAATCATCACCGATCGTTGCAGTTCCACCCCCCTTTGAGTTAATATAAATACCATAGTTGTAATCAAGTTTTAATCCATGGGGTGTCGTCAACAATATGATCATCGGTTCAACTTCTTCATCTTCTTCATCTTCTTCGTCTTCATTGGAGTGATTCTTCTTATTCTTTCTTGAATTTATTTTTGACGATGACGTTCGAGCACGTTGTTGTTGTTGTTGTTGTTGTTGTTGTTTTAAGAGCCAACGACTAGCCATACGAGCCCCACGTGCAACCTTATCGGCTGAGTTACGTTCCATTGTACCATTTCGAAAGAATGTCGGATCTAATGCGAAATCGCCATGTGGTAGAAGAATACAACCAACAAAAGTAGCATCGACAATAGTAAAGACGCCGCGGTTGTTGTAATCTGAAGAAGAAGAAGAAGAAGGAGGAGACGATGACAAATCGAAATCAAACCAGCATGACACAAGCAAAAGTAGTGATAATAACGCGACGAAGAAACGTGTTGTTATTATGCTGCCGTTACTACCACCGCTGGTGCGGAGCGCCAAGCTAATTCGTGGCTTGATATTACAAACAATGATAATGATGGCTGGCGTACATGATATTTATGATGACGGAAAACGATCTTATTTTTGTGGTTACGTGTTTACACTATACAGTAGCAGCTATTATTAGATTTGGCCTAATTACCGTAATGCAATTGGCGAATTGGCGTATTTTTATGGTCTGGAAGTTTTTGCGCTAATCTGAAATCCTCAATCCCTGTGGACAAATTTCGTTGCACACTGAACACGGACGAGGAAGTATGTTCGAATGTACTTGTATGATGTTTTTAATGGAATGCACAGTATCAAGTAGACAGTGCTGTAGCAATATTTAATAGAGTGAAAGTGTTTATTTCATGCCATGCAGTACTCAATAGTATAGATAATGCAAGATGAACAGTAACAATCGCCGGAACAACAAGAATCTGCTTGCAGAAGTACCCCTCACTGGCTATACAGATCGGCTATCGGCAAGACCTAGCGATACCGTGAAATTCTACCTTTCAAAAGGGAGAGAAAAAGATGATGACGAGGATACGTCGTCGACAATCACAGTGCGGGCAAGGTTAACCGAAAGTATTTCTGCTGATCCAAATCCATTAGGACCTGGGATTATTGAAAAGGATGCATCTGTTTATTTTAGGAAACGTACTATAGAAGTTCGTCATCAATCGATTCCCCGTGGTTCCTTCGCTCAAACTTCTTCGAATATTATATCGTCTTGCATTCATACTAATGGTACAGAACGTTGTTCAGCCTTCCAACCGATCGTAGCGAATAGACAACCTGCGATGAATCCAGAGATAATAATTATCGTAGCAAGCTTAATAACACTTCTCATCGTGTTTTTCCGATCGCTGTCATCTCCGTTCAGCATTATGTTGTTACTGTGTGTACTGAGGCTAGCAGTACTGTCATTAGAATTGGTACATGATTGCATTGCACCATTTCCATCATATCGTCCAAGTGCACTCTTTAGACGAAAATCAGAAAAGTCAGGTGCATCTACTTGCAGAATGGAAGCAATATGGAAAGACTAAGGATGGAATCTTAAACACAAGAACTTTTCAAGATACTAATCATGGTTTGACATGCACCAAATGCAATCAGTTTATCTGCATTGAATGTATTAATCTTGTTCTACCAGTAATGATAAAAGATAAATCCAAGTTTGTCAACACTCAATTTGTTGATACACTCGAGCAAGTGAGTGGAGAGTTGTATTCCAGCAACAGCTGTGGCTACCGAGGCTGATCGAATAAGATCCAGTAGCGAAGTATCGAATAGTAATTCGATTAGGAAGAAGAATTCGATCGTTAATCCTATCGGATTCACAGACCAAGAAGATCGAAGCTGATCGAATAAGATCTAGTAACGAAGAATCGAAGTAATTCGATTAAGAAGAAGAAAACAACGTTAATCCTATTTCCAGAAAGAGAAGAAGATATCGAATAATAAATCGATTAATAAGGAAGAAGAAGACGGATAAACGTCTCTCCACAAGAAGAAGAAGTCTCTCCACAAGAAGAAGAAAATGACGAACGATAAAGAACAAGCAAAAGAAGACGGCAAAGATAACAATCTTACTATCTCTACTTTTGGACTATGTGGTATGACACATGTCGATGACGGTGTAGATATTCCGGTAGCAAATACACCTCCAAGACCACCACCCCTACCAGAACCACCACCGTTTATTATTTGTTTTATTAATAATACTAATCAAATTACCCATGCCGTTGGAATTGATACTGGTACTTGTAATGGTGGGAAGGTGATATTGCTATATAAATTGGCATATCGAGTAAACAGAGCAACTCTCTAGTGTTATGGTATCAAAAACGTATGGTATGATACGACAATGGTCGAATATACGAGTGATTCAATACTATCGTCAATAGTATTATTACTACCACAATCAAGATCATTGCAACACGACGAGACGATCCTATTGTCATGATTATGCAACCAGGAGTTCTATTTCAGGTACAAGTAACGGTTCAGTTAGCTGACGCTAGCGACTCCTTAGCAGGTGAATCTCGTGCAACACAGTGAATCAAAATGAAAACGAAAATTAAATCAACATCTGTCTCTTAGTAGAATAGTTTAATAAGATTTGTAATAAAATCGTAATGTAATGTTATGAATGTGTAATGTAATGTTATGAATGTGTGTCTTTTTTCGTTACTTTCGTAGTTTTTTTTTAATATGTATGTAGATTTTGAAGGACTTATGCCATGCCTCTATTTTATGGTGATTTTTTAGGTAGGAGCGATCTGGACTACGGCAGTGGGAATAGGATTCCCCTCATTGTTCCGCTCTATTGCCTTCTTTGCACGTGCAGAAGCAGCACGCTCGCGTCTTTTGCGGTTCTTCTGTTCGAGCAATTCTGGATCCAAGCGTTGGTAACGTTCTCGTTCCAACTTGGCCCTGTGAGTGTTTCTTGTCTTGGCGTCCACATTTTCATGAGAATCATAATGTCTCTGAGGTGAGTATAATCCGGAAGTTCTAAATTCATCTTTTCTCCACTGGGCCATAGTCTTACAGCCACGATCATCCACAAATCTACGTTGGTTCATAACCCACCGGATAATATATTGGTCAGACTTTTCTTTTGCGTTTAAAGGTGTATGCCGAAGATGTACCGTAAGACGTCGTGGAATACACTTGGGGACTTCCTCATGGTCCTTTTTATATTGTAAGGCAAGAATCAAGTTCTTAGACCACAACTTGTCATCAGGAGTATAATGAGTCCTTTTTCGTGAATTTCGTTGATTATCATTTTCATGTATACCTCCAAAACTATGATTTTGTTGATTTTCACTTTCATTGATACCTCCAAAAGATGTTCTCAATCTACGTTTCAATACGGCTTGGATTGTTGGTTCATGTTTATCATAGAAACGTTGATGGTATGTAATAACCATATTCTCGTTTCCGGTAATGAAACGAGAAACCTGGGTCAGTGCCTCGTCACTTTCCTGAAATCTTGGCAAACCACAGGTACTGTTTGGGTCAAGAAGGGAGCAGGGGTGACAAGTTCGAACTGGATACTTGAATTTCTTAAGCAAAAAGTGGAAATGTCCTCTTTCTTTGGTCAATTCTTCATACGGTACGGTTCCTAAGGTGAAGAGGGGAGTTTCAGACGGTTCTTGGCCAGCTCTCAACAAAGCCTTTGAAACTGACTCAAACTCATACTTGGTATAGGCGATGTATGATTTATAGAATACAGGAAATTTGTCCCTCAACAAATCAAGAAGTTTTGGAATATTAGCCTTGTAGAAACATTGGATTGGAAAAATATCAACAGCAATGAATAGTTCTTCAATGACTTCACAAGCAACGGATTCGGATTGAACTAATTCACCAAAATTAGATCGAAGTTGATCAATGCTCGGATTCCTGAATCTAAATTCTGAATCGATTGCATCTTCTTTTACTTTTTCGAACATACTCTTCAATCCGGTCCGATCATTGTCTCTCTAGCTTAGAGTCGGTTTTGGGTAGTTACCGACAATCAGAGCTTTCTTCGAACCATTTTTCGATACTGGTCGACCCGCAACCATATCTACCATTGGTTCCCCAAACCACTTGAAGTCTTGATGGTCATTTAGACGATTGCCAATAATTCCCATATCTTCTCCACCAATTTCAATAACCTCGTTTTTGATGGACTTCCAGTTATCAACCATTGTTGATCTAAATTTGTTCAAGTCTTGAAGCTGTGTAGGATCATCTTCGAAAAAGTTCGCGCTAGATCTAATCTCATCCTTATCGAGTCGAGTAGTCTTGGGGCCTGCTATCGATGATGATCGTTTCTTGTTCTTGTTGATGGTAGTAGTAGTTTCATTTGATGTCTGAGTGATGTCATGGAATACAAAAATGATCAGGTGTAAAACAGAACAATGAGGAGGTGTAAAACAGAACAATGAGGAGGTGTAAAACAGAAAATAATTCGTTAGATGGAAACGAATATGTGCAGTGACATAAATGTTCATTCACTGGGTCTTATCTCTTTTCATGTATATATCTCTACCTCCTTACGTACCTTTTTGCGTTTGCGACCCGAGGATGATGCAGCTTTCATCTGTGATAATCGTCTACTAGTATGGCGTCCAGTAGTAGAAGTATTATTATCGATGTTACTATTAGTGCTATTGGTATTGGTATTGGTATTGGTATTGGTATTGGTATTGTTGGTTTCCCGTGCTGGTAGCTTTCTATCGTCTTCGTTATTATCATCGTCACTATTATTTTCATTGTCGACCCCAGTATCAGTCAAGTCCATCAATCTTGCATTATTTGATTCGTTATTATTATCTGTGGAAGTAGTAGTATCACCATAATCGTCACCATCTTCGTCCATCATCGCGACCTCATCACTATTACCATGACGACGACGAGCTACCGGTGGTTTGACAACAGGAGGATGTTTTGAATCGGTATTTAAATTAGCATTGGCATTGGCATTGACATTAGTCTTTGACGACGAAGAACATATATTGTTATTACCAGAAGATGAGATAGAAGAATTCTTGTAGTCGTCATGTTCTTTCTTGTTGTTGTTGTTGTTGTTGTTGTTGTTGTTATTGTTGTTGCTACTACTACCGTAGTTCGCCACCATCTTCAACACACCTGGTCTCTTTTTTCCACCACCACCACTGACTCGTGTCGTCGTAGCCTTCTTCTTCTTCGTCACCATCGTTGCAGGCTGTACCATGATCGATCTGTTGTTATTACTGTTACCGGTTCTGATATCCAAAAGGTTGTAGAGTAGAAGTAAATAGGATCGACGAGAGCGAGTGTCTTTTGTCGTCGTCTTTTGAATGGAATGAATACAAGTAGCAAGAAGCAAGAAGCAAGAATCGGCAATGCTGCGATTGCTAATTTTGCGTGAAATGACAAATGACGGCGTTCGCGTGCGAGAGAAGAGACAAAAACTATTCGAGATGTGCGATTATTTTCCGCGATAGCAGCACCGTAAAAAAAATCGCAATTGATATTTGGTTCTTTCCAACCTTAATATCAACAGCAGCAGCAGCAGCAGCAGCAACAGCAACAGCACGAGGTGCGTCGTTATCACCACCATCATCGTCGTCGCCATCAGTTCAAAATATATGGTCTTGGGGTGAAGGATTTCGTTTGGATTTACTATCTTCGGGCTATTTGTTAGTTACATACGATATTAATACCAATAACATTGATCAAAAACAAGAACAAGAACAAGAACAGACAACGAAAATAGTTTGTACCGCATCCAAAGTATTAAAACAGCGACGATGGTATCATATACGTTGTGCTTTGATTGTAGGTGATGATGATGATGACGATGATGACAATAGATGCATTGTAAAATGCCACTTATCTGTAAAGAATAAAGATGACGAAGATACTCTATTCACTTCGAATGCAGTTGTAGCAACGGCGAAAGCTTCCTATACCTTGGATATTGATGCTCCCTTTACCATAGCAATGGGTGGTAGATTGAATGGACGAATCGAAGATCCAGTTATACGTATTACGGAGAAGGACGCCGATAAGAAGGAATTTATCTTGGCATCATGGGATACATCCTTTTACTCTTCTAAGGAAGATCCTTGGACGATTCCATGTAATGATGGTGCTATAATAATGGAGTTTATTGAAAACAAAAATAAAAATGTGGCGAGCTTGATTTTGTTCAATCATCCAACTCGTGGAGTGAAAGGCCGTCGATGGGATGGGACAGAATTCTGTTGGAAACATTGTCCTAAACATTACGGAGCGATTCATTTTCATGACGATGATGTATATGATTTTAAATGGATATCTAATATGGAATGGAGAGTTCCAACGGGTATTCCATCGGGAATTTATATTATGAGATTTGTTACGACAAATGATGATGATGATGATGATGATTGTCCAGCACAACAACACGAAGAAGCTTTGCCGCTTTTTATTTGTGCACCGAAGAAGAAGAAGGGTGATGATGATTTTGATTCTTCATCATCTGATATACAACAACCCCCAGTGAAATTAATGAAGACCAACGGAGAATCGAAGCCTAGTACTACTACGTGTAGTGAAATAAAAAAGAACAAGCTCGTCGTATTGATTCCTACCTTCACTTACGTCATGTATGGAAACCATAATCGTCCGGACTTTGGTACGTACTATCAAACTGTCACTGCACTCTGTATTATTTTTGTCTCTGAACTAAACAAATTTACTTTTTCTATTTGTATTTTAAATTTTTATTCAGAAATAGATCCGTGGTTGGCAAGAAATAGAAATTCTCCTGGTTCGTATCCGTACAATCCAGCCCTTTTTCCTGCGTATGGCCATTCAAGTTATGACTTTCATTCTGACCAAACTGGGATAAATTTCGCATCTCATTTACGTCCACTGTTTAATTTACGACCAGGATATATCACCTTTAGTAGGTTTGGTGGACCTGGTGGTGGATCGAAGGACGATAACGACGACAACAGTAACAATAATAACAACACTACTACACAAGAAAACTCCAATAGTACTGTATCGTCAACATCATTTTGTTCCGGTTTGAGGCATTTTCCTGCAGATAGTCACATTATTTGTTGGTTACATCATTTTGGATTTGAATTTGATGTTATTACCGATCATGAGTTACACCGTGAAGGTCCAGCGGCACTTTCTCAATATTCGACATTGTTAACATCAACTCATCCCGAATATCATACATTACAAAGTTTGGACACACTTCAAAAGTTTCGAGACGTCCAAGGTGGAAATTTAGTTTATTTGGGTGGTAATGGCTTTTACTGGAAGATTGGTGCGTCTTCTTCTATCACTCCTACTCCTACTAGCAGCAGCAGCAGCAGCAGTAGTAATATACCCC
Source organism: Fragilariopsis cylindrus CCMP1102 (assembly GCA_900095095.1). Classification (NCBI taxonomy): domain Eukaryota; phylum Bacillariophyta; class Bacillariophyceae; order Bacillariales; family Bacillariaceae; genus Fragilariopsis; species Fragilariopsis cylindrus. Next base: position 257,617 of record FMBT01000332.1, on the reverse strand, counting down.
AGGAAGAAGAATTCAACAACAACAATAACAACGACGACTGTAAGCTATTGGAGATCCGAAGATGCGAGGGTGGAGTCCGAACGTATGCCACCGAACCAGGGTAAGTAGTACTAGTTTACAATAATACCATACCTCTCCTATTCCTTGTCTTTTACTCTACAGTATCGGCCAAGTCGACACACATTTTCCTCGCTTTGTACTTACACATATCTCTCTTTTTTCTCTCTAACTAACTCACCAGTGAATATTACAACTTCTTAGATGGTGGTATGTACGGAGGTCTTCTTCGTAACTCTGACCGGTCACCATCGAAATTAGTTGGGATTAGTTTTGCTGCACAGGGTAGTTTTATCGGTAAGCCATACCAACGGACATGTTATGACAGGCCGGATATCACCGACTGGGTCTTTAAAGGAATTTCTGATAAAGAAACAAAAGTGTTGGGAAATTTTGGTTTCTCAGGAGATGGTGCCGCGGGTTACGAATTGGACGCTATCGTTCCTACTGATGAGTTCTTTCGAGATGGTAACATTGTGATTTTGGCACAAGCACATGTGAAGGCTGACAAACGGTACGCACTCGTTCCTGAAGAAGTTTTAACTCCCTGGACCAACTTGGCCGGAACTACAAACGAGGAAGCTAAACGTGCCGATATGATTTACTTCCGCGTACCCAAGAGTGGGGCACAAATTTTTTCTGTAGGCAGCATTACTTTCTGTGGATGTCTCCCCTATAATAATTTTGAGAACAACATTTCGCATTTAATGAAAAATGTTGTTGACCATTTTTTGGAAGCCGGCAACGAATCTAAACAATCCTAAGCTTCATTATAAATTGTATTGTAAAGTTCTTCCCTTTTTCCTAAATTAGATACTACTTTTGAAATCTAGTTAATCTATATGTTACTATATCTGAATAGAATGTGCAGGAAATCTATTCTCCCAATTCTCCCTATTCTGGTATTAGTATCTTATTAACCACGGAAATTTTGCGTGTTATGTTGTTGCGTTTTTACTTTCCTTCAATTCATTTCACTTTGCCGAGGTTGTATTTTCTGTCAACAATATGTATTCTCTGGTTGACGCTCCAAATGTTAATACGTCCCCCTTTTTCAATTGATAGTAACGAGCAGCATCGATACGGACACCGTTTAAAAAAGTTCCATTCGTTGATTCTAAATCCATAATATATGGTTGACAAGAAAGTCTTGGTCCACCACTACTACCTCCGTTGTATAACGATGATGATGACGTCGACGATACTGACATCGCTCGATATTGCAATACAGCATGCTGGCTTGACAAACTTGGATGTAGTAACGGAATATCTGCAATATCTGTATTACGACCGAATAAATACGCAGATTGTTTGCTTATATGGAGAGTTTCAATAAGATCAGCATCGTCTTTTTTATTTTGTTGGGGTTTGAAGACGTACAACCTCCATAGAGTATTTGGAGCACGAGCCTCAGGTGGTTCCTTAAATTTAAGTACAATACCCTTGTATACATTACCAGAGTCAGTGTCCTTTGCAAGGGCCCCAGATAGACCGAAATTGGGTTTATATTCCGGTGGTGGACGAGATTCTTCGTCGTCACCTTCTCTATCTGCAGATGTTCTTGTTCCCTTTTCTTTACCTTTATCATCATCGTCTTCCACTCGACGCGGACCGTTTTGATCTTGTACAAGCGGACGTTTACGTTTACGGTCGTTATCGTTACCGTTGTTGCTATTTCCACCGGGACCGTAGTAGGAAACCTCGTCCTTTTTGTCACGGTTATTACTGTTATGGTGATTGTTACCTCCTCTTCCGCTACCACCTCTATTACCACGATTGTTATTGCCATTGCCATTGTCATTAACTATACCTTTGTCTCCACCACCACCATCCCGCCCTCCTTGTGTAGAAGAAGAATTAGCTGTTTTCCCTTCTCGTTCTCTGGTTCGACTTTCGGCTGAAAAAAGCAAGGCCTTCAATGCGTCATCGTCTGAAACAGCTTGTTGCTGTTGCCGTTGCTGTTGCTCATTGTCTCGACCTCCCCAACGACTCGTTCTGCGACTCATTCTCTTCAATTCGGATTACCGATTGTTAAATAAAGAAAATGGCGATGTTGATGTTGCTTGGTAGCGGATATATATAATCAACGAAGATACAGTATTGTATTCTATTGCTAATGAATGAATTATTATTTGTTGTACTGTACCGTATTGATTCATGTTGTTGTTTTGTTGTTGTTTCTGTTTGAATAATAATAAAATAATCTTTTCATCTAAAAATATTATGAACATACCCACCGATATACTAATATATCGTATAAACATACTCCAAACATATATTCATACGGTATGATAGTATATTAATTGAGACTATGTTTATACGGTATAATATGTATGACAAGAAAATCAGCCCTTATTAAGAGTAATAATGACGGTCTGACTCATATTCTCATTTTAAGTTTTTATTCAAATATGATCTGAAATGATGGAATGACACAAAATCAATAATCATAATGTTGTTATTGTCATTGATCAAACTGCTGTACATTCTTTCTTATTTTCATTCTGGTGGTGACAAGCATACAACAGGTTGTATGTCATTATTGTTGGTTGGAGCTCGACGAATAATAGCCTCATCATCGTCTTCAGTCGTCGCAACGAGAGCGAGAACAACAATGACGACAACGGGAACGGCAACTGAAAGCTCGTCGTCAAAAATCTTATTCATTGTCAGACATGGCCAGGCATTGCATAATCCACGAGCTGAAGCAGCCCAGTCTAACGGTTGTTCAATGGAAGAATTTTTCGATCTAATGCGACAAGACGATGCTTGGGACGCTGATTTGACCGATCTAGGACGACGACAAGCAAAAAAGTGTCGCGATGATCATTTCTCGGTAAGAGACGACAACAATAATATTGTGAATAACAATAGCAATCCTCTTGGAGTCGACCTGGTAATAGGTTCTTCCCTCTCACGGACAATGGATACAGCTGACTTAGTCTTTCCACCACAAAACAATAATAACAATAGAAAAGACAAACAAATTCCTCGAATAAGTCTTGAATATTTTCGTGAAGTGAATGGACATTTTTTGAATGGGAAACGACGGAACAAAAAGGAACTTAATTCTAAATTTCCACACTGGAATTTTGATTCATTAACGACCGAAGAAGATGAATCATGGACACCCGATATAGAAAAGTATGAAGATGTTGCAGAACGTGGGTACCTTGGTCTTGTGGCATTATTAACAGGACGATACAATAATAATGAGGATGATGACGACGACAATGAATCTAAATCTCAAATAACCTCCTCCAACGAAAATTATAATAATATCTTACTAGCTTGTCACGGTGGAATTTTACGTTACGTTATGACTATACATCCATTGGTACATCTCTCTGACGAACGAACGAAGAATACAAGTAGTGACAACAACAAAAGTGTCGAATCAAGATTTGACAATTGTGAATTTAGAAAATATCGATTGAGCTGGAAAGAAGATAATGACTTAGACAATGCCGAAAAGAAGACTGAAGACGGCCGACTAGGCACGAAACGGAGAGCAATCGTCTTGACACAACTCGATCATTGATGTGTCAAATCTCTTCACCTTCTTCTCTCGCTGAGTGAAAAATCTCACCCACAATGCATTGCATAGTCTATGATTACTCATCTCTTAAATGAATACCAGTAATACTGGAAGATCGCATGAATCGAAGTTTGACTTCTATTTAATTTTTAAACTAAGCTCTATTAAGTCATTGCACCTTTCATTAGTAGATTTTAGTAGCAGTATAATATGCTCATAGTGTACTACTTAGATTTGTTCTTTGACTCAGTCATTCTCGTTTTATCGTAGGACTATTGAATTAGACGCCGATATAAGGATAGAGCTGGTTCGCACATTACTCAATTATATAAACCTAGTCAGGTATCATGTTTCGACATGCAGTAGTCATCGTTCGGTAATGTTATATTGTTGCTGTTGCTGTTGCTGATGCTGATGCTGATGCTGTTGCTGCTGCTGTTGCTGCTGTTTTTTCCAGAAAAGATCATCGTGGTCTCTACCGATCACATCTTTTTGTAAATCTCGTTGTCCATTTTGCAACATAAGTTCCGCTACCTCATCTCGGATCTTAGATACCATTCCCGGGCCTTTGTATATCATTCCACTATAGACTTGTACTAAACTCGCTCCCGCTCGTAATTTTTCGTAAGCATCCTTCCCACTACTTATACCACCTACCCCAATAATCGGGATCTTCCCTTCCGTGTATCGGTACAATAAACGGATACATTCTGTTGATCGATCCTTGAGTGGTTGACCTGACAACCCACCCGTTTCGCCTTTGTTCAAGGAAATCAAACTTGTTGGTCGAGCCGTTGTTGTGTTTGTTAATATTATACCATCAATATCAAGCTTTATTAATACACCCGCAATATCCTTCAATTCAGAATCGGTCAGGTCAGGTGATAGTTTTACAAGAAGTGGTGGTGCTGGTTGTTGCTTTCCACCCTGCTTTTCTGCCAGTTCTTGGCAGGCCTCTTGACATCCTCGTAACAACCCTTCTAATGATGTAGTATTTTGCAAATCACGAAGTCCTGGTGTATTAGGAGAAGATGCATTAATTACTAAGTAATCAGCGTACGGTCCGAGTTGGTGGATAAGTTTTTGATAGTCTTCGAGGGGAGTTGTACTAGTTTTATTTTTACCTAAATTTATTCCCAACAAGCCTATTTGTTGTTGACCGGGCCACAAGAAATTATATATTTGCTCCCACCATTCTGTCGTATCTTTCTTGCTTTCAAGTAGATTCAAAGATCGACGATATTCCTTCAATGATTCTTCAACAACATCTGCTCCCTTACTATTGAAACCGTATCGATTGATAATAGCTTCGTCTTCACTGAGTCGAAACATTCGAGGGGATGGATTTCCAGGTTGAGCTTTGAGACAAACGCTCCCCACCTCAACAAAACCAAATCCCATCCCCATTAATGGTGTAATTGCTGTCGCATCTTTATCGTATCCTGCAGCCAAACCTACTGGATTTAAGAAAATCGTATTTTTCCACAATCGAACAACAACGTTTAACTGTTGTTCCTTAGCAGAGGGACGATGCGTAGGTGCTAATATCGCTAGATTTAGAGCCATTTTGTGAGCATCTTCTGGTCCTAATACACGACGCATTGTTGGGACAATCCAATCATCTGCAAGTGTATGGTAAAAATAGGAAGATCTGCCTTGAGATGGCAAATGTGTAGCCACTTCTATTGTTCCAACGACGATAGCACCACCGAAGATTGTTCGAACGGTCCTGCGCCGCAAGGATCTCAGAGTTTTTTGGAAAGCCTCGCCAAACATAATAATGATAAAATTGCTTCACTACTACGCTGGAATGAAATATCAACAGTCGCGTTTCAGTATTGGTGCTGGCTCTATGCTGAATTACAACAACTGCAAGTTGATTTAGTCGTCATTAAATAAATGCAATGCAAGAGAAGGAAAGAAAAAGATTAAAAAAGTGAAAAAGTCAATACGAAAGAAGAAAAAATCAAAAAGGGGAGAGACTGATATTCTGGGAGGAGAAGTAAAGTACAAAGTGTGATTTGTACCCCCGAATTTGGAGTGCTTTTTGCTGCAGCAGGATCATCTTCCGTTGATACTTAGTACATCATAAACAAAATAATTAGATCTTTCTTGAAAAAGAACAATTGCTTACATGTTTAGTGTACAGATGCATGCTCAATAACAAAAAAGTTAGGAGAGAAATATCATAATTTATCTTAGATAATTTGGTGATTGTGCGATTGTTCCTCTTGTTCTTACCCGTATCTCGACACGAAACATACGAAACAAATGTAAAAAAATAGTCGGGAGCAACGCTTCGCCATGACTTGTAGCTAGCGCTAATGACTACAGTTTTGTAAATAGCAAGTACAACGTATTGTAAAAGTAGCAATACATTCAACAATCAGGTAATTGTAATGCTATACTAACTTTGATGCACAACGACAAGCGAATAATAAGCGAATGAGATTCACACTATAAATCGTCACCGTCACCGTTGCCGTCGCCATAAGATGAATGATTTATCAACCATGAAACTCTTCATCGCATTAGGAACTTTCCTTATAAGTTTTATCAGTTCTGCATCTCCCTTAAAAGTAATCGATACCGATGACAATTTATTCAGTGCAGGAAATATGCTCGCCTCAGGAGTGCTGCTTGCTGCAGGTTTAGTACATCAGCTTCCAGATTCAATGAAAGCGTTGGAAGACGTATCCGATTTCCCCCTAGCTACATTTATTGCTGGGTGTACATTTTGCTTCTTTTTAACTATCGAAGAATATCTACATACTCAATTCGAAAGTCCCTTTGAACAACATCACGAACACAATACCGATAAGGATTTGGTTCGAAAGGACAATACAACTCCCAACAATAAAAATCAGAATTTAGTCCATGATCATCATAATCAGAATCATCATAGTGAAAGGACTAAGCTTTTTGTGCATAAAGAAGATCACAACGAAGAAGAAGACGACGATGAATCAGAAAATTCATTCCTAAACATGAAGGGAGATTCCTCCATATCATCTAGGAATATCGGTAGCCGTCAAGGTTCTATGTTTCTCTCATCGCGAAGTGGTGAGGATGATTCTGCCGCATTATCTAGGAAAAATCAAGGTTCTGTTCTTATCTCGACGCGAAGTGGGGATGATGCTGGGGTTGAATTATATTTTGGTCAGCAAAAATCTTCTCGACGACAAATAAGTGTCTTGGAATCGATGAGAGATGAAACCGTTAACTATGAACATCCTGTACATTATCATGTGGAACATCTTGCCGAACATGCACGTGGTAGCTTATTGTCTTCTATTCTTTTACTTCTCGCATTGTCTCTCCATAGTATCTTTGAGGGTCTTGCAATTGGTGTTGCCAGTAATACTACGCAACTAACGTCCATCACGACAGCAGTTTTAGCACACAAAGCATTCGCGGGATATGCTCTTGGAAGTGCGATGGTTGCATCTGCTATGAAAAATCTTCACTTTCTGATTCTATGCTTTGTATTTAGTTTTTGTGGTATTATTGGTGTGTTTCTAGGGATGATCCTTGAAGATAATGTCGATCCAGATAATAATGTACCTATTGGTATTATTTCTAGTATGGTAACTGGTACCTTCCTGTATGTATCAATTGTGGAAATTGCAATGAAAGAACTAATGACTCATAGGGAAGATTCAAGTAATACCTGGGACCTTCTTAAGTTGGTGGCCTTTTTTGTAGGCTATTTGATGATGTCATTTTTGGCTTTATGGGTCTAGTTAGTAGTTAGAGCCATTTTATATAAAATAAAATGTCACAAATATATGAAATTGCTTCGTAATAATTTAATATTTTGATTATGTACTATTATCATCCTACTATTTTAGACTGCTATATTATACATAATACTCTATATTATGACCAAATCACTTTTTTTCCTCTTCACCTTTCTTGCTGTTCCTAATTTGCAACAAAATTGCGTACTTGTTCAACAAGTTCTTGGTTGGACGCAATGTGTCTAGTCATATCGGCAAGAGGTTGGGTATATTTTTTAAAGTTATCTTTCCCTACAACCAACGTTGTGATATCTTCATTTAAATTCAATAATAGGATTTCAACCTGTTGTACGGCATGTACACCGAATGAAGGATTGTCTATTGTTGTTCCATTAAGACGTGCTATTGTCATATTACTATCAAAAATAGGCTCAATCAATGCATCGATGTCGCTCGTTGAAACATATTCTTGAAAAATTTGTGGAGATCGATACGGGCAAAATAACCTGGTCCCCATAAAGATCCCTCAGTATACGCCAATAGAAAGAACTGATCACCCTCTCCTCTTGTCTTTAACATCCTCTTTATTACCATAAAATCATACATTTACATCATTTCAGTTATATCCATCCGCTTTGCTATGTTTATCAGTAGTAAGAACATTTGCATTTATTGTTGTCATATACTGTCCATATACTGCGGTTGCTCACACAGGAGTCTCAACCACTTCAACAGTGACAACAATAACAACGACAGCACAAGCACAAGCACAAGTTTTAATGTATTTAGGAGGGAGAATGGGTGTGCAAGGTTTGTGGTTACAGTTATAATAGGGTTAGTACTGTATGTTGAAGTAATATCTGTCTAGGTTGAGATGTGGCCAAAAAAAAATGACAACTAAGTCGAGTCACATTCTCTAGTTGGTTGGTCCAAACACTGCTAATTTATGACACAATACGAAAGGAAAAAATCACTATGGTGACTCGCACAAATATTTGTACCTCATTTTCATCTTTACAACAGGGTGAATGCGCTAGTTTATTTTTTGAAGAACAGAGTGCCGGTTTTTGTTGTCCACAATGCTCTGGTTCATGTCAACGATATGCAAAAAAAATTGGGAATTGCGTAGGAACAATGCACGATGGTGGCGATGCACCCATTCTCATCTTTAGTTTTGGTGGTGTGGCCCTTACCATTGCCTTCGGAATCTGGGCTGTCAACAATTTGTAATTATATTCTGAGAACACATGAAGCAACTCCATTTCTAAATAGTAGTACCATGCTTACCAACTTTAGACTGTTATTGTAGCCTACCCTTTGACGGCTACTACTTTTCTACAAAAATCTACATCACCCACAAGAAACACTGTACTGTATTTTCGCGGGAACTCTCCCTAGCTAGCTACCAGTGCGTACAAATTGGAGAAAACCAAATCAAATCAAGAAACTACTGAGATATATACCATCGCCATAACCATACCATTTCATTCCCATTATTAGCTACTATATGATAACATCAACATCAACATCAACGTCAACATCAACATCAGCAATAACAATTACAATTACAATTACAATACCAAAGAATATAACAACTTTCCAGGAGACTTTCCTATGCTTCGAATGTTATAAGATCTACTGTGCCTTGTTCCCTTCCAAAGAATCAAATCCATCTACATACTGTGCCTCTACACCAAAAATAAAAATAGAAACTATTATACAATATATATATATATATATAAGACTGTGCCCCCCCCCCCCCCCCCCTCCTCATATTTCAGTTTCCTCAAATTTCAGAAGGCAATACTGTTGTAGTCCTCTTTTCATAAGCTATTTGCATATGTCTTCAATGTGTTCTAGTCCCTGGTAGTTATAGAGCTATGATGATAATCTTCGTAATGACAGCAATGTGTATTAAATTACCTTGTCGTGTTAATAGTGTGCGATGAGCGTTGAGTTCTTGGGGGGACTATATCAAGGACATTCCTTGCTGTAATGGAACTTCTATCAGGTTGTACATTAAGTGTTAAATATCAAAAGAAAGCTAAGCTTAATTGCTTTTGGCATGTATAACATGTGTAAGACGTCAAACATTATTGCCACTAAGGCGGATAGAGATGGGCTACTTGTTCATGGAATCATTCAATATTATACTATTATTATTCCATTCATTGAGTAAGAATCTAGCTGGTGAGATTATTGAAAAAGTATGCTCGTGAGGCCTTCTTGTTGAGGAAGGGTGTGTATGTGGACACCTTTGCTCCCATAACGTGACTTTACTACCTAAAAGCTTCTTTTTGGTGTTACTAACTTAATTTTTAAGGAATACTGGCACGTGCTCCAAAATGGAATACTTTCCCCCACATCATCGCAGCATCCTCACGCAAAAATCTACTTGGCAACTGAGATGCCGATCTATTGTGTCGACTTGTAACTTCTACTTGCTAACAATGCTAACAGGAACTAACATGAGTACACACCATACTCATTAACTCCTACTCGTCAGCTCAATGGACAGACTCGTGTCCATACCGTCTTTTACTTGGACTTGTACGGTCAAGAGATGCCTTAACTCGTCCTTGTAAAAGAACAGTATCCTACTCGTGTTTTCCTCGGTTACTTGTTGTCGTATTTTTCAGAGTAGGTCCGTAGCTTTCGTAAAGAGAGTAACACAAAAGCTCAACTTTCGCATAACGCGCTCGCGCACCAATTCCAACGGGTTTGAATTTATTGGCGAAAATATTATGCTTAAGTACTGTACTGTAAGTATATATTAAGTAACGGTATTAAAATATGGTACTAGTAGTTTGTTAGGTAAAAATTCGAAAAATGCACTGAAGGGTTCCTGGATAACCATTTCCTTCTTGTAGCGACACAATGAAATTATACTAGCTACTGACTAGTAGTAATGATAGTACGACTAGTAGTACTAATATATAGCAGTAGTAGTACTAGTAATGGTAGTACAACTATGTTACTAGTAGTAGTACTAGTACGACTAGTAATCCGATTCCAAGTCGGATCCATGCAGCGGGGAAGGATCTGGGGTAACTTTCTATCTATCACGATTGTAATATTAGTATTAGTATTCGCATAATATTCGTATTCGTATTCGTATTAGTATTATTCAAAACATTGCCGGAATTATTCTTGTCTCCCTTTGAACTGATTGGATCCTTGATCGGATCCATATCTTTGATTGTATTGGAAGAATCAATAGTAGTAGTAGTGCAACTATTCGTTGAATCGTCTTTGGTCTTATCTTATTAGTGTTCCTGGAATCTTCCGTTGTTGGCGTAATCTTCGTTCTATAGAAAGAGTTATTCCGAGCTAGTTGCATAATGGTAATGAAGTTATCCCCATCGTCGTTGTCGTGAACAGCTTGATGAAGAACTACTATTTGCATAACAACAATAGTATCATCCTTGACATGAACATCTTGATAGAGAACTACTAGTTGTTTAGTGGCAAATATAGTATCAAATGAATTGGTCGTATCATCTCATACTTGGTTTGACCTTGTTAAATTATACATAGTACTCAAGCGTAGGAGTCATATGTCGTACATAAGCCCCGCGGAGTAGAAATACAAGCGCGATCAGATTAGTGAGTGAGAATGCACGTGTATGCATTATTGAGATAAAAGAGAACAGAAAGTTAGCTAAAAGCCAACATCGTACTGTTGGAGTTGAAGTGACTGTCGAAGCAGTTGTCGAAGCAATTGGAACCGAGCGCAAATAAGAGAAGTGCTTAGGTATATTTATACAAATCGGAACACGATTAGGAAGAGTGTCCGAATACATAGAACACGATTATGAAGAGTGTTATACATATGGAAGTCGAACAGATGTCGATGTCCACCTTTGAACCGCTAATGCGATATATATGCATTGAGGCGAAGTGAGTTAGGAACAGAAAGTTGTATGCAAGGTTACTGGAAACCGCAATACTAAAATACGAAGAAAAGAGCAGAATTACCTCGATTACGAGAAATGAACAATTACTGTCTTTTATTGTTGAGAAATTGTAATAACCATAGACTAATTAAACAAGTGTGTTAATAACAACTTTTGCGTTTGAACATATCGTTGTCTGGAAAGATAATAGAAATATCTACATTTACAGAGTGAACATTGTTCGGAAGGACTTTCAGCATTCTAAAAGGGAGAGTATCCTGGTAGAACATCGCAACCAGTCTATAAGAATCGAGAGTATCTTTTCTTACCGTCATAACAGAATCTTACAAGACCGAAGAGTAAGATTGTCTGAATATCAAATCCTATTTGATACTGAACCCGTTTCAACAATCATCGATTGTTTGTGAAACTTATCAGATTAACAGTCGCAATTCTATCCTATAGAACTGCTGATCAACTTCCTTTGATTTCATTTGAACATCAAGAGGACCGGAGATCCAATTAAATTTAATTGACATTATTGAATTAACGATCTCGAAAGAAGTCTAAATACAATATACTCATACCTCAAGTCTTACCGAATAAGCAACTAGAGAAGTCATTCAACTGTGAATGAATCAAGAAGAAGAAAAAGAAGGAACAGCTAATAATCCACTACCCACAACAGGAAGTGATAATAGCGATAGTCCATCTTATTCTTACTTGTCGGCAGCCAGCCTATCGCCAATACCCGAAGCATCGCTCGACAGCTCTACTCCTCCAAGAGAAGATCCAAGTCTACTGACACCTTTGCGTCAAAGTACTACCTCTCCAAGGTCCGCGAAACCACTCAAGAGAAAGCAGCAATATCTATCGACGAGAGGAGAAGCAGAACCTGAATCGAAACTAGATCATAACAACAGCGCTCTAAGCGGCTCTAGTTCCGGCGATTCAACAGATTCTGCTATACCCAGCTTGGATTCATATCTAGCAGAACATCAGATCAAATCTATTGTCTCGAAAGAAACAACAAACGACCCAGAAGAGAGTATCGAAGGAAACGACGATAACAACAAAGGAACAAATCCACCTGATCCTTCAGATCCTCAAGACCCATCCGATCCACCTGACGATCCTTCTAAGACTACAATGCCGTCCACTAGAACAACACCCACGGTAGCGACAACTGCTATAGTTCAAAAAGATCTAGAACATCTGTTAGTAGATATCATGGCACTTAAGCTCACGGATTATGTCTCGTTAGCACTTCACCGTCAAGGATGTCGTTCCTTTGAAGATTTCTGTGTATTAGATGAAATTGACACAGACACTCTTCAATACGATACGGTAGATGGTATTTCTAATACGATTAAAGCAGAGCCATGTAATTCGACAGACAGGAAGAAGATCAAGCGTGCTGTTGCCTACTGCGCATTTCGTGAAAGTGATGGATCTGATGCTGAGAGACGTAATCCAACAGCATGGGTTGCAGCTGATTACTCTACATGGTGTAGAACTGGATATCCTGCCTGGCTTATCACACTCTCGAATGCAGCGTCAGTAACCTCATCTTCAGGAACGAGTGGTAGCTCAGCTGGTACTATCTTTTTACCTAAAAGCCAATTAGAAAAGGACCAAGATGCATTGCTTGTTAGCTGGAATAGAAGCCCAAGAGATATTGCTAAATATCCACATATCAAGGATGATGTAGGTTACGGAGAATGGTTTATCAAGATGAAACGGCAATTGAAAGCTGATCGATTATGGCGGGTAGCAGCACCTAATTGGACAATTGCTAAGAATTGCAGTACAGGATCCGATACAATTTTAGCCGAACTTCAGCTAAACTATTTCGAACAGATCCTAGCTGCAGTTCTTCAGAATCCCGAAGGTAAAGGTTTACTAACCACACATCCAGAAGATTCACTTTATGTATGGAAAAAGCATGAGGAACATCAGACGTCATCTGATTCTGCAATGCAAGGTACACATCTCTTGATGAATAAGATAATGTCTTTAACGATTACTAAGTTCGATACAAGATACGAATTTCTCATTTCGTTCCAAGAATGTGCTGACAAGTATGACAAGATCGCAAGAAAGCCTCTCGACGAAGAGTTTAAGATTATGCTTCTTCAAAAAGCCACTAATCCTGATGTCGCTCTTTCCAATAGTTGGGTACAAAAGACAGAAGCAAAGAGAGCCAATGCGTTACCTGGTGCACCTACCGCTGTTTCATATACGGAATACCTAAAGTTCCTAATGCAACAATCAAAGGTACACGATTTGAACACTCCATTCAAACGGCCAACTCGCCATGCGCATCAAGCTGAATCATTTTACAATGATAATGACAACGGCGTTATCGACGGAGAAGACGATGGTACTAGTGATTTCATTGCAAATATGTCCATTTCTGGTGAAACTATGAGCAATGAACAAACGGTACTCGCCTTCGCCGCTTATCAACGCAACCGTCCGCCACCTCGTCCTCGAGATCCAGAAGCTGATATCGACCAAGCAATCTACAGCAAGTGTTCTAGGGAATTTCGCATTGCATGGAGCAAGGAGCCAACGGATATCAAGAAGCAGATTCTTAAACAGAATAACAACAAATCTCCTAAGCAAGGTGCTAAGAAGAATAGTGAATTAGCTGTTTACATGGGTCAGTCTGAAGGCTACGAAACAGATACATCTGCATATTCAGAAGCTACGTACGGATACGACGCTGATGACAATGACGATCAATCTGTTATTGAAGCTACCGAGCTAGTTGCAAATGCAGCAAGAAGACGCCCCAATGGAATCCTCAAGAAGAAAGATCTTCCAAAGAAGACCGATCTACCAATTGCTGATCCACGAAGAATGCTGTCCAATAGATCTACACCATTAATCGGAAAAGATGGAAATATCACTGGACATCTCACGTATACAGCCTCTATGGCAGTAATCCGTCACCGATTCGATCAAGTCGATTCTTCGCAAGCAGTTTCCATCGAAGATAACTATGTCATATCCGTCAATGCAACCAAATTCTTTGATGAACCGCTTGCATTAATGGACGGAGGCGCTAATGGTGGAATCGCAGGCAGCGATATGAGAGTTATGTCATACAACTCGGACGGACGACGTGTTAATATTGGCATTGCAGGTGATCATCAAATGACGGGCAAGAAACTCGGTACCTTTTGCGCTGTGATCGAAACTCGATTCGGACGTGTTCTAGCAATATTCCATCAATATGCTCATGTACCCGAACAGAGACGATCCATCCATTCAAAATGCCAATTTCAAGCGCATCACAACCTAGTTGGTGATACAGCGACAGCCTATGGCGGTCTTCAACGCATCGATACAGCAGATGGGTATCAACTACCTTTAACTATTCGAGCAGGCTTACCATACATCCGTCAAACGTATCCCACCGATGCTGATATGAACCTTCCACAAGTACAATTTACTTCACCTTCTCAATGGGATCCCAATCTTAATGACGATAACCGTACATCAGAAGAAATGATACGAACATTTCCTCCTATTCCTAAAGAAGCCATCGATAACTTCTATGATGAATATGGAAGAACTAACTACGAATATTTACAAAAGCGTGTAAATAAAACCGTTGAGATTGAACCTGACGTTGATGACAGTGTTGGTACTATGCCCGGTTTACAAGATCGAGCTCGAGAAGATTCCTCAAGTGATGATGATAGTGTTGTGGAACATATCAGACCATCTACCTCAATTGAATGGAATGTTCCAATCGATGACTCCAATGGGGAGAAAATTGAATGTCCTCGACTTAGGAAAAGTAAGCTCAAACGTCGTATTCGAATCAAAGAAAAACGACTCAAAGCTGCGTCCTCTAAACAAGAACTGACTGACAAGAAAACATCTGCTTCTAAAGCTAATGATTTACCAACCCCAATTATTGATAACATGGGCAATAATAAGGAATCATCTACAATGGTAGACGGTATAAAATTCTTTCCGGCAGAACGTAATTCGACTTGCACCGACATTATTGAGGACAATAATATCGAAGATTTGAACAATCAAATATTTTATGACTCCACTGAAGTACTTCATGATCCTAACATCTTTGTTGACACTGTATCCGACACAGCGTATCTAGATGACATGTCGACGCCTCGACCTACGGAGCACGAGTACTGGGAAGACTTTCTATCAAATGAAGTCACTCAACGTCTTATTTATCAAGGCATCATTGATTCCTGTGAACAATATGACATCAACGCTAACGATATAGCTTCTGTAATGACGCCTCTCAAGCCAAGATATTCGGTACCTACACCAATTGACTACGAATCCAAACGGAAATATTTTGCACATCTACCGGCAGATATTATTAGAAATACCTTTAAGAATACAACGCAAAATATGAAGCTGCCTCCATCTACGAACCTGCACAAGATGTTCAAGTCACCTAATCCTTCTGCAAACCTCAAACGTCGAGACGAAGCTGATGCAACTGACATGATCTATTCAAATACACCTGCTATAAATGGTGGTGAGAAATGTGCTCATATCTTCGTTGGTAAAAAGTCAAAACTGACTGATGCATACAAGGTTAAAAACGGTTCTTCTGAAGAGTTTCTAGAAAGCCTACAAGATCGAGTCCGTTATCGAGGATGTCCTACAGGATTAGAAGCAGATAATGCTCCTATGTACCGCGGTTGGAAAAACTCACGATATCTCCGAGATATATGTATTTCCCAGTGGCAGTGTGAATCGAAATATCAGCATCAAAATTACGCTGAAAATCGATGGCAAACTGTCAAGCGGTACACTAACCGAGTCATGGATCGCAGCGGCTGCCCTCCTTACATTTGGTTTCTAGCATTATCGTATGTCATCTTCTGCCTCAATCATTGTGTTGATCCTATGCTCGGAGATGGAACCAAAAGTCCTTTGCAAATCGCGACATTCCAAATGACCGATATTAGTCCTCTGCTGTACTTTTATTTTTGGGAACCTGTTTATTTTCTTCTCGATGAAAAAGAACGAAAGTTTCCAGGAAAATCAAAAGAATGCAGAGGCCATTGGGTAGGAGTATCAGAACACATTGGAAACAAGATGACCTACAAAATCATTACAGATGATACTGGAGAAGAAATTTGCCGATCTGCCATACGTACTGCACGGGACACTACGATGAAGAATCTACGCGAAGATCCAATCACGATTGATGATAACCTACTCAACGTAAAAGATATCATTTCTCCAGCAGAAGAAATTGCAAATATCAAGTTAAAAGAAGTAACCTCGGGAAATACTTTTAACAATTTTGATACTACAGCAATATTAAAGAACATCGACGACCAACTACAAGAGGAACTGAAAGTAAAAGCAAAAGCTAAAGCTCATCAAATACAAGAAGAAGCGGATGACTACTTTTTTGATTCAAATGAACAGCAAACTGGTCATTTTAACACAGCACCTCCTGTTGTCCCCGTTAAATCGTCGCTGCCCAAACGTTCATCTACTACCAAGTCGAAACATGTAAAACCTAGGAAATTACGCGACTTACATCCAAAAGATCCAAGTAGAGGAAAAGGAACACGTAGTAGTAAACGTTTGCGAGATATGAACATTCATGCAATGAATGCACTCATAACAAACGAAGTACAACCTGAACAAGACCTTCCGTTATCAACTAGTCGCCAACAAGAACATGTTACGGATATCAACCATCCCACCAACCCACGGCCATCGCCTCTAACCCGTCAACAGGTTCTGAAAAATCGTGATACGCATATCACCGAACAAAACGATGAATTTGTCTTTCTACGAGAAAATGGGGAGAATGAAAATCCTATATGGCAAGAATTTGAGTTTCCTCTCGAAGACGAAAATGGTAACGCGGTAATCGGAGAAGATGGCAAACCGATGGTAATAATAGCACCTCCACCAAGTGACCTAGTAGGAAGAGTATTTCTAACCAAACCAGACGAGAGAGGTGAAGTTAATCGAGCACGAGTTGTAGAACTTATCAAGAACTTCGACGGCGAAGTAGAGAAGAATCAAGATCTAATCAGGTTCAAGCTTAACTATGATCACAGTTCCCAAGAAGATATCATGTCTTACAACGAGATCCTAGATTACATCGAAAGAGAAGAAAACAATGAAGACGGACATCATTGGAAGTTTCGTACTATATTAGGACACGTGCATACTCCTGTGGGACACAAGGAAAGAATGGGGAGTGACTATAATGTCAAGACGGCTTGGGAAACTGGAGCAGTTTCGGTTGAACCATTGGACTTCCTTGCTAAGGATATCCCAGTTGATCTTGCTATATATGCCAAGAAACACGACCTACTTGAGTTAGAGGGATGGAAACGCTTTAAAAGAATTGCTAACCGAGATCAGCATATTCGACGACTTGTGAAACAAGCCAAGCTACGTTCCTTCCGTGTTACTCCGAAGTACAAGTATGGATTCTCTATACCACGCAATTACAAGGAAGCCCTTGAATTTGACGAAAGGAACGGAAACCATAAATGGCAAGAAGCAAATGTACTGGAACATGCGCAACTAACCGACTATGCAGTATTCAAGAATAAGGGTAAATTCAACGAAGCAAAGATACCAGAAGGATATCGAAAGATTCAGGTTCACACTATCTTTGATGTGAAACACGATGGCAGACACAAGGCTCGAGTTGTAGCTAATGGTAATCTAACGGATGTACCTCTTGAATCTGTTTACTCAGGTGTTGTTTCATTACGTGGCTTACGTACATGCATATTCTTAGGAGAGCTGAACAACATGACTCCATGGGCTACTGATATTGGAAATGCTTATCTTGAAGCAAAGACCACAGAAAAGGTATGTATCAAAGCAGGGCCAGAATTTGGGGAGCTACAAGGAAACCTTCTTATCATCGATAAGGCTCTTTACGGACTACGACTTAGCGGAAAAGCTTTCAACATTTTGCTATCTGACTGTCTACGAGACCTAGGATTCTTTCCATCTAAAGCCGAGTCAAGTATTTTCATGAGAAAATGTCCCACAAGAGATGTGTACGAATATGTGGCCACATATGTCGATGACCTATGCATTATTATGGAGAACCCGTTAGAGTTCCTCGAGCAGCTGTCATCAGCACCGTACAACTTCAAACTGAAAGGTTCAGGAGAAGTTAACTTCCACTTAGGATGTGGATTCGAAAGAGACTCTGATGGAGTTCTATGTATGAACCCAGGTCGGTACGTCGATAAGATGGAAGATGCCTACAAGCAAGTCTTCAAGGAATTGCCTAAACAGAAGTACAGATCGCCGTTAGTAAAAGGAGACCATCCAGAGCTTGATACAACCGCATTCCTTGACCAAGACGGAATTGAGATATATCAATCATTAATAGGAGCTATGCAATGGGCAATCTCTATAGGACGATGGGATATTCAATCGGCAGTAATGACCTTATCAAGTTTCAGGGCTCAACCAAGAAAAGGACATCTTGAAAGAATCAAACGTATCTACGGATTCTTATGCAAGTTCAGGCATTTCAAACTACGCTTTCGAGTTGATGAACCAGATTATTCCGGTATTCCACCAATGCCACCTTACGATTGGAGCCATTCCGTATATGGAAACCCAACTGAAGACATCCCTAAAGATGCACCGCCTCCACTGGGAAAACGAATCGTTTTGACCCATTACTTCGATGCAAATCTAATGCATGACGTACTCTCCGGAAAGGCAGTTACAGGCGTAGTTCATTTCTACAACAAGACTCCAGTCGATTGGTATTCCAAGAAACAATCTACTACGGAGACTGCAACATACGGATCTGAATTCCTTGCATGTCGAACTTGTTTCGAACAGATCATTGATCACCGACAGTATCTACGATACCTTGGAGTACCAGTGGGTGAGCAAGACTACGCATGGGGAGACAATGATGCTATGATTAATAGTGCAACCATACCTGACGCAAAGTTACATAAACGACATAACATTCTGTCATTTCACTTTGTTAGAAGCTTAATTGCAAGTGGTTTCATTAATCTGCAACATATCAAATCGGAAAGTAATATCGCGGATATACTTACGAAACATTGGGGTTACCAAAGTACTTACGAGTTGATCCGTCCAATCTTTCATTTTGGAGGTAACACGGCCGCGCTGTATTTTGATGATACATTAGAAGTCGATCGCTACATTACTCAATCAGAGTTAGATGAAATCGTTACGATCAATGGGGAGTGTTAAATTATACATAGTACTCAAGCGTAGGAGTCATATGTCGTACATAAGCCCCGCGGAGTAGAAATACAAGCGCGATCAGATTAGTGAGTGAGAATGCACGTGTATGCATTATTGAGATAAAAGAGAACAGAAAGTTAGCTAAAAGCCAACATCGTACTGTTGGAGTTGAAGTGACTGTCGAAGCAGTTGTCGAAGCAATTGGAACCGAGCGCAAATAAGAGAAGTGCTTAGGTATATTTATACAAATCGGAACACGATTAGGAAGAGTGTCCGAATACATAGAACACGATTATGAAGAGTGTTATACATATGGAAGTCGAACAGATGTCGATGTCCACCTTTGAACCGCTAATGCGATATATATGCATTGAGGCGAAGTGAGTTAGGAACAGAAAGTTGTATGCAAGGTTACTGGAAACCGCAATACTAAAATACGAAGAAAAGAGCAGAATTACCTCGATTACGAGAAATGAACAATTACTGTCTTTTATTGTTGAGAAATTGTAATAACCATAGACTAATTAAACAAGTGTGTTAATAACAACTTTTGCGTTTGAACATATCGTTGTCTGGAAAGATAATAGAAATATCTACATTTACAGAGTGAACATTGTTCGGAAGGACTTTCAGCATTCTAAAAGGGAGAGTATCCTGGTAGAACATCGCAACCAGTCTATAAGAATCGAGAGTATCTTTTCTTACCGTCATAACAGAATCTTACAAGACCGAAGAGTAAGATTGTCTGAATATCAAATCCTATTTGATACTGAACCCGTTTCAACAATCATCGATTGTTTGTGAAACTTATCAGACCTTGACCTTGAACTCGATACATCAATTGAAATAACAATATCAACTCCCAATCGATTGTAGTAGCAGAGTAACTGTATTGACCGTTAAGGTCTTGGCAGAGCACTAGTTGCATAATGGCAATAGCTCGATATGTTCTGTCTACTCTATACGCCGATCGAAATACCAATATCAATATCAATAACAACTTTCTGGTGTATAATTGGATGCCAATGTAATTGGTAGTTTATTCTACATTCGACGGTTGCTATTCGAAGCGTTGTCTTCGTCATCCTTGTTGTTGGAGCTTGTATTGTAGTCAATAATAGTGGTAGTAGAAGTAGCAGTAGGAGTTGGTGTATCGAGTTTGTTGCTGTTGTTATTAATATGATTACTATTATTGTTGTTGTTGGATATCGAATCCAATTGTATTTTGTCGTACGGTGGATGCTGTGAGCAGCGGTTGCTTCTTTGTTGTTGTCGTAGGTAGTTTTATTATAGTTAACGGTTGTTTGGATATGACCATTGTCATAACAATAAAATGATTCGTTGTTATTGTTCTTGTTAGTACTCTTATTACCATTGGATGTCATACGGCGGTTATTATTCGAAGTGATTTCTTCGTCATCCTTGTCCCTGGTGCTTGTATTGTAGTCAATGGTAGTAGTAGTAATAGTTGTGATAGTAGTAGTAGACGAAAGCGTATCGGTTTAACCATTGTTATAACAGAAAACATTACTGTAATTTTTATTATCTACGTTATTATTATTATTATTATCATTGGATTCCATACAATGAAAGCTATTCGAAATTTTCCTCTCGCCGGTCGCACTGACAGTAGTAGTCGAAGTAGCACCGGTCATATAAGAAAGGATTGATGAATCAGATTTGATGCTGTTGTTGCTATTATTATTATTTTCATTGGATAACAAATCTAACCAGTTGATGATTGTATTCGTGCAGTAGGGGATCATGATCAATGCATCAGTCTCGTAATTTTTCTTGTATAGTGGTCTTCAAATAGATAGGGGAGATGGAAGGTCTTGTCGTTGGTGGTGGTGCTTCTAGTGTTAGACGATGTAACAGTTGAAGCGCAATCGATGTTGTTTCTGTTATTATTATTATTATTATCGTTGGATGCCAATGTGATACGTAATGGATTAAAATCCGTTGTTGTTGTTAATATTATTCTTCCTTATTTATTTGATGCATTCAATGTCACTGAATGTCCTTGTGGTTGTCTCCATCCTTCTTCTCCTTAACAGGTATCAGGTGTGGTAGTATCAATAGACACGATTCGTGGAGTAGCATCAGTCCCAACAAAGTTCTGCACCTCCATGCTGCTGGTTGGACCACCATCTCCATCATCATAACCCTCGCATTATTTTGATATCATTGATTTATTTTAAGTTCATTATTTATCGATTGATCAACCGATCAATTGATCTATCGATTGGTTGTTGTAATGGTTGTAATGTTGTCATGTCATCAAACCATCAAATCAACGCTGTCATCTACTGTACTAAGTTGCATTTCATTGATAAAATCTATTTCACTTGGGGGATGTCATCTAACATTCGGTTAAGTTATAGACCTAGAACCACCATTGTCAATGTTGATATCTTGTGGTCTTTTTATATGTTGCTGCTGCTGCTGCTGCTGCTGTTGTTGTTGTTGTTGTTGCTGCTGCTGTTGCTGCTGTTGCTGTTGTTGTGGTGTGATGATGTGTTGCGATGTGTTGCGATGTGATGTGATGTGTGTTAACAATGTCAAACCGGAGGGGATTTTTTTTAGTTTTAGCTTTTTTGAATTTAAAAATGAGCCGGCAGGTTTGAAAATAATGTCAATTGAGGTCACAGGTCTGGCGAAAGTAGCCTGCGGCTCCATTCGCGAATCCAGGCGCTACGCGCCACAAATTGACAGGAGCTTTCGCGAAAGCTGCGCTTTCACGCGAATTCTGCATATTTTTCGGCACGCACCACTCGTCGAACGACTCGACTCGTGTCGCGAAGCGCGAATAAAAACATGAATAGGTGTGCACTTGAAGTACTAATAGTAAGATCAAGTACTCCCCTAAATAATATTTTCGATAATGACGCATTTTGTAATACAGGCAATATTGGTCACATCCTTCTTCTTTCAATCCCGAGTTTGTCTCAAGCTTCAATAGAGTCGAGTTCTTTTTGTTAAATAAAGAAATACCATTGCCATTACCATTGACATTGCCATAACCATTGCCATTACCCATTGCGTGTTTAGCGGAAGCAAAGCACCCAACATTATCAACATCTGATAGTAAATTCAAAAAACAATTGTGATCAGCATGAGCGACAATAAATCTCTGCTTGAAGCTCACAAATTAGAAGATATACTTATATCAAAATTTGGCTGTATCATCAGGTTTGATACACCAGAGAAGAACAGGCGAAGGTCTCGACCAAAAAATAAAAAGCTAGTACCGTATCATCATCATATCATCGCGTCTAGATTATGTACACTAACTGTTCATACAAATTAGAAGATAGACTTTTATTAAAATTTGGCTGTATAATCATGTTTGATACTACAAGAGTCACGGTCGAACAGGCGAAGATCTCGACGAAAAGTACAAAAAGCTTGTACCGTATCATCATCATATCATCGCGTCTAGATTATGTACACTAACTGTTCATAAAATTGAATTACGAACAAAAGTCTTACTGTACATTCAACAAGCAACATTCCTTTTAAAATGAAGTTCACCACTACCACCGTATCGTTTTGGGTCGCTCTTGCGATGGTATCGTATGCATCGATTTCTGCGGTCACTGCGGTATGTTTCCAGAAAAGAAATCAGAGATATCTTCGTTATTTCACTAATCGTTGTCAAGAATAATATACTTTACTCACTAATATATTCGTACGCCTTGTATCATTTTCATTTCTCTTACATATTGTCATATCACGCTTATCCGTACCTTCTTCAGCAAACACATAGCGGTGAACAACGGGAATTGAAATCGAAATCGAAATCAATGAAAAATCCAAAGCCAGAAACAGAAACGATGTCGTAAGAATAAAGGTCCGGTGTATACCGATGTAAAAGGGAATGGATTCTTTGAACGACGATTAATCAGTCGCGAAATTGTGGAGACGGATGAAGAACATCAATCTGAAGAGACTATTATGCGGATTGTGATGGAACTTTGTCCCGGTGAATCTCAAATCAAGGAAGGAATTGATAGTGGGCTCGGTGATTATTATCGTATGGCACCAACGAATCGAACAATTGCAAGATATCTTCAAAAAGAAAATCTGCAATTCAACGACAGCAACTATCCTACCTATAGTCGTGCGTATAGGTACGTATTCCTGTATCGAGAGAAAATTATTCTCATTTCATTTCATTCTATTCCATTTCTACTTCTCACCTAATCCGTGTGCATTCTTTTATGTATATTGATATCTTCAAATATTGTGTCGTAGTCCCGTGACTATTCTCGACAATGGATTCGCCGAGTTCCTCATCAAGGTTGAACGACCAGGTCTAACTAGGCCTCCTCAAAAGTGTCCCTTTAAGGATGGAAGACGTGAATGCAAGTACATTACTCCTGATGCCGACGAGAACCCTTCAATATCGGGACGACTGGATTAACATACATGTTATTGACATCCAAGATTGGAACGACATTCTTGATGACAAACAAGCCAGAAAATGGGTTTTGGGAGGATCGTCAAGAAGGTTACTACGCACACAATTTAAATATCGTGGATGATCCCAAAAGCGAAAAGTTCGAGGGTCCCTACATCCTCAACTTTATCGGAGCCGGAATCGCTATTACCGAAATTAATGTTCTAATTTTAAGCGAGTTACTTCGAACCGGTGTCATTGAAAAAATCAATTTCCTGTGGACGAATCGTTTCTACAACCTAGCAAGTTGGGTCTACGATCCCAGTGTACCTGGCGGAGACTTAGCCACCACCTTTTCACGTCAGTTAGGTAAATATGGCAGTCAGGTAGACTTAGGTCTCGTCTTTTCGAGAGAAGAACGTATTGAATCGCCATATCCAAAAGGACGTTTCAATCAAGCCACAATTGAAGATTTTTTCAATGTGACTAAGAAAGAATGTGGAACACAGTCGAAGAAAATTAAATGGCTTGTTGTTGGAGATTCAGGTTTTAAGAAAGGAATCTATCCACTTCTTGATTGTGATACTGGCGGTTTGGGCTTTGATTTGGTAAATGAAACCGATGATAAATTCGGAATTAACAAGGTAGGTACCAACGCTTTCTACACGTTTTTAAAACGTGATGATGACCCAGCAAACCGCAACCCATCTCCAGTTTATAAAAAATATTGTGATGGGAAAGGCCTTTGTAAAAATTCGTTAGAATTGTGATAGTGGTGATTTATGTTTCCTTCTTTTAATGTTGGCTTCCAAGGTGCTTTATTTCTGGTAGTGTACCTAAACTGAAGATATAACTACTATCAATAATTATCGTTTCGGTCGTCACGGAAACCCGAAAAAATTTCAAATATATATATATATACATATAATAAATACAGAATCAACGTCCGTAACATACTAAATAATGATATTTGTAAAAATTGTACAGTCTATATATATTTGTGAACACCGCTAGCTGGTTATTGTGTATTACTTTATGGTTTCCTAATTTTCAACAAAATTGCGTACTCGTTCAACAAGTTCTTGGTTTGACGCAATGTGTCCAGTCATATCGGCAAGAGGTTGGGTATATTTTTTAACGTTATCTTTCCCTACAACCAACGTTGTGATATCCTCATTTAAATTTAATAATAGGATTTCAACCTGTTGTCCGGCATATACACCAAATGAGGGATTGTCTATTGTTGTTCCATTAAGACGTGCTGTTGTCATATTACTATCAAAAATAGGCTCGATCAATGCATCGATGTCGCTCGATGAAACATATTCTTGAAAAATTTGTGGAGATCTATACGGGGCAAAATAACCTGGTCCCCATAAGAATCCTCCAGGTGGAATATTCTGATTGAAATAAGTCGAAAAATATTGCAAAATCTGTGCATGGTCCCATTCATCACCATCCCATTTCTGGTTCGTATTTGTTATTATGACCTTCAATGTGTACTTATTGTTGCTGCTGTTGCTGGTGGTAGTATCAAAATCATACTTCTGCTGATGATGTCCAATATTAATCACTAATGCTGGATTGTCAATAAGCCACCCATCAATGATCATTGAATCTTGTTCACCACAAGGAAATGGCCATTGACTACAAACAGCAAATGCGTCAAAGTCCGAATTATTGTAAACCCGTTCGACACCATTATCGTATATATTCGGGATTACTATCGATCCTGCACCGACAAAAACTCCCGTTAAGCATGCGACGACGACACCACAACAAACACCGAAAACTATCATGATTGTTCCTATTCTTTCCTTCTTCTTCTTCTTCTTCTTCTTCTCATCATCATCATCATCATCATCATCATCATCATCATCACGACTCTGACAGAATACAAGTGGTAAATATCTGATAATAACCCCAACGAACGACCCAACTGCTAATCCCGCAAGGACCCTCCATACCGTTGCAAGTGTAGCCCCCTCTATCGTATACGATCCTATCGAGAATGTATGTGCGTACACAGATGGGTTTAATGGAGAATATGGTCCTCCTATTAAGTGTAGACGGATAGAAAATATCATGAGAGGAAGGCATAGAAGCACAGAAGTCACAACAAAAATTATATCATAATAGGAAACGTCGAAAAGCAAAAGCAAATAGAACTATTACTTACCTGCTGAACTACTAATACTTGCAGCTTGGATGACAGTCGTTTGATCGGATCCATTAAAAGGTTGTTGGAATTTTCCAACTTTATTGACTGGTGTATCTCCTATGATAAGATCAGTTGAATTGATAATGATGTTACCACCATTACCGGGATATAAATAAAATGGTGACCAATCTTTCCACGAAAATTCGACAGGTGTATTGTCTGCGGTGTACGTATATAATCCCGATCCCGATATCTCGATGTTAGAGTTATTATTAGTAATGTCATCCGTCCCATACACATATTTTGTACCAGAATCATCAATAACAATTGCAAATGACAACGGAACTGTAAACAGCTTTGTTTCTTCATTATCATCGTATCCCAAGTATACACCAGTTGTTGAATTTGTTTCGTTATGACGAACTCTTGAATTGGGCGTTAATGCTGCCTGGATTAATAGATCTGTTTTTTTCATAGATATATGTCGATTATTTGGTGATACCTTCAGGGAGGTAAAATTAGGATCACCGTATTCTGTGGAGGCAGCCGTTAACATTGCATCAATAAATTGCGCCCAATCATAATTGTATTCTTCTAATAAGATGCACAAATCAAATAAATTATCTGATGGTTCATTGTCTGGATCGTAATTTGGTTCCTTATCATCATCCGAATCCGAATCAATTTTGGATGTGTCACATTTTACTAAAGTTTCGTTCGAAACTACGCTAGAGATATTATAATATGTTCCCATCCATTGTTTAACAAATTGTTCCAGCTCTAAAGGTGATTCAGCTAATACAGTTTGATCATAAAATTCTTTCGAATAAAATAATTGTGTCGAAAACCACGACCCACCCGAAACTGTTGCCTATTGATATTATATAATAGGTTGTATTAGGTATTGTGCGTGCATTTGCAATACAGTAAATGCAGATAGAAGGAAAGGCAACGAAACAGAGCACAATTAGTGAGTGTTCATTCGTTCTAATAGAATTGAGACAATCGTCAATGGTCAATATTGTATCTCTATCATCGATAGATAAAGACAGTAAGATACACTTACTATAGAATCAAATTTGTAAAATTTTCACCCATTATACCTGCTTGTTGGAAAACATTCGCATAACCAATGGCTAGAAGGAGAGAAGAAGAAACAATGGATGAAATTAGTACGTACGTTTAATAGAAAGGGGCGATTAAGTAAAACTGAGAACACGTACCTGCAAACATCGCCCTCCACCCACCACCTGTTGATGACCATAGTAAACATTATTGTTATTACTACTATTATCATTATCACTATCATTATTTATTTGTTTTCAACATCATCATCGGTATTATTTTACTATTACTATTACTATTATTATTATTAATAATATTATTATTATCCTCTTCCTCGATTACAACATCTTGTGCAACTACTATTGCTGTGTTTTGTCCTTGTCCGATGACGATAGCAAGAAGAAAAAGAACAGCAAGTATAGAAACTGCCGAGGATGAAACAAACGGGAAAGCAATAGAGCGCCTCATTATAAATTATGATCCAGAAATACTAATAATGCAATAGTTGTGACGACAGAGAGAATTGTGATATTTCCAATGTCTTTTCTTTTCCTACTATTTTATTTGTAGTTATCTTACTTGTACTCTCCGTTTCGCAGTGTTTTGTGTCCTACATTGAATAAAGCAGGGGTCGTCAGTCTAGCAATCGAAAGCAAACCAAACTAGGACGGTTTACAAGTTTTATGTGTCTAACATTGAAGGGATTTGTATTCGAATTCAAATCAGATCTTTGTACAGTATTAACATTATCAGTATTATTATTTGTGCGCGCCATCGCTTGGAATTATTAAAGGATAAAAGCGCGTTGAACCCTTAAAATCTTCGTAAGATCTTCGTATAAGATCTTCGTAAAATCTTCGATTTGTACCAGCCACGTATATTAGCGTGTACTAAATTCTTCTCATATTTTCTTCCTGTAGTGTGATTGGCATTTATTTAGGTATATTTTTTGAAGCATTGGTTGCGGCTACGGCAGCAGAAGGAGGAGAAAAATACAATAATAGCAATACACTTGTTGGAATCATCCAGGCTATTGAAGCTGGTACATTTTTGTACGTATCGATTGTTGAAATTGGATTGAAAGAGATATTGGTATGTAGAGATTCGAAGTTACTTGGTGATAAGATTGGTCCCAATCAAATGCAATGGTGATGAAATTACTTGCATTCTTGATAGGATATTTAGCTATGTCATCATTAGCTCTTTTTATGTAGCATCACGTAATATTATATATAATATATAATATATAATGTATAATGTATAATGTATAATGTATAATGTATAATGTATAATGTATAATGTATAATGTATAATGTATAATGTATAATGTATAATGTATAATGTATAACGTAGGATAACGTATAATGTATAATGTATAATGTTAGCAGCAACAACAACAACAACAACAAAGAAGAAAACATCAGTAATGCAAGATAAAGAATGCAATTGTACAGTATTGAGTATGTCGTATTCATATTGGAATGCTCCTCACTCCTTATCGCAAGATCTGTACTGGGGATTTTGGGTACCGACAATGACGCTATTCCTACAATCAACTCAATCCACATCTAGTAGGCTACTAGCTAGATGAGCTAGAAAAATAAAATAATTTCAATTTTTTCTTACGATTCCTCATGTTAAAGAATGAATATTGTATTGATTATATATAGTAGTAGATAATTATTAGAAAACAACAGCTCTAGTTGAAAGTACCATTACTTCGCTGATGCAGCTACGGAACGCTTCGGGGTTGGGGATGATACCTCCTCTGAAATCAACCCTACATTGCTTGCTGCTCTAGTTGCTACCTTCTTCGCTGATTGCTGTAATTGTCTTGCTTGTCGTGCTGCGCGTCGTTGCCATATAACGTTATTAATACCAAGACCACCTGTTGGTATCTTACAACCTTGGAATGTTACCATAGCAATTGTCATATTATCGCGACTATTCTTATCTAAACAGGTATCGATTGACTCTTCGCATATCAATCCTAGATCTGATTCTCCCTCGTCTAACAGACTTTGTACAAACGATCCACATTGTTCATTACTCGCTACGTCCCATATACCATCACAAGCGAGTACCATAAATTCGTCACCTTTACTTCGTGGGTATATTACAAATTCTGGATTCGGGATAACCTTTTGTTGCTCTACCGGCAACAATTCATTACTTTTATAGGAGAAGTCTCCTAATCCACGACTTACGGCTAAATCTCCGTCTACACGTTTGCACTTTACAAATCCACTTGCAAGGTTGATACGTTCCAACTCGGGGGTGTTATTTGGTTTGTGATCAAAGCTAAGTGGTAATATATTTCCATTTCGACGAAGAATCGCTCGTGAATCTCCCGCATTAGCAGAAATAATATGTGAGGGCGTAACAAGGACGACGATACAAGTTGAACCTGATCGTTCATACTTGACTCTAGGTACGAGACTACCCTCCGCCAACTCCTGTTGTTTCGACAATTTAAGGATCTCATTGTTCCTTCTAATTTGTTGCTTACGAATCTCCGCATCAAGTTTAGAAAAAGTTTCTGTCAATGCAGAATGGAGACATTCAATTCCAGGTACATTCGATTGATCTTCGATACTCATATTGGCGTATTTCTTTAAACGGTTACTGGAGGAGAAAAATCTCATAAAGTGATCTGCTGCAAATTCCGATGTAAAATCTCCTCCATGGCCATCCATGACACCAAAAATTGCATGACCTTTGCGTAAGGGTTCCTCCTGTCCTGCGACTGGTATAACATTACATACCATATGTGCGTCTTCCATCGTTATTCTCCATCCTTGCATACCCGAAAAGGCATATGATTCTAAGCCTGCTTCGTGAATATTTCCTCGAACAGTTTCTTTCTGTGTTATAGGTTCAGTTGCTCTAGTGCCAGCCAGAGGAGTGGTACCGCCATCTCCGAAAAAAACGGATGATATGAAGGATGGAAACATGATATCGTTTAGCAAGGTGGAAGAACAATACTGATAAGTCTAAATTGTTACAAGTTACTTTAATGATGGTACAGGCAGGCAGTGTAGTTACTACGTATTTCCTTGAAATTCCGGCGTCAACTTGTCAACTAAGATGTACTACTTCCTTTAATAAAATATTTAGACAGCAAAGGAAAACGATGAATACTTCTACTGTACTGCCATGCCCTAGACTAGTATATAGGGAAGAGGCTTTCTATTGTGAGATAATGTATATTATAAGCATTAGTATTGGGTTCTATTCTAGAGAGCTGCTTCCATCGTAATGGAGGCAGTTCCGTGTTAGCGATTGATTGTTATTTAGCGATGAATCACTAGTGAATTAAGTCCCATGAATGTGCGCACTGCATGTACGGTATTTAATAAAAATTAATATCTTTAGACGAGAAAAATGAGACTTTTCATTTGACTCGTAAGATTCCTTTTTAGATAGATGTTAATGTACAATATGTATCTTTGTTGGTTGTGCAATAATTATTGGTTGAAAGTACTAATTGTCAAGCCCTACAGATAACACATGCTACACACTCTCTAGTCTAGTATAGTAGATGAAAAAACACTTTCTATGGAGATGCTAAGACTTCTGTACCATTTTCCAAGTGTATTCCACTTTTGAATTAATCTCCCTGTGTTATGTTCTGTCATCGTGTGATGGATGTATAAAGCAAGTCTACTCTGTACTGATGACTGTATATAACATTGTTCCATTTGTTTCTACTATAAACTAATATATTTGACTATAATATTCTTTAATACTCAGTTATCCTCTAATTATAAACCTTCAATCATTGAGTTACAATTCGACTCTCTGTAGTTTCCCATCTTCCTTATGGATATTTTGCAATTAATTTGGGACACATCCTTTCATAGAATTTCTATTACAACAGTATCAGATGTATACTTCTTTTGTGACCAAAATACTATAATAAAGGGAAAGTAGTTTATCGATGTTGTTGGTTACTTGACCGTGGTCCACTAATGCCTTCTACTTACTTGATTCCTGTTGGAGGTGCAAAGTGTTTGATGGAAGATGACAGTGCCAGATAGGAATTTAACATGATTTTGATTATATACTATATCGCCCAGTAAGAAGAAAAGACTAGAGTCAATATGCAAGTTTTTATTCTAAACAGTAGTAAGCAAATATTGATATGTATCTTCTAACTTACTATTATTGTAATGTGATCCTAAATAATCCATTACAGACTACAAATGTTATTTGTTTCTTCAAGCCTCACATTCCTCACTTCTAGCCTCTGATTTATCAGTCGAAGCATGTATTTTATCACCATCGTCGTCTTCATCATCTTCAGGAAGTACTTCCTCATCTTTGTATTTCATCCAGCCTTTGCTCACAAACAACTTAGTCAATCCGACAAATACCGCAAAGGAATACGGGATCGTAATGATCGGAGCAAAGTACACAGAAACTGGAGTGAGTAGGGCGAGGGGAAGCGATAAGATCTCAGCAGTCGCCCATGTGATGACAGCTGGCCAATTCGTCATATGGCAAGACTCCTCATCCAGTCGATGATGATATGCAAACTCGCTACGAAGTCCATTTATTCGAGGGAAGACAAAATGATCGGCGAATACAATGACACCCATGGGGCATAAAATGATACCAGCAAGAGCAAGAAATTCAATAATACGATTTGTGATAGCTGGAAAGCAAGCAACTGCGGTCGAAAGTAGTCCAACAATAATAGTGGATGACCAGGCATGGATTTGGGGAAATATATGCTGAAGGGCAAGACCTGAACTATAGATAACTGGATTAGCCGTCGACCAACCTATATATATATATATATATATATATATATTTAGAGAGAGAGAGAGAGAGAGAGAGAGAATGGTAATATGAGAGACAATAATTTGATTGTTTTTCATTAGTAGTATTTATCTATTTATTTATGATACTTCACATTTACTTTACCTGCGATGATGATTACAACAAGACCAAAGTTCCCCTAAAACGACGATCACCATCAAATGAAGAGTGTTTTAGATAATAATGTGTTGGTGTGAGACGAGAAGAGACGAGAAGAAAGAAAGAAAAACTGTGATCTTCAAAGAACAATTTCGGTACTATACATACACCAACAAGTTTTGCAATTGGACCAGGTGCGACACTAGTATTTTCTGGATCTTCTTTTAGCTGTACCGCATACATAATACCGGCCGTTATCCACGCAAAATAATGTCCAACATACATCCCACCTGCTGATGTCCATCCTATATTCGCATTCCGAGCAAATCGTCTGTGTATGTCGACAATATAATAAATTAAGTAGTGGACCGATTATTAGTGGGCTGATGAGTGGTGATAACAACTGTAACAATACTACTAATAGTTAAAACAGTAGCAAAACAAACAATTATATCAAACAACTATTCAATCTTCTTTATTCTTACAACATACTTAAATCATTTTGACCGATATGTAGTTGTAAGTCAACGAACCAAGCAAAAAATATACAATGTGCCATACCAAATTTTGTTTGTCCCTGAACGATCGTTCCGGTATATACTTGTTCATTGAGGATACACCATAAATCACATCCGTCTTCCCCGACTCCTAACATTTTGAGTGAATTATAACAAAGATAAACAATTCCAGCGAGTAATACTGGTGTCATGATTTGGCCAAATAACGTAACAAAGGTAAACCCCAACGCGGAAACGATGGTCGTAACAAGACCACATGCGATAACAATACCACAGAACCTTCCAGACGATGGTAACATGTCAGTTAATTCAGGAGAATCCACATTAAACATTGCAGCGAAGGCTGTTGCACTAACAGTAAACATTGCTCCTGCTAATCCGGCTAATAAGATGAATGTGAGGGAATCAAAAACCATGATAAGTTTCCTCCCGACAACACGCTCCATCGCGTAATATGCTAGATAAAAAGCAGAAGAAATAAAGTTTAGAATAGATTGGTTGCTGCTGTGTGATATTTTAATTGTGCAACATCCATCATGCATCCATCACACGTATATATTCACTCACCTGTTAGTCGTTGTGATACAGCAAGTGGCGCAACAATGAATCTCCATGATAGTGTTGCTAGGAAATTACCAATGAATAATCCCACCAGGATATCAATCGCGGATGAGCCGCGTGCTACGAACAACGGCCCTATCGCAAATTCTGTCCCTGCCGTATGACGACTAGTAAACAATCCTAGAAAAGATAAAAATCCTTTGTATTGATCATCAGGAACAGTTTCTCTTTCGTATGCATCAAGTTTATCGTCAATCTTATGAACAACCACTGCTGTCGATTCTCGAGCCGCTGCAAGGGATGATCTTCGACGAGGAGGTGTTGCTTCACTGCTATGAATACTGCCAATATCGTGCTTGCCGTCGTCGCTTTTCCCGCTATCTGACATAATGAAGACTGTTTGTTTTTTCTCTTTAAAATGCTGTTGTTTATTTATTGAATTTCCCAGTGAATGTAAAATGTCTCTTGTGTCGTGAGGCAGCAATGCGCATATTCTTCTTCTTCTTTTTGTGCTTCAAATAAATAATACAGTACTTAGATCTCAACGTGAAGTGATCAACCCGGACGTGAAGTGATCAGTAAAAATGGACACTCTTGAATGATAAAATAGATCACACATTATTTTATTCTCTTTCATTTCATTCATGCAGGAAGTCTTAGAATACGGTAACGTTAATGTACTCCTAGTAAATAATCTTAAATATAATAATAATATGATGTGAATAATGATATACATGATACGAATTTCATTTTGACAACAACGCGTTGTAATAATAATAGCCGGAATTCGCCGGAATAAATAAGCCGGACTGACTGAATAAACATCACGTAAAATATTCCGTTATGTAAATTAACTAGATTATTACATAACAAGCATTGTACGAAGAACAAAGATTTCCTAATCAAAGGAATCTAGCAATTTGACTACTGTAGATGATGATAAAGTACATCAATATCAGTGATATACTGTACATCACAATCATATTTGTCCGGGCATGTCAAACCATCTGGCAATTTTTTCACAAAATATGTGTTATATAGAAGCAACATAATGATGAACCACTCCATTTTTCTTTTTGTTGGTTCTTTCCTCTGGAAAAACATAGCACAAACAGTCAAAACAAAACAGATTGACAATGTTGTGTCTCAATTTTGAACCATGTCTGCTTCTATTGCTCTCCTGAGAAACCCTCATATTATTTGCTCATTCAATCGGTAATGAAAAAGTGACTACGACTTATGCTGCAAGTTGTATAATTGGAGAGAGGGAAATGGGAGTTTCTTTTGTATTAGTAGTTCTACTACTATTAGTATTGGAATCTCTTTCAGTCTGCTCCCATACGGACAATGAACAGAAGTTAGTAACATTCCAGGTGTCACCTTGCTCAACGAATCAATCGAATGGATCGAATCTACGACTGAGATTTCAACGAATCAATCTTATCACCAGATTGACCACGACGTCTCTTGAAATCAAAATTATGTACTGTAATAGTTGCTGCAACAAAAGTTGTTCGTTGTTCTTTTTAGGCACCACATAGCATTTCTTACTTACAATACACTCTTTTAAGGTGTACGAAGCGATAGCCACTGACTACTCTCCCTGCAAACAAATAGACTGTATACTAATTATTTATATTGATCAACTTCACCGTTGCAGTCGTTTTCGCAATTATTCCTATTCATATCGGTCAATACGGACAGCTATTAGAGCTCCCCGAAATATATCGAAACAAACCAGAAAGAAAAAGAAATAAAGACTGTCGCAATTGCTTATAATCCAAGCTCGTATCGTATTACAAATCCAGAAACATCACATCACACGACACGACATAGTCAACAAGTAGAGAAAAAAATGGCACAACGAAGGCGGCAGCAACGAAATTCTCCGAATCGTCCTTGCTATTGCTCGGCGTTAAGAATACAGATTGTTATAATCATATCTGTCATATCGTTGTGGAAGCAGCATATCAATGGGTTTGCTGTTGTACCTTCTATTTCGTCGTCATCGTCATCTTCTAAACGGCACCAAAGGAAGCAAGAACAGCAGGAATACATAAATGATAATAATGCGGCGCCGTTGTCGGTTTCACCTAAAACATTCTCTTTTGCTAGATTTGCCGTAGCCGACGACAATTATTCTGACGATGATGACGATGATGACGATGATGGTGAATATA
Source organism: Fragilariopsis cylindrus CCMP1102 (assembly GCA_900095095.1). Taxonomy (NCBI): domain Eukaryota; phylum Bacillariophyta; class Bacillariophyceae; order Bacillariales; family Bacillariaceae; genus Fragilariopsis; species Fragilariopsis cylindrus. The sequence goes on along the minus strand of FMBT01000332.1, from coordinate 222,344 downwards.
TCGATACTGATTCATTAGGTGACTGGAGAAATTTTCGACGTAGTTTATCAACAGATGACGATGATAATCTTATTGATAATGTAGATTATAGAGATGAATCCTCCAAGAAAAAGAATGAGGAAGCATTGAAAAAACAAGACAAAGAATTAGCAAAAGAATATGCCTCGGGTGCATGGGCTCATGTTACGTCTACGGTACGTTACAAGTATTATGTATCGTTTTTTTTTAAAGGAAGTATAGTACCGATATGCACCACCCACTAGTGTAGTACCCCCACGTCGTTTTCCCTCCCTTCTGATGTCTCTCTCTCACTCATATGCATGCATTTTTCCCCCTTCTATTTTCATCACAAAACAAAACAAAAAATAGCCAGAAGTGGGTGGACTTGTTGTTCGGATGCCACTGGAGGTAGAATTGTATCGCAACTACAATCATTCTATTATGGGTTCACGATTACGAGCAATGTTAGATGAAGATGCTGATGGGGAAGATATATCAACAGATGAATTGAACATAAATCATTGGTATTACAGATCAAAAGAATATATTGAAGAAGAAATGAGAAATATTGCCAACTTAGCGGATGATGATGATCAAATTGATGCAACAGCACTTGAAGAAGATTATGATGAATTAATACATTTGTATTTAGAAAATCAAGAACAATGGCAGGAAGTTTGTTTAGTCCTAGAACAGAATTTCACCACATATGGCAATAGTCAATTTTCGAAGGCAGTAGTTTTGAATCGTCCGATGGGGTGGAAATTGACAGAAAATTTAGGGAAACTTGTTTTCCTTGGTGCTTATAATTTAAAAATCAGCACGGATGCATCCAATAAACTTGTACAATTTATGAAAGCATTCCAAGATGAATGTGCTGTTTATGTTGGTGGTCCAAATGATCAGGGAGAAGGTGCTATTTTGATTCATGGGATACCTGATTTACCGGGTTCAATTGAAATTAGTCCAGGATCAAAGATATATGAGGGTGGAATCGATGCTGCTGTTGAGGGAGTACTTTCTGGTGAATTCAATCCAATGCAATTTCGTTTCTTCATTGGTTGTCATAAATATAATGAATCGAGGTTAGATGTTGAGGTACGGTTGGGTAAATTACAACCAATAGCCTGTGCACGATCATTAGTTCTCAAACAATGCAAAGCATTGCCCACTCCACTATTCCACGAAGGTACGTACAATACTAATAGGGTATAAGATATAAGAGCCTGGATATTGTGTGTGTGTGTGACACCCACTTTTATTTCTATCATCTTACTATTGTCTCCCTCTTTCGAATATTTTCCTCTGTCATATTGTCTTGTATGTAGTACTGGAGCTGTGTGGAGATGAATTAGCCAACCTTTCTAGACTCGAAATGCTCAAACATGAAGAATTAAAGTTTCAGGTTGTGGACGGACCCGAAATACCAGATATAGAAGACAACACCTATGATATTGAGATTATAGATGATGATATTATTGAGATCATAGATGATGACGACGAGGATAGCATCTTTTTTTAGATAGCCGTGGAGGCATACACACATTTGATAGAATTCATTCATCCTATAGTCACGAGTGGCGGTACGAAAAACAGCCGTCAAGCCTTGGATGTAGCAGGAATAAATAAATGCGCATAATTTATAGTACTACAATCGAGCTAGTAAGTCTAGTGCTATTATTTATTTATGTATCAACAAACTTATACACACTGTTCGGTTTATATACATTGTTCGGTAGTCTTAGCTCTAGATTGAGTGTCAAGGAGAAATTTGGCCCAGTGCCTTTCACTTATGATCCCTCCGCCTAAGCATTCGGCATCCTCCGTGTAAAATACAACATATTGACCAGGAGCTAGACCTCCATCCCTTTGTTCGAGCTTAACGATACCCCCATTCCTTTTGTTGTTGTTGCTGTTGTCATTACTATTAGCTGCATGTAAACTTTATCCTCGATGCCGTTGTCAATGCCATCGTCTTCTTCTTCTAGTACCGTCAAAGTCCCTCCAGCCAATTTCGGTCCGTGACGTATCTTAAGAATGAGTCGATAACTACCGTTCGTGTCCAAAAGGTGCGTTGGTTCTTTTCCAGAAATCCAATGAAGACTTTCTACGTGGAATTCGGATCTAGACTGGACAAACACATCTTCGTCGTATTTATTACTGGCGTAGACAATGTTCTTTGATGGATCCTTCGTAAACAGAAGCAAAAACAAAGGAACAATAGAGTAACAGCGACATAAATGTTTGTGAGATCGATATGTTCTAAGAGGGAACCACACTTGATACATAAATGTGTTTTGCCCATGGAAGACAATCGAAAGTAACAACTATGAATGCCTCAATCCTGGGGGCTCTACAAGTAATTCATCTCTATTTTTTAGTAGCCACATACATACATACCTTCGCAACCACATACCATGGACCTAAAGCAGTAGCCTTTGGTTTCAGATACGGACCAATACCCTTGCGTTGTCCGATAGTGTGGTACCAAACACCATGATGTTCTCCAATTATTTCACCGGTTACAGCATCTACAAGATCACCGAATTTTTCTCCTAAATGAATTTGCATGAATCTCTAAATTTGACTTTTCCAAGAAAACAAAGTCCCTGCGAGTCTGGACGGTTCCGATTTGGCAGTTGAAAGTCTTCTGCTAATTGTCGCACCTCTGTCTTTTCTAAGTGTCCGATAGGAAACAATAATCGTCGAAGCTGGTATTGGTCCAATGCACAAAGAAAGTAAGATTGATCCTTAACAGGGTCAGGAGCTCGATACAATCTAGCGATGCCATCATCACTATCATCATTTTCATCACAGTTATCGTTGTTATTCGATTTTCGTTTGACTTGTGCATAGTGACCACTAGCAATATAATCAAATTGATTATTTTTTGGTAAACCTTTGAGATATTCTAAAAAGCAACCAAATTTTACTCTTGAATTACATAGTATATCAGGATTGGGTGTACGGCCCAATGATGCTTCATTTAAGGTATGTTGCATAACGTGTTTATGATATTCATCTTGTAAGCTAATTATTTGTAGTTCAATATTAACCTGGTCACAAACGTCTCGACAGCTTTGTACATCATCTTCCCATGGACATTCACCTAAATGTGCTAATTCGTCTTCTAACCAAATTTTTAAATAAAACGGAACAACGTCATATCCTTGTTGTAGTAATAATCGAAATGCAACAGAAGAATCTACACCACCCGATAATAACAATGCCACTGTTGGTTTTTTGTTACTGTTGTCCGATGATAATGATGATGATAATGATGATGGTGATGACGATGATATTATTGTCGTATTATTATCATTATTATTTATTACATCCGTCACGTCATTTTTCAAAGTCAATTCCTCATACGGTGGTATAAATGACAATTGTTTTTGAATTATTTCTAACATATTAGCTAATCCATCATTCCTTCCCCTACTAAGGGCGGGTCGTACACCCAATATATCAGCAACAGTACTTGGATCCAATTTCAAGACTTCGTCGATACTACTTGATTGTTTTAAATAATCTGCTAATTCACTTAGCAAACCACGACTAACAATAGCATCAGAATTTCCATATAGTTGTACGACCGGTACTACATTTCGACGTTGTAATCCCTCATTCTCGTTGTCGTCTTCTTCTTCTGTTGTTGTTGTTGTTGTTGTTGTTGTTACTACTGTTGCAAGAACATATACAGTTGCAACACACCCAGGGACGCGCACCATGTTTGGTAAACTATCCAACGATGATTGATTCCAGGTAAGTCCCTTTTGTACCAAACGTTGTTGAATTTCTTTTACAGAAGCGTTGTCGTCGTTGTTGTTGTTTTTAGCATCGTCTAGATTATTTCTTCGTCGATTTCTATCGAAATTAGCATCGTCGTCGTCGTCGTCGTCGTTTTCAGTAGAAGTAGCTGCTAAGAGTCGCTGCTGTCTCGTAGTGGAAAATGATGCAGGACTGTATGTTATTGTTGGTAACGACGATAATATTTTCGATCTTTGATGACGAACCTGCTGTTGTCTCTGTTTTGATGAGTCATCGTGCCAAAACCGATTACCGGTACTTGTAGGATTAGTAGTACTTGTAGTAGTAAATGAATGACAAACTGGGATATAATCAATAGTAATTATTGTATGTGATATCAAAAATGCGATAAATAGTAAATCGATAATCTTGTTTCTTTTCAAGCATATTGTTGTATTGAAGGATGACGGTATTGTCGTCATCATCATCGCCTTTAATTCTCTTTTCTTTTCTGGTTGTCGACCGGCGTTGGGCAGGAGCGTAAATATTATTGTTTCAAAGAACTACAGTAGTAATTTTCTGGCCCACAAATCTAATGAATGTTTGAAGACCTTGGTGCATTCAAATAGTACCTACCGTCTTGCTTTTGATGAGATAACGGATACCGTACTAGTAAGTACCTAAATCTATGGATTTATTTGAAGTCTGTTGACTCGACTCATAAATCATTTTCGAGTTTAGTTGTTTATCGACAGCAAACATCAAATAATCTCCTCGTGTCAATAAAGAAATTATTGATGGATGGTTGTTGCACGCACCCTTTTTTGATGGATGGGCCCCTTGATTTTCATTTGGGCGCGCATTATGACACTTTTAATCGAACTAGTCAAGTTTAGCGTAAGAATAATATATTGAGTCAAGGAAAAATCTTGAATTTTTGACACCGATCATCACAAAAAACGTTGAATTACAGTATTGAAAAATATTATCCAAAACAAACATACAAAGATGCTGTAGACGAGAAAGCATATATCATAATCAGCTACATTAACTCATAGACGCTGGATATCTTCGAAGTCGTGATATATCGTCTACGATGCAATAGTGATCGCGATTCAACAACAACAACAACAACAACAATAACAACAACAATGGGTCGTAGTCAAACGGAGCAGCAGCAGCAGCAGCAGCAGGTCGGCGGCGGTGGCAATCATAAAAACGTTCTACTTCTGAAAGTTGGTGGATCGTCCATAACAGGTAAATTTCTAGAAATGGAAAAAAAATACTGATCGAAAAGATTTGGATAGTTGTACAGTATTCCCCGTACGCACATACATCCACTCGACTTCTGCGTTTGCGTTTGACTTATCATGATCGCATATTATTCGTCGTCGTTGTCACAACAACTAACCCCTATTAAATTTCTTTAATGTTTCCAAAACGTTCCAGACAAGGCGAAGCTAGAAATGTTAAACATAGAAGCTCTTCAATGGTTTTCAAAAACAGTCAAATTATCCATTAATGATGATTTTCTTAGTGATCACATTGACGATGACAGCAATGTCGATGATAACGACAACAACAATGACAATGACAGTGACAATAAACCAGCAATGATAATCGTTCATGGAGCTGGTTCCTTTGGACATCATACAGCAAAGAAGTATGGTCTTAGGGGGGAAACTTTGCCTCCACCCAATAATGGTAGGAAACTAAAAAAGGATATGATTACGGGTATTGCAAAAACACGTCTTAGGTGCGTTGCATAGTTTGCTAGTAGATTCCTCCTTGTGATGATATAATGTAATGGCTTTCGTCTCTCTCTCTCTCTCACACACACACACACACACACACACACACACACAATAATATATAGCGTAAAGAAATTGAATAGTTCAATTGTTTCCTATCTTATTGAAGAGGGTGTCAATGCTGTTGGTATTTCACCGTGTATGAATATACCAGGACTAATGGCCCATGGTGGAAATGAATATAATGGAGTTACGTTACTTGTTCATGCTATTAAAGAAACGCTGTCAGCGGGACTTGTGCCGGTTATACATGGCGATGCTGGACTGTATGGCACATACCATAACAGGAATGCTGATGGTGATGGTAGTAGCATAATTAATGATGATATCATGTTCCAGCATCAGTCAATGTCTGGAGGAATATTAGGGGGTGATACATTGGTCGAAATTATTGCAACACATCCGTTAATGAATGAATGCATATCGAAGACAATATTTTTAACTGATGTGCATGGGGTGTACACAAAAGATCCAAACATATATCATGATGATGCAGTATTAGTCAGACATATAGATATTGATCCTATTACGGGCAAGGTAATGAACGAAGATATAGTATCTGCTTCTGGTTCGTTACATGAACACGACGTAACAGGCGGACTTGAGGTACGTTATAGTTCAATATACTGTAGTCCATTTCGTTCTTCCTTCTCCCTTAAGTTACCGTACAATACAATTTGAATTCTGAGTATTCAATAACCGTTGCTAATATATTTATTTATTTGTTGTTGCTCATTGCATTTCATAACTGACTAATGAACAGACAAAATTAGAAGCAGCAGTAAGTGTCGCAAAAACAGGTATTGATGTAATTATCACGAAGTGTTGTTCTTCTAGCGCGAAGGCTGCTATGGTTAGCAACAGCAACAGCAAGGGCGAAATTACTAGTACGGATACTGCATCGAACAACATAAACAACTACGAATACGATAGCACTGTAATAAGGAGATATCAAAGATAAATACATCAAAAAAGTACGCGTCTAAGGGTCTTAGTCAAGCCTTATCGTACTGTTAGCTAGCTAACGGGTAACAATAATATATAAACTACTATTAAATTTACGGTAAATAATACTATTTAAAAACCTATTGATATATGCAAAGTATGAGTAGATGCAACAACGGCAGCAGCAGCAGCAAAGAGGAACGAAAGATAGTACAATACCATATTGTCTTGTATTGTCTTGTATTCTATTCTATTGTCATCAATGCGATGCGATAATGCAATGCAATGCATTCTATGACTGGCCTGTCATAACTTAAAATTGCGATTGTTAATTTTTTAATATATTTGTATACATGTATACATCCTATACGTGTATATAGGACTATGTATTTTATAAGTTACATGATTTCACTAAGATTTCGATTCCGATCTTCTTTAATAGATGGCATAATCCCATCACTCCTACCTTGAGTATATTTCAAATCTCTATTCTTCTTCCATCGTACACGTAACATGAATGCTACCCATAAAAGAATTGTTGATGCTAATACAATTTGAATTAGATAGGATAATGGATGTTTTTCGTTCTTAATTTCTTCTTCTTCGCCATCCTCCATCGTCGTAGACGATGCTTCTAAGTCTTCTGCATTTTCGTTTTCGTCATTGTTATTATTCATCACAGAACCTACTGATGGATCACTCATTTGTTGTTGGTCGTCCTCACCACTTTCGTCATTATTCTCGACCACCGCTGGTACGACAGTAGCAGTATCATCACTATACTTCGATAGATTAGTGTCATCCACTTGAGGTATATTTTCAACATAGTTGAAAGTGAAATAGGATCAGTGTTACATTTTTTTTGTGATTGAATGGCATTGAACAATTTAGTAGTATCTTGTAGATCTGTGACTACCACGTCGTTCGTTGTCTTTGGACAACTTTTAAAGATACTTTTTTCGTATAATATACTAAAATTAGGATGATCCTTTAATATATTTTGATAATTACAATCCCGTAAACGTAATAATCGTTCTAAGTCTTGTACATCATTTGGAGTAAGTGAATGGAACGGATGGGTTGCCTCATCGTCCGATTTTTGATATTTCATAAATGATTCACTTTCTAAAGAATCCAGCCATCCAGCATTCGAACATGTACCACTAGAATCTCACAACCAATAACATGTTCAATCATTAATCCAGCATCACGTACACCATCTAAATCAATCATAACAACATTATATCCACCCTTTTTAAGTAGAAGTCGCTAGTTTAAATGGATTCATTGCTGTTTCTAATGTTTCCAATCGTTCCTCGTATGTATCTGGATTGCATAGAAATTCTTCATACGGATCTTTGAAAGTGCTGTCATTACCGATTTCTGTTGTTGTTATTTTATGAGTATAAATTGATAACCATTGTTCACACGTGGATGTTCATACAATAAAACAATAGTTATATCATCATTAGCAATTTGTGTAGCTGAACTAACATCATTAATTGCTTTTAGTGCATTCCGACTAGACCATATTGTATTACCTACACGATCATACTCGTCACCTCCCATAACTAATCCACGTGATGATGTATCTAAATGATTTACTAATGTACAATGATCTTTGTTTGGACATCCTGATTATCATAATCAATCACAAGTCGATCATATGCTAAATGTGGTGGTCCTAAACCTATTTATTATTATAATATAGTATACGGTAAAGCAGGAAGAGAGAGAAAGAGGAAGAGAAAGATAGAAGGACTATGATAAGAACAGGTGCTGTATGTAGCAGTTAATTGTGCCGTAACTACCGCCGTACTACGGGGGGGGAAAGGATTTAAGAAATGGTATGTACAGTACGTACCTAAAATTTGTGGCCAACTCCATCCTAGTAAAGATTTTTCTTTTTCCTGTTCGGGACTATCTCCACGTGCATACGAATAGAAAAATTCTTCTACCGATGTTTCGGAAGTTTTATGTGGACCAGCGATCACCACAAGTTCCTTTCCAAAAACTTCTTTTGACGTTGTCGTGGTGGTCAACACCACCCAGCAAATAGCGATTGCGGCGGCACGGCATGATACCATCGTATTCGATCTTCAAATGAAGATATTATTTGTTATTAATACTCTCTACAACAATGATGCGTTCGGTTGCTCGCTTGTTCGATTCTTTGTGGCTTGCTGCTCTGCTTCTGCTCTTCGTTTTATCTTATTATGATGAACATACATTGTACCGCTAATGCTTTTTGTTTCTTTTACATCTACTACTTGTATGAATCAATCAATCTTGTCTTTCCAAGACATCGAACATTGAAGTCATCATCGAACGTCGTATTTAGTATTTATAGCCTTCTAAAAATAGGCATTCTGCACATCATAGTGGCACTTTATGACTGTATCAGAAAAGGAAAAAATGAAGCGATACGACATTTACGGTCACAATCAACCGAAGGACAATACGTCCATGCAACAGCCACAACAAACATGTTAAATTCCCCCAATGCTCATCTGGCTCCCCATAAGTCCATGCAACAGCCACAACAAACATGTTAAATTCCCCCAATGCTCATCTGGCTCCCCATAATAATGGTGAATGTGATGGTTGCATTTTGTTGAATGGTCTACAGCCCCGGTGCAAGCAGACAAGAAAAGTAATAGTCCAATTGTTGGTTGTTGGGCACTACCTCATGGTCAAGTGACGCGGTTTATTGCTCATGTGGTAGATGTTGAAGGAAACTGGTAATAATATTGCTTTGATAATGGTACCGGCGGATGAATCAAGAAGTTTAGAAGAATGGATGGTGGTGGTGCCTAAGTGAATACATGTCATCTAGTATATTTACTTGGTGAGATTCTTGTTTCACATGGAGATGTTTTCACTGTAGATATCAAGGATTTACCAGCGTTTCTAAAACATACACTAAAGTACGGAAGGATCTTGTTCCACTCAAAACTGATGCAGAGAAGAAAGCAACAAGAGATAGACATTATAACAGTGTCGAGGGCAATGAGGTGAGAGATAAATATGAAAAAAGTGTCAAGGGCAAGCAAGGAGACAATAGCTAATTACAAAGACAGTGGAAAGGGCAAGGAGACAATAGCTAATTATGCAAACAGTGACGTCCACAAGAAGAACAAAGCTAATTATGAAACCAGTGAAAATGGCAAGGAGACGAGAGCTAATTACAAAAACAGTGAAGAAGGCAAGAAGAACAGAGCTAGCTACAAAGACCGTGACTCCCGCAAGAAGAACAGAGCTCAATATAACAGAACAAGAAAAGCCAATGGAAGAGTCAAGAGTGCTGCAGCAAAAAAAGCCAAGTTTCGTGCGTAAGTATTCATGAAGAAATCATGATATGTCAACATACGCTATGTGACACACGCTATGTGACACAAATGTGTTACATAAAAGAACAATAACACATATATATATATATATATGTATATATATTCACTCATCACATAACTTGTTATAATGCACAACTAAAACCCAAACGCATTAGTATATTTAGAGTAAAGATAGTAATGTTAAAAATTAAAATTGTATACTGATGTCAAGCATAGCTCAAGAGTACTTTTTGCCATCTTGAGTTATTGTACAGTGATAATACTGTATTAAGCTGTATATACAAAGTATAAATTCTACTCCATGACTGCTGAAGCGTATTCAAGATCTTCAAGATCTAGGATCTAGGATCTAGGAACGGAATACCACCCATAAGGTTAGGGTGCTTTTTGACTGACACGATACACACAAGGTTTGTCAATAGAAAAAGAGGGGCGAACTGTGATTGGCTGTATTTTTGCTAGAGTCTCCCCCCTACATCGTCTACTGTATGATTAATGTGAGTCAATAAGGAAAATGATGAGATTGATGTGTTGATTGATGATTGATGATTCTTATATACCGGTATATATATTTTCGAATTTGTCATCACAGATCACACTATCGGATCAAGAATCAAAGCAAATTATGATGCAATACTCGAGCAAGAGAGAAACAATCCTCCGGATTTGAATAGGTATTAGAATAAGAAATAAAAATTATGAAGGCGACGGCGATTGTGATGGTGACAATCCCGAGTCGGATGGTGCTCATCATTATCATCATTCTAAGCTTATGGTGCTATTCGATTCCACCGAATACATTGTTCTCGTCTTCTTTCGTAATACAACATCAACATCACCGTCACGGTGTCACTCGATGTGCATCATCATCTTTCTCTTCTCGTCGTAAAGATAACAGCAATGAAGATGTGGTCGATAGAATAAAAATAGAGGGAATGTTAGAAGATGAAGAATTCAATCGTCTGGTTGCTATTGATAAAACTCTTCGATCTCTTCAATTGCAATTACCTGCGATACTAACAAAGCCTCTTACCCCGTTTACCGTAGAAGAAGTCTATTCTAAGAACGACTTTTCTTTAAGAGTGTTGGTTGACGATAATAATAAAAACAGCAACAACAGCAACAATAACAATAACGACGAAGACCTTGACGACGATGACCTCGATGACGACTTTGACGACAAATTCCAAGAGAATGGTACCACCAAAAACGACAAAGAAAATAAGGAAGAAGAAGAAGGGGTAATAATTGTGAATAGCCGTGAGGAGTTGGTAGCGTTGAGTGACGTACTAGTGTTGTCCACGGCTGCGGCCCAGCAAGCTATTCTTTTCTCAGGTGGTACAACTGATACCAGGGTACAAATTGAATGCCAATTAATCATTGACGATACATATTCGATTATTCGAATACCTTGGAGAGCGAAAATACCAACATTAGGTTCATTATCATCTAGGTACAATAACTTTGAGGGGATCACAGATTGCTATCTAAGTACAACAAGTAGCGAAGATGATGGTAGTGATGATGATGAACTTCCTGTGATGGAACTGGTAAAGTTGAACGCTTTGTTATTAGAAAGTCCAGTTTTAATGGTCGTACCCTCAATGGACCTTCAATCGTTCAAGCCTTAAAGAGTATACAAACGACGGTATCAAACCTACAACAAAATCCAATTCTTCAAAACATCGTTCGTGATAACAGTTTTTTCAATACACTCAGAGATGGGTTTTTAGACCAGGCAGCAACAGCTATGTCGACTAGACTATCATCAGTAGAAATATCTTCCATAACACAGTCGATGATGATGACGACGCAAATTTCGATCCGCAAGATACAACTGTTCCAATATACCAAGTAAATTCTATGGATGAATTATCAATTGCTACAGGTAACGGCTGGATCGACGAAAAATCTAGTGCAACGATCGGTAACAAAAAGACAACGAGAAAAGCAGATACAAAGCAAACGGGAGAGTCGTCGTCGTCAGAGTCGTCGTCAGAGTCGCCGTCATCATCATTGTCGTCGTCTATGTTCCATCCTCCGTGTCCTGGCACCAAAGACTGGAACGAATACGTAGATACTAGATCTTGTATGGTCCGATTTTTGAATGATATCATTCCACAGTTATCTGATCTGTCTATTGTCGATCCGAAACTCTTTGCCGACGATGTTACGTACAAAATAGCAGATGAATCAATTTTGATGACAGGATGTGAATCTCTAGCAAACTTCTACCAAAGTATGGCATTGACTCGAAAAGCAACGGGAGGGACATGGACTATGAAACGCTGCAAGGTTCTGGATTGGACTAACAGGACACTTGCCATTACCTACGAAGTTACGACCAATAGTCTTCCACAATGGACTATTCGTGGTCGAGACGTCTATGATTTGGATACGACCACATCTAGGGAGGATCGTCCAATTATCAGTGAAATACGCCAGGGGAAAATGTTAGCTTTGGGTCCCAATGGTAATAAAATCAAGTTAGATGGACGATGGTTGGTCGACAATGTTGCCGCTGCCTTTCAACAACAAGGTGGTAGTTCTGGGTCTAAGTCTAAGTCTGTAAAGGTCCCACGGACTTTCTAACTGAGCTATTAATGAACCAACCTAGTCTATCCCCTTTTCTGCAAAAACAGAAGTCAACATTAGCCACGACGGCACCTACGTCATTTACAACCGAAGCTGGATCCACCGGAAAGAAGAAGCTTTCAAAAATTGCGGCTGCAGCTTGCTACTATATCATGGCCGACCTATACGAAGACGGCCTATCATATTTAATATGTCGTCACCATCGTCCTTGACTCGCGCTAGATCCCCTCCAGCATTTAAGCACATATCAGAGAACGTCGAGTTGCATGGTTATCTTGGAGAATCAATCCTTCGAGGATCATCTCTATATAATCGATCGATCGGATCTGTAATAATGGGAATTCAAGAATCGATTCGACAAAGACGATTATTGATAGATGAAGAAAAAACTGTACCTCCTCGTGTTGAATTGCTTGTACCCACAGGAGAAATTCGACTGACACTTACATTTTTGTTTCGTATTCCTCCGCCTGGAGCCGGTATCATCATGCCGCCATCGACGTCATCGGTATCGGATCCTCCTCCAGTTATCACCTCTGGTCTACCCTTAAGAGTAGAATTGGTATCAGATTATCGAATAGATCCAGATACAGGTCTAATCGTAGAACATCGTTTGGTTGAAACACGCATCAATGGACAATTATCGGCTGGAGATCAAGTATCACGATGGATTCAACGCTTCCTCAAATTGGATGGTGGTAGTGATACTAATACTAAAACAAACAGTAATGGTGGCGAAGATGCACTTAAAGCAATTTCGGATGCGCTGTCATGGTTTCGATCTATATGACGATGATGATGATGATGATATAACATAGATATATTGTACTGTAATTCAGTCGCTCCGGAAAAAACATCATAATTAGCTATATAAATAATTGCCAAGAGAATAAGAAATACACAACCGAAGACTACTACTAGGTCCTCCTCGTGATGCCAAATTAATCCTGTAGTACACAGTTTTATCAAACGATGAGTATTATACAACTAGAACTTTTATCTATATGCATTGTTTTCATCTATTAGGTCTACAGAAATAATTACTCGTTTGTGATCAAAACAAGAAGTTTATTTTTCTACAGTATTGTCTTCTCCGCATAGCATGTGAGATTGATGTCATATTCATCAAAGCTATAAAAATTTGAGCTGGATTTTCGGTATGTATGTAATACAATGATATAGGATAACGTAGCTTTTCTTGTCTTGTCTTTCTCATGTCTTTGTCTCTACATAAATGATGAAAGAATGACACGGTCGTCCCCTTTTTATATTTATTATTTAATGTACTTATTTGTATTTATACGGTTAATGATACCGACGGTATCTCTTGATATGATTTTCTTTTCTGATTACTATTATATACTGTAATACTACAAAGTCCGATCGCAACTAAAACAAAGATAAGTCCAACAATTCCAGGCCATGAGTCTGGTTGATCTTTTTCTTTTGGTACATATAAATATGATGATGATGATGATGATGGTTTCGTACCGGTAGTTGAATTCAATTTTTGTGGCGACGCAATAGAATCATCATAATCATCTTTGCCCTCATCATCTACGTTGCAAGTGATGTATTGGTCGATACATAGTATTCATTGATTAAAAATTAGAGATAAAAAATACAATCGGTGAGATACAGTGTCGTTTTTTCTTCTTCTTTTCGGATTGCGATATCGCTCAAATGAAACAGTAACTCTTACCTGTTGGTGTGTCAATGCTAGTGGTACCACTGCTACTGCTACTACTACTGCTACTACTTCTGCTACTGCTACCACTAGTACTAGTAGAATTCGTCGTCAATACGGCTTTCGTTCTTGTTGTTTTTGAGGATGGAGCAGTCGATGATGATAATGTACTCGTATTCGTGCTGTTGTTGCTGCTACTACCACTTCCCAACGACGATGACGAGTTCGTCGTTACATCTTTAGCTGTTGGCATTGCACTAGGAAATGCAGTCTAAGGTTCCACGAAATGAATACCCCTTTCTTCTGGTGATAGAGTCGATTTTATACTAAGTTCAATAGAGGTAGTTCGGCTAGCAATCGATACAGGATCTTTAGGTGTTATCATTGCTGCTGATGATGATGATGCATCACCATTGTTGCTGCTCCCTTTCTTCGGCGATGTAGATAAGGGAGACGTAAAGTTATCATCGGTGGATGATTTTTCTTCCTTCGTTGCCTTAGTATTATTATCAGTCGGGGCTGTTCCAGATGATGTTTTCAATATTCTTCGGATACTTTTTTTTTTCCTTTTTCTTCTTCTTCCTAACTCATCCTCCTCCCGACACAACGAAAATGATAACGACGACAATAATTCGTTCGTTGTCGCATGCGAACCAGCTATGGCCTCATCTTTGATTACACGGGCAGCAGCGTTGATCGACGACGATCTAATCAGCAATGCTAGTCCTATAAAAGACAAGTAAATCGATGACTGATATTTTCTCATGGATATTATTTGACAATAAATATTTTTGACTTCGCAGAGCTTTTTTTTTGCTCGATATCTACAGTATGTAAGCTTCTTAATTGCTGTCCAAAAGGCTTAAACTTTTCCACACATTACCATCATATTTTCATGCAACTGTCCTTTTCCTTCTTCCTTGTCGTCAACAGTGATCATTTTCGGTGTAAAAAAACGACTAGGATCAAAAATAGTTGGTTGTTGCATTGCATTGAAAAATTGGGACACACAAAGCGAAAGGAAAGCCAAAACATTTGGTTCAACTTCTCTACGCACGAAACGACATTTGTTTGATGAAAGCGACTAGTATACAGTGCAAAAATCTAATAGTTAATGAGCAAATATACCAGCAGCAACGAAAGGGAAGCTCCATACAAGATTGAAAGTGTTGCACTTGCACTTGTTCTTTCACCATTGAAGGGAGCTGTAGATATCGTTGGGGTGGGCGCCGCGCTTGTTCTTTCAGTACAGTCAACAAGCCTTTTCCAAGCAGCGCTCCAACTGCAGAGGACACTGTCATCTAAAGCAGCAGTACCCTCAAACATCTTGTCTCCATAAGTGACGTTCGAAACATCCCATGATGACAAGTCTTGATTGAACGATGATGCACCATAGAACATATCAGTCATGCCAGTCACTTGTGAAACATCCCAGGATGACAAGTCTTGATTGAATGATGATGCATAAGAGAACATAGAATTCATGTCAGTCACTTGTGACACATTCCAGGATGACAAGTCTTGATTGAACAATGATGCGACCCAGAACATATATTTCATGTCAGTCACTTGTGACACATCCCAGGATGACAAGTCTTGATTGAATGATGATACACGATTGAACATCATACTCATGTTAGTCACTTGTGACACATCCCAGGATGACAAGTCTTGATTGAACGATGATGCACTAGAGAACATAAAACTCATGTCAGTTACTTGTGAAAAATCCCAGGATGACAAGTCTTGATTGAATGATGATGCGCCCCGGAACATATTATACATGGCATTAACTTGTGACACATCCCAGGATGACAAGTCTTGATTGAACGATGATGCACTAGAGAACATATAATTCATGTCAGTTACTTGTGACACATCCCAGGATGACAAGTCTTGATTGAACGATGATGCATAAAAGAACATAGAACTCATGTCAGTGACATTGGACACACACCATGATCCGATGGGCCAACCATAATTTTGCACAACTGTGTTGTCGCAGTTGTTATCGTCCGAACAACCATCCTTCAAAAACTGTCTGATGGCTCTTCGGAGCTCAGTACGATCGGTGAAGCAAGCGCACAAATTGTCAGTGAATTGTCTAGTTGACAAATCTTGCTGCGTCGAGACAATATTGTCATTGGAGGAAGTGCTGACAGCGCTCGAAGAAGCTGCGTCCAGAACAAAGCACCAAGTGATAGTTGTTGCAAACAGAGTGTTCAGGACGGGAAGTCTCATGTTGATAGTGAATCAGTTGAGAGTAGATATTCGGACGAAGGATCAACAGGACTATCCACTCATATTATTTATTATGATACTTCACAGCATTTTTTTGGGAAGCATCAATTAAATAGTAACTTTAGGATAATCTTTAGAAGCGCGATGAAAAAAAAGCTTCAGTTGAATTTTCATTCAAGCGCGATGGAAAAAAAGCTTGAGTTGAATTTTCATTCATGGGATTGGATTGAGCGTTGAACGTGTTATTACGCGCGAAGATATCTATAGCGCTTAACCCCGTGGACAAAGTGCGCTCGCTGGAGGAAGTACCTACTGTACCCGTCTTGTTACGCGTTTTTAGCGCGGTACCATACTAGCGCGAGTGATTTTAGGTACTTTGTTGGTACTGCGCGATAATACGTGTTGATGCGTTGAAGCTCACTCGCCTTGGTACTAAAAACAAGCATTGGTACTTTTTCTACACGATAATACGCGTTGAAGCACACTCGCCTTGGTACTAAAAACACGCCTTGGTACTGGATTGAAAAATGAGCTCTACATAAGGAATTCAAAAATTAAATAATTCACTCGTTTCAAAAATTCAAAAAAAAATTAAATATCAAAAAAGTAACGACAACAACGAAAACTTTACTCTTTTAAGCACCTCTACGGCAACACCCGCCTCAACAGATCTTCTTTAATAATAGACCGATTTTAATAATAAGAACCTCTACAGATAGCTAACATCATATTCTCAAACACTTCCACATATAAGAGGGATTGGCTATGTAGAAGATAATGAATACGGTGTACAGCTACAGGAGGAGCGGCAATACAGAAATCAATACATGTACAAGAATAGAAATATTAAATAAAGCATTGGTCGAATGACTTTAAAACCTCGTCGAGGACATCAATGTATGTATCCATTATCTAATTTAATAATTAGTTTCGCTATCTTTGTCTTTGTATTGGTGGATTAATTAATTTATTCTAGATTTTTTGTCGTGCTTCTCGGATTGACGCACCTATCTGTCGGACGATACTAAAATTAAATTAAATAGATCACGAAATAAGCATTAAAATAGCAATAAACGAATCAGTACAGTAAATGGAAATGGAAAAAATCAAATAGAAAATAGAATCAGTAATGGATAGATAGAGGGGCATGCCAAGTAGCTAGCAAAATCACAATCGCACTAGTATTTGTACCTTGCTGCGAACCCGTAACAAGACGGGTACGCTCATACCTTCCATGTATTTACGCCACTTATTTACGGAAAACTTCAGCCAAAAGGGATGGCTTCAGTTTTCCTTATAAAACTTCATGCAATGACCTCAGTCTTCGACTTCGTTCATTGCCTTCAGTTTTAATACCAGTACCAAGAAAGTACCATGACACGTAGTTCCTCGTGCTTCGCCCTCGGCACTAGTGCATGGTACTTTCTTGGTACTGGCGCGCGGCGTAAAACAGGCAAGGTATTAACATACCCTCCCATATAATCTTTTGATATCATTATTTGCTTCGATGTCATCGATTGATTCGATTTAGAAAATCCGCCAATCGATTGATTCGATTCATTCATTCGATTCGATTCGGAGTCCCGATTACGGAATTAAATTACAAAATTTAGCCGCGTGCTGCTTCCTGTTTTTCTTACAGGACATTGGTGTACTACTCGTGATTCATTCGATTTATTCGATTCACTCGATGGACCAACCAATCTTCATCTTAGCTGCACATCAAAAAATAAAACTTAATTTAAAATTCTGTGGTGTGTTATACACGGTATTATAATGTACCAACAATGAGTACAGCAAGGCAACGGCGAAGCAAAATATCATACCACAATAACCACTATCATCAATGATGATGCATTCAAAGCAATATCGATGGGTGTCACTTCTTTTCGGTATAACTGTATCGCTTGTGTTCCTGCAAGTGGGGTGTTGCTTTCAACCAAATACCGTCACATTTCCTACTAGGAATCTGATATCATTGTTCGCCAAAAGAGGAAACGAAAATGATTCTTCTTCGCCGACGAGAGCGACATACCTTGCAACTTGTGGTCCAGGATTGGCCCACGTTTTACAACGAGAGTTGGAAGATATGCGAATGAAAATAAATCATCCGGATGATATTATTGATATTGATTTGTCGGGAAAGGCTGCTGTGACTTTTGAAGCAACAAGAGAGGCATCTCTATACGCATTGTGCTGGTTACGATCGGCACATCAACTCCTTGAGCTGGTTGCAACTACCGGCCAATCCGCATCAGAGGGAAGCTACGATGTTGACAGAAACTCGTTGCTGTATACTCGACACGACGTCCATGATTTCGTACGCGATTGCGTCAATGTGAAAGAATTATTGGGAGACGGTAAAGGTGGTATGTTGACGGTATCAGTAAAAGCCATTTTGAACAGTCCACAAAAGCTTCCAAAGGATCTTTCACATTCTCATTATACAGCACTTACTATCAAAAATTCGTTGTGTGATGTTGTTCGTGACATGAGAGGAGACCGTCCGAACGTTGAATTAGAAAATCCAGATGTGCCACTGGTTGCTATACTGCGGGGAGTTAACGTCGACGAAAGTAATAACGATGGAGGTGCGGCCTCTCTATCTATATTTAGAAGCTTACACCCACCAGGGAGTCTCCATAAACGTGGATACCGTCAAGGGAGTGTTATCCACAAGGCGGCCATGAAGGAGTCGATGGCTGCGGGACTACTAATTGAGGCGGGATGGAAGGAGAAAGTCGAAGCTGCCATTATCTCAGCTAATAATGAACAAGATGAGGAGGAGGAGCAGCAGCAGCATCAACTCAAATTTATCGATCCAATGGCAGGGAGTGGATCTTTGGTTTTAGAAGCATGTATGATGGCCACAGATATTGCACCCGGTCTGATGCGTATCCGTTGTGGAATTCCAAATCATTCCACGCCTCCGGTAACTAGATGGAAGTCAGCATCTGACGACGACGACATCGATGATGTTGATGCAGCTGCTGTCTGGAAGAATATTCTACTCGATGCGACCCAACGTGCTAAGGCAGGTATTCAACTAATGCGAGAACATCCGTCATTAATTCAAATTACAGGTAATGATATTCATCCTCGAGCAGTGGACATAATGGAGTCAGCCTTGTCTTCGGCTGGTCTGTTAAATTTTGTCTCCGTATCTAACAAAGATTGTTATGATCTAGAAACGAACGATATTGACGACGAAAACGACAGCGACAGCGACAACATCAATAATAATATCGAGTATTTCGTAGCTACCAATCCACCATGGTAAGTTGTTAACTTTATTTCAATTAATTATGTGAAAGCAGTGACAGGAAAAATTATTCAGTATGTATACTCAACTCTTCATTATTTTTTACCATAACACAGGGGCGTTAGATTGACGGAGGATATTGAAGAGAGCTGGGAAGGTCTCAAACATTTTGTTCGGGATAAATGTCCCAGTGGGACAGAGGTTTACATCTTATCGGGTGACAAAACTGCAACAGCGACTTTGAAATTGAGACGCGATAGAATGATCCCACTTCAAACTGGAGATCAAAATCTCCGTTGGATTCGGTATACTATACGGGGGAAACGGCAAGCTGTTAGATCCGATCCAAATGCCAATGTATCCGAAAATGTCAATGTAGAAGCTACAAAAGGAAAAAGCATTCCGAATGTTGCGTCTACAGCAACAGACAGTTGGACATAGAGCTAATATAATACAATACTTACTGAGGATGTTTTCGTTGATAATTGCTCTGAATCGAGATTTTCGTGCACTGATAATAATGAGTTCGGTCTCGTGATAACCAAGAACAAAAAAACGCCCCAAGAATCTCAGTTCGATCCACTCTTTAAAATTAATAAATAAGTACTTCATATTTGGATCGACGATGAACAATATAACACCAGGTGTATGCACGATACCGATAAGAACAACACACATTTACAACGACGCCGAATGCGGATGATTCACTTTGAAACATCTGCTCTCTGTATGTTCTAATTGATTCGTATTATCTACGTATATTGCACTAGTCACTACACTATAATCTACGGTTTTTAAGTGCGCTTCAATCAAACAAGAACTCTACAATGCATTGTTAAAGATCAGATGATGTACCATCAAGTAGTATCTATTAAAGAAATCCAACTGAAAATAGGACACAAAACATATTTCTAATTATTTTTCTCTGTGTATTATCTAGCTATTATCGTAGGCTCTTTTCACTTGCGAATATCTATGACTTCGACGAGAGTTTTTTCCTTCAAGTAATCATTCAATACATACAACAGAAGATAGATTCTTTATTATTATGCTGTCAATGAACAAGCCATAATTTCTTGACTCGGTACGATAATTGTAGGAATTATACCTGAGATAGCCTCATTAGCGGTCGCATTCGCTTCTTCTGACCAGAACTTATTATTCATGTTTTCTTCTTCTAGTGCAGTATTCTTTTCGGTTGTCTTCGTCTGTGTTGTCGATGTCGATGTCGATATCGTTGACGTTGTCGTTGATAATGACAATAGCTGATTTCGTATGTCGTCAAAATATGACAGAGATTCTTTTTCTTGTTGTTGTTCGTCCTGGACGTATCGAAAGAATAGTTTGGGTTCGTCTACTTTAGGAGTTGTTGTTGTTATTGACGACGACGACGACGACGACGATGACGAATGATCTTCTTGATTGTGAACGTAATTATCGTCTTGTTGCTGTTGAGTAATTATAGAAGCAGCACCGTAATTCATATTTGCCATTTCAAGTTCTTCCTGTGTAATACCACTGGCAGCTTTTACATTGGCAAATTTATTAGGGAAATAAGTATATATCATTCTATTCGCACCCTTTTCAATTTGACATGCCACGACGCAAGAAAATACTGTAGATCCGAACGTAACAGCTGCACCTCGAAAGGTAAATGATGCCGCTTTTCCTAATGCTGATAAAACTCTTGTCATCTTGTATTATTAACTGATTGTTATCGTTGATCGAATTGTTGTTATCCGTCTTGTTTATTATTCTTGTGAATTCTTGATGTTTTAGAAGAATGTGTCAACGGGATTTTTTGTTGAATAGATCGTACGTTCAGTTTTTGTTGTATTCTGCTTTTTTTGGCATAAGATTCTTTTTGCTGATTATTAATTCTTGACATGTGTGGTTCTTTTTTGGCTGATGTCTTCACAGCCATCGTTGATTGGATGGGGTCGTCACGACTGCTAGTCCCGTAAATGAGAAGTGTCAGAAACATTACAGTCAGCTAGCTAGAAACTTTATCCACGTCTCAATATTTTTTGGTTCACGATTTTCCAAAAAAACAAGTGAAACTTCATGATACTAGAAGAGTACCATAGTGATTACGAATTGATGGATCTTAAAAAATCATATGACACAAAACACAAAACTCAAGGCAGATCAAGATCAAGATCAAGAACGATATACGCAGAGAGAAAGAAAGCAAGTGGAACAAAAGTAACAATGATTTCCATAATCTCTTTCAATCCGAATTTGTTGATATGGATATTTTTGGCTGTTGCAACGTCCATCCTCTTCGACTTCGAGTCTACTATCATGAAGAGCACGGCATTTGTTGTGGTGCCAATCAGCAACAACATCAAAAACAACAATTTTCTCTTGTTTCTTCAGACGGAAACAAGAATAAACGATAGTACCGACGATGGCGACGACGATGAAAACGATGCTTATTGTTCTAACCAATGCCAATGCCGTCGACAGGTATTCTTCGATATACTTCGTCAATCGGTTTCTGCAGTAACTGTGATTGGCGGTTTCCCTCGTGTTTCGCATGGTCTCGCGGCAATTACATCCCCACCTCTCGAATCTCTTACTAAATACGATCTTCCAAGAAATTTATTGCAGGATGCAGCTTTTGCGCAGGGGATGTCGGTCGGGATGATTGACTACGAAAAAGAATCGTATCCTACCAAAAAGAAACTCTTTCGACAACTTTTTGAATCATTGTCCTCAAACAGGAATAATGACAACAATGTTAATATGAAGGAAATAGTTATTGCGGAAGTTGGAATGGGGTCCTTTCCGAATGCATTATATTACAAAGATCAGCATGGATTAGACATCATTGGTATCGACCCCAATGATCGTATGGAAGGCTATGCAAAAGATAGTGCCTCACGAGCAGGTTTGCTTTCCAACAATATGGGGAATAGTCTTCGAATCGTTCATGGTGTTTCCGAAACATTACCACTTGAGGACAATTCATGTGATGCCATTGTGTGTACCTTAACACTTTGTAGTGTTACTGATCCTATTCGGTCCGTATCTGAAATTAAACGTGTTTTGAAACCTGGTGGTAAATTTTAATTCTGGGAACATGTTCTTAGTCAGACAGATAGTAAACTAGCAAATTATCAAATTGAAATGACTCCTTCACAGGTCAAAAGAGCAGATGGATGTCATTTAGATCGAAAAACAGGAGATGTTATTCGTTCTGCTGGTTTTCAATCCGTAGATTTGCAATATATGGAATTAGAAAAGTTTGGATTTCTTAATCCTACTTGTTTTGGTATTGCTACAGCGTAATATATACTTTCGTTGTTTGCGGTATAGGTTGTTAATCATGGTGCTATAATAAAACTAATCTACATGTATATATTCTTTCCCTAGCGCAGATCTGAAGCGCCTAATGACACTGACACTGCATGTACTTGACTTGGTAATGAGGCTGTGAACTCATAGATAATGATGTTTATGATCTCAGATATAATATTATATGTTGAAGGACGACGAGGATCAGAAGACGCAAATGTATGATTCGTATCAGGGATATGTCGTGAACATTGCAAGGCACGCATGAAGTCTTAGAATCAGCTAAAAGATAACAAGACGTAAACAAAAGAATTAACACAGAAATCACTTCGCTAATAACTAAAAACCTAGACACTGATTAAATTTTTAAGATAATACAATATAATAGTTTTATTTTTATGTGTTACAATTTGTTACTTTCATTTCCCACAATTCGTTCTTTTTTGTTATAGTAATGTTTTTAATTCGTGTTCTATGTTCCCATTCTTTTTTGTGATGTTTTGATCCGGCTTTATTTCACAGTCGATCGTGTTATCAACTTTATACAAATACTACCACCCTCGTTTTATATTTTAAAGTACGTAATAGGTTTAGAAGTCACATTCAAGGTCAAAGCAGTGATTCTCAGCAGCATCACCACCGACACCTGACTTGGCGTATTCCCCAACACGTTTTTCGAAGAAGTTTGTCTTTCCTTGAAGTGAAATACTTTCCATCCATTCGAATGGATTAACAGTTAGATAATACTTAGGACAGCCCAATGCAACAAACAAACGATCAGCACAGAATTCGATGTATTGTTTCATCAAACCAGAATTCATACCGATGAGTTCTACGGGTAATGCATCACTGACAAATTCCTTTTCAATTTCAACAGCATTTGTAATGATTTCTACTACACGTTCCGTCGATAACTTGTTTATCAACTTCTTGTATAGCATACAGGCAAAGTCACAATGTAATCCTTCGTCACGTGAAATTAGTTCATTCGAGAAGGACAATCCCGGCATCAAACCACGTTTTTTGAGCCAAAAGATGGCACAGAAACTTCCAGAAAAGAAAATTCCTTCGACGACACCAAAGGCGACACAGCGTTCCGCGAAACTTGCTTTGTCCGCATCACACCATTGCAGTGCCCATTCTGCCTTGGTCCGGACACAGGGGACGGTATCAATAGCATGTAGAAGTCTTAACTTTTCACTCGTATCCTTGATGTACGTATCGATCAAGAGAGAATACGTTTCCGAATGGATGTTTTCAACAGCGATTTGAAATCCATAAAAGCATCGTGCCTCCGGTGATTGAAGTTCGGTCATGAAATTTTGTGCCAGATTTTCATTCACAATTCCATCCGATGCCGCAAAGAATGCTAAGATATGACTAATGAAATGACGTTCATTATCAGAAAGTTTTACCCAATCAGTCATATCCGCACCAAGATCAATTTCTTCGGCAGTCCAAAAGGATGCTTCCGCCTTTTTGTACATTTCCCACATCTATTACGGTTTTTTTTAATAATAAAGATAAGATCAGGTTGTGATGTGAGATGAAATAGCAGAAACAGATGGTAATATACATGCATGCATGCGTCGCGATAAGACTAACGGATTATTATGAATACAATAAAATAAACTTACATCGTTGTCTTGGATAGGGAAAATAACAAACCTGTGAGGGTTTTCAACTAGAAGAGGTTCCGGTACAAGTGCACCACTTTCTTCTAGTAACTTGTGATCTGTCTTTTTAATAACTTGAAGAACAGCGTTACTAGGAGATACGGCTACAGGTGAACCATCGGAACATGAATCATCGTCATCCGAAAAATTGTCTCGTTCCGCCTTAGTGGGTGTAATAAAGGCAGGACTGACCTTTTCTACAACATTATCTTCCGTAGAAAGAGTGCTGAAATGCTGTTCGAGAGTAGACGTTGAGATAGGCATTGTGTGATGAATTGTAGTTTATCTGGTTAAATTTAGATTGGATTAGTATTGTGTATGTATGTGTATTACTGTGTATGTGTGTACAAATCAAAATCAAAGGAAATACTTGATGCCAATTTCTTTTTATGAACTCTACAGTTGTGATGGTATCGACGTGCAATCTGCCGTACAATTATTCAAGCAAAGTGACATTTTTATGCAAAACTCCACGGTTCATCACGACAATTTTTTTCATTTTGACCAATCCCAATGCTACAGAAACTCTGACAGAGTAGATTGCGCGACGATAACGCGGCGGCAGGCAAAGGTTTTTCTCTTTTTCCCTTTGAATTTTCCTACGACGTAGAAAATGTACTAAATAAAACAAATTCAAATAATGGCGCGAACAGAGAGCAGATTGCGAGAAATGTAAAGTAATAAAGAAGGAATGCCAGCAGAGCAAATGGCGCCCCCTACCGGTTTGAAATATAAGAATGAGACTACAAGTACCAAGATCTGGAGGCTCCGACGTGCTACCTTAGCACAATGAGATGGACCAGTGATGATGTAAATACAACCCAAACAAAAATATTAGTCTACAGTTTTCTTCTTAAATTGTTTCCTATTATTTGTACATACAAATATGATACAATGTAGATTCCGACAATAGCGGTGCTTCGTATTATTATATGATGTAGTTTTACATGTTTATATGCATCTGTGTAATTGGATGGCTTGTTTCATGACATTTAACCATTATATTACAACAAGGACAGTGAAGCTGTAGCTGAATCAGAACTTTGCTGGAAAAATGTAGACGCGTTGTAACAAGATAGACACTTCATGTCAAACCAACACAATTTGAATACAAGACTTGGAATTTAAGTGGAATGACGCTAAACATGACTGTCAGACCCGATGGAAGATGTTTGGGAATTACTATATGGTTGTTGGATGGTATGCGCTTATCATGTGTTGAACACACATGGAAAAGTATTGGAGGAAGCTGGGGGGCCAGGGGGGCCAGGGGGTATACTGTATATGTAATGATACTGGTGGATGACCCAAAAATAGATTTATTATGACCTGAAAATGGATCTATTCACTAGGTCCTAATAAACTGGTCCAAGCAGGTGTCATACATGCCATCCTGTATATGCTTTCACTGAATTTGATGTTTTTGAAGATGACATTGTTGTTGTAAATATCTATGATCTACCAGAGTGTCTGAAACAAACTAAAGTACACTCTGATCTAGTAAATAATACTAAAAACATGTACGCAGAGAAGAAAGCAACTGTGCAGCTGCATGGCAGGCAAGTGGCAGCAGAAAGGAGTCAAAAGCTAAATCTGCAAATAGGTATGAAAAGATGGTCCAGGGCAAGGAGACAAGAGCTAACTACACAGACAGTGACTTCCACATGGAGTCAATAGATAGATATGGAACCAGTGTCCAGGGCAAGGAGACAAGAGCTAATTACGCAAACAGTGACTTCCGCAAGGAGAAAAGGGCTGCATATAGCATAACAGTAAAAGCAAAGAGAGCTGGCTGCATCAAAAGATGAAAACAGTGCCTTGGGCAATAAGAGGAAAGCTAGATATGAAAACAAGATTGCTGCAGGGAAAAAGCCAAGATTGAAGCTATTATTCCATACATTATGTCAGACCTGCACTGTTTGACTTGTGAAGAATATAATACCTGGTGTACCTGGAATAGACAAGTACATGTAAATATATAACAAAGAATTATTATTATACATAATATCATGTCATAAGCCTTGTTAAACCTCATGCAACTGATTAGCATGCCTGCATGCATGTAGCTATTATTACTATGGTATGATTTATGATTTTGACAATTGTCATCATCTTCTTTCTTCGGAGTATATATAAATACACACACATACACATACATACACATACATACCGTAAACACATCAAGAGAGAATGAATGAATCCAATGAATCTGGGAAAGTGTAGTGTACTGTAACTTAGTCATATCATTTTCCAACATTCGACTCGAATCGACTCGACTCATTTCGCGCGCTGGGGGGCTATAAATTTTTCTGATTTTTTTTTCCCAAATCGATGATGTTCCTGCCGTGACATTTTTTTTTCATTACACAAGGAGACCCATAATAATTGTAACTGTAATTGTAAGCAAGGAAGAGAGAGAGAGAGAGAGAGAGAGATCAATTACACATCAACTACTAATTTGTGTTACAACGATACCAATACCAATATCCAACCAATACATATCAACATTAGTATTGACGACAACCCTTTTATAAAATAAAATGGACAAGTTGTAGTTGTTCTCAAAAATCTCTAAAACAAAATCATCAGCCAACAACACAACCAAGCCAAATCCTCTGTTTACCTGCCATCATCATTCATCAAGTATATCATTGAGTTTGTAACAATACCAAAAACAATGAATATAATATAGTATAATATAATATAATATAGTATAATTGTTGTGGTTATTATCTTTCATATAGAAAGACAAGAACAAAAATGACAATGACCATGACAACAAGAACAACGACAACAAAAACAACAACAAGAACAACATTGGCAATGACAATGACAGTGAAGATTTTATTATTATCATCACAGCTAGTTATATATTATTCTAGTATAATAAATATAAATTTAGATATAAATATGACTATGATTATGTTTTTGATGACGACATTAACATTACCATTGACAGTAGTGTCAGCAAAAAAGATCACTTTGAAAACAAAAATTTTACATCTTGGAAAAGGTACGTAATGTGTGATGATGTGATGATGTGATGATGTGATGATGTGATGATGTGATGATGTGATGTAACTGCATGCAATACTGTCATGTACAATACCGGTAGTACTGTTCAAGACAAACAACCTACTAGCGTATAGCGTGTGCTATGAATTTTGAAACTAAATATATATAAAAATGAATTGTTTTTGCGTTTGTTGCTCGCTCTCTCTCTCTCTCTGTCTCTCTGTGTGTGTGTGATAAATATATAAATATAAATAATGCCAAAATGCCAAAATATAAATAATAAGCTGGTGGTGGATCAATTTCAAGTCATATGGAAGAATTAAATTTTAAATTTAAATATGGAGAAGATCATGGTAAAGTTAAATCAGAACAATATAATAGATATGAATCAATAATTATATCATTACGTGATCCAATTGAATGTATGACATCAGCATGGTATTGGAGGATGTTATTACAATGTCGATTTGATCAGAAGGATGAAACACGTACAATTCGTAATAGAAATTGTAGTATATTTACTAATCCAGAAAAATGTTGTAGAGTAGAAGGTGATGAAGAACGTACACACCAGAATATTGGAATCGTTATAATGGACATGCATATAATTTAGCAGAATCATTTTGTAGTAATGATGTCACTATACAAGAACAAGCATATAAAGATATCAACTTAGTACCACATGTTGGTCACACAATTGTTGATTGGTTAGGTTTGTTAAATAGTAATAATAATACTATTGTATATAATAATGATGCAATACAAATTATAAAAACAAATTTTTTGCAGTAACATCTGAAAGAGGATATGATTTTAATGAACAAATTGATGGTGCAATTGAATGGTTATTAAATATAACATATAATGGTGATGAAGAAAAAGCATCACTTCATTTTCATAAAGCAAAACAAGACGCCAAAAATAATCAAAAAGAACAAGAAGAAAATAATATTACAATTATTAATCATTCACATTCGTCAAAGGCAGTAACATTCCCATGGTTAAAAGAAGTTACACCCATAACAACGTTTGGTTCATGTTGCTTAGTACGTCATTATTATAAATATAAAAATGATTATTTATTATTATTAAATCCAAAATTTCCAAATTGGTTATGTAATAAAGGTAAAACAAAAACAAAACAACTTTGTTATAGTGCAATATCATCAATTATAGAAAGAAAACGATCAATGTTAGAATATGCATTGTACAGTAATAGATCATGTGCTGATATCGATTCAGCTATCAACGTTGATGTTAAAGGTGATATCGTCGTTGATAATGATAATGAAAATGGTAATGAGAATGGTAGTGTGAATGGTAGTGAGAACGGTAGCGAGAATGGTACTGAGAATAGGAACGGTAATAATATTAGCATCAGTTATAATTATCATACCAAGGGTGATGGTGGCGGCGGCAGCAAAAATGAAACTGTACAACAAATACCATCTGCAGTAAAAAATATGATGATGACATTGTTTGGACTGTTAATAGTTTTGATTCAATATTACTATAAAGGAATCAAAAAAATAATTAAATAAGGTATTTTAAATTCTACATTGGCTGCGTTTGTAACATAGATCCAATATTTTGATTATTTATTCTAAACAACGAATCACTAGTGAATTTAGTCCCATGAATGTGCGCACTGCAGTGCCTTCCTAACCACAACAGTGGATTGTAATTTATTCAACAACCACAGGAACAAAAAAGTGGTAGGAGGCAAATACAATGTTCTAGTACGCTATGCGGATGCTAGTGCACCCGACCCAGAAGGTTTTGTCCTCTGCAACACTTTCAAATGAGATAGTTTGTTGTGTGTACACATACATTTTAAATCCCTAAAATGTGTGCTGTGTGTGAGCCTACATTGTGAGATACTAGTAGGCTTAGGAGACAAAGGAATATAACAGTTCTCCATCCAATAGGTCAATTGTAAGCTTCATAGCTTTTTTTTCTAAAGAAAAATGACTTTTTAGGTGTATATATTTGATGCTAAAGTTGTTATTATATACTAGACTAACAAATACTAGTAAAATTTGGGCATGATTTAGTTTCTATTAAAATTTGGGCATGATTTAGTTTTTATGTTGAGAATTATCGAGTGGAGGCTTAACAAATGCGGGCGCGGCGGCTATTCAGATACCAGTACAAATGCAGTATCTTAGATCTTTCTTCGCGCATTGATATTCAATTCTGTTTCCGTAAACATTACCTTGTTTGACGCAATGGATATCGATGACGATAATACCGACGGTGTCATGCCGAAGGGTAGCACATGGAGGAAAATTGGTATCCCTCCATGTGGCGGATCTTTGGCGGTGTACATGGTAACTGCGCACGTGGACCACAGTCACGGATCACGCCCTCCGGATATACGGCTACGGCAGTGTGCCGGGGGATGGAAATTCTCTTGATTTAGAAGCCAACCCTAACTGGAAAGTTGTTGACGAACTGAAGGTCCCTGAAGGTCTAATGCGCTATGCTGGATTCGATTGATTGATTCATTCATTCTTCACATCCAAGTCGTGTAGCATTCGGTCTTACTTCAATGTATTCCAGCCACTCTATCTCTACCGGTTCAGGAAAAACATTTCTTACGCGAGAATACTCTTGTAACAAAAATCTCACCGGTCTTTAATAAGAAAACACCTCATACATCGCGCTCTACAGGCTACGAAAACCCCCACCGGTCACTGATTCGATTCCTTGTTACCGGTTCCGGAAAAACATTTCGTACGCGAGAATACTCTTGTAACAAAAATCTCACCGGTCTTTAATAAGAAAACACCTCATGCATCGTCTCTACAGGTACGAAAAACCCCACCGCACGGCGCTTGACGCAACAACAAATATTCAGCATTATCATAAAATTAATATCAGACAAAGACAAAACAATCAAAAAACAAAAATAAAATATAATGTTGATGAAAAATAGTATCGTAGCCCTTTGGATTCTTGGATCCATTGCATCTCCCACCACTATGGCTATAATCTCCGAGGAGGAACGTAGCCAGAATGAATTATCCTACCGAATTGAATCCTGATGCAGATGCAGACAAAGACGATCGTAAGCTTGTCCTTTCTTATTGGACCCGAAAGGAAACAACAACCGATACTTCCGTGGCAATTTTGAACGAGATGCTCCTGAAGGATGGGTTCGTCAAGACTGGGGTCCTGAAGGCCCTCCTCCTAACGATGGATGGAGGGAAGGTTCATGGAGTGAAGATGGATCACCTGATTCCTGGGATTCCTGGGACTCGTGGGACTCGTGGGATTATGGCCCTGATGATCGCAAGCTTAACAGTTATTCTTATTGGACCCGAACTGGAAACAACAACCGATACTTCCGTGGCAATTTTGGACGAGATGCTCCAGAAGGATGGGTTCGTCAAGACTGGGGTCCTGAAGGTCCTCCTCCTAACGATGGATGGAGGGAAGGTTCATGGAGTGAAGATGGATCACCTGATTCCTGGGATTCCTGGGACTCCTGGGATTCCTGGGACTCGTGGGATTATGGCCCTGATGATCGCAAGCTTAACAGTTATTCTTATTGGACCCGAACTGGAAATAACAACCGATACTTCCGTGGCAATTTTGGACGAGATGCTCCAGAAGGATGGGTCCGTCAAGACTGGGGTCCTGAAGGTCCTCCTCCTAATGATGGATGGAGGGAAGGTTCATGGAGTGAAGATGGATCACCTGATTCCTGGGATTCCTGGGACTCCTGGGATTCCTGGGACTCGTGGGATTATGGCCCTGATGATAGACAACGTAATCTGGAAGCGTGTCCCTCTGGAAAACATTTCGAAACAACTTCAAGTGTCAATACTTGGTATCTTGTTCGTACGCAATGTTGCGCTTCTAAAAAGGAGTCAACGATGCAACGATTCAAAATATTCCTGCAAACAACTTATTACTCCAGCAAGGATTGAAGTACAACGTAGTTGGACATGGACAGAAGGTCTGTCTTCCGGAGGGTTGTGATTCATGTTAGAATACCATACAACATGAATAAATATGATATTTTTTTGTGATTCAATCCGAAATTATGCATGGGATTCTTGGTCTTATTCTGAAGACAGCCCATAAAAACTAGTTGGATTACAGAATTCATTTCATATATGAAATGGAATAAACAAATAGAAATAATAGAAATATTAAATTTATAACTTTATTTTAAACAAAATGTACGAGACGATACAAAAGACTAAAAGAAGCCATTTTATTTTCTCTTATTCATTAACATTCTCGTCATCGTTACTAATCATTCGAGTGATGATATTTTCAATGTCTTCAGAACGTAGGCACAATGCATGCCTACTTTTTTTTCCTTTTTTTTTCTTCAAAAAATCAAATACTAGTTTTCGACCAGCCCCTACGATATTTACAGTGCGGAAGGACCAGTAAGTTAGCGAGAGAGAAAGAGAGAGACGGAGAGCATATCGTCGCTTAAAGACAACGTACTGTATTGGCAAACATGAATGCCATCGTCATAAACAATGATTGGAATCCGTCAATGTTAATATTATTGATAACGACGACTGTTTTGGCAATATTCGTCTTCGTCACCGTTACCGCTACCTATTCTAGATCGACAGACAGTAGTGACGATTCAGATGATAAAGACAATTTTCCCTGGGCTCCCGGTGCCATACCTTTATTGGGTCACGGGATTTCTTATCGCGTGGATCCACCAGGATTTTTAATGAATATACGAAAACAATGTGGACCATTATTTCGAATAAACTTAGCTGGGAAGGTCATGTTCCTTGTTTGTGGCCCAGAAGAACAAAGACAACTCGCTAACGTCCCCGAATCGGTATTATCTTCGAAACATGCGATGGCAGATATCGGCTTTGAAGAAACACTTGGATATAAGAACGTAAACAAGGGAACAACACTCCTCACAAGCATTTTGAAGGGTTTGTTACACACTGATAGGGCAGATAAACTATTAAGCGCGTGGTTGATAGTAATTCGAGATTCCCTTCATATCGAATTACCAGCAGTAGGCGACAAAGAGATTGAATTTTTTAACGCGATTCGACGAGTAATGTTACGTGCAACGGTTGAGGTATTAATCGGCAAAGCATTCTTGAAAGATTGGATAAGTTATGATTTTATGAAAGAATTCATGGACCTTCAAGACACGATAGAAGGTAAAGCATTAAGATCCTTAAATTTCGTCTTGAATTGCATGTTGATGCGTAAATACACGAACAAGATTGTTTTTCTTCTTTTTCACTAATAACATGATCATTTTTTGTGTATTTCTCTCCTCTTGAAGATGTCGTCGCAAAGGCGGTAGTTTTGCCTAAAAGATTGGCACTTGTGGCTATTTTATGGCCACTGCAACGTCGACGTGAAGCATTACAACTTATCATAAAACAACGTCTTGAAAAAGTCCTACAACAAGACCAATCACTACAAAACGATGTGGACAAGAACACCGATGACAACATTGGATTTTGGCTACGCGAGGTTCGCAATAGAGATATAGAAACATCCGATATTGCTGAATATATCGTAGGATTATTGTTTGCAGCTCATAAAAATCCCGCAATCGGAGCAGCTCAAAGTTACCTATTAATGCAAGAACATGCATCCGATGAAGTTCTTATACGTTGTCAAAAGGAATCAGCAAACTTAGTCTCCTCAACATCAAGTCCCACGTGGTCTCAATTTAAATCGTCGTGTCCAACCTTGCGTCGTGTATGTCTTGAAAGTCTTCGATTAACAGCTCACTCAATTGGAGGAGTTCGTATCTCTAAATCACCATTAACTGTTTCTGTGAAAGCTGATGATGGAAATAGTACCAAAAACGAGAAGCTTTACAATATTCCAAAGGGTTCCACAATAGCATTCGCTCACATCGCCTCAAGTTTAGATACATCCATTTGGGGTAAGGATGCAGCTGTTTTCAATCTACGCCGTCCCGAAGACTTTTACATGGATGACTACAAATTTACCACATTTTCACACGGTGTTCATAAATGTCCTGGTCGAGAACTGGCAATGATCCAATTGCAAGCAGTCGTTGCCATATTATTGACAGAATTTGATGTGTCGTTACCAAAACCAATCCCCTCATTGTGCTTCGAACGTGCTACCTTAGCACAACGAGATGGACCGGTGATGGTGTCAATACGACCCAAACAAAAATATTAGTTTTCAGTTTTCTTCTTAAATTGTTTCCTATTATTTGTAAACGAATGTATACTACAATATAGATTTCGACAACAGAGGTGCTTCGTATTATTATATGAAGTTCTAGATGTTTATATGCATCTGTGTAATTAGATGGCTTGTTTTTATGACATTTAACCATTACGACGACAACGACGACGGTGTAGCTGGAGCTGAATCTGAACTTTGCGTTAAACGTGTAGTTAAACGCGTAGAGGCATAGCTCAGATAGACACTCCATATCAAACCAACACAATTTGAATACAGGACTTGGAATTTCAGCGGAACGACGCTAAACATGACTGCCATTGCGGGGAACCATAATGTCCAATTAGAGATAAGTAGTGTTGGTGTCGCGTCAATCAACTCGGTCACTACAACACTTGGTTGTTGTCCCTCTAGCAGCCACAACAATCCCATGAAGGTAGGACAAAAAATTGGTGCCGCACCGAATTGATCAATGAATAGTCGTTGTAGGATACGTTTTGGTGTCGCCGCTCCAGCTAAAAGTCGGGTGGATAAAAATCCATACCAGACATGAGTTGCTGGTGCCACCCAAAAGGCTCCTATCAAAAAAAATCTTCCCGTCCTGTACCAGTCTATCTGTTGTTGTTGTTGCGCAGTTGTATTATCGATGGATATTCTAAAATCAGTATCATTATCATTCGTCTGTACCCTTTTTTCTTCAATTTTACTAACAGTAGCAGTAGTTATAGTGTTATCATCAATACATGCAGCAGTTGTCGAGCCACTATCGATAACCTGACAAATAATATCTCCCGAAGCTGCAATCAGAGCACTAGATATTATCTTTGTCAGTAAGGGACGACGATCCAGTTGATTACTATACCAAGATATCAAAGAAGAAAATGAAAATCGTGACAAGGGCATCCCCGACGCCGCCGCCGCCGCTGTCGTCGCCGTGGTTGACGCTTTTGATGACGAATTCCATCTCCTTCGATGATGCCGTATCAACAATCGTCCAGTATAAGAAAAATTCAGCATTCTTTTTTTCTAAAAGTTTAAATGTTCTGTCGATGAAAATTGAATACCACCTTCTTCGCTCCAGGTAAAACTTTCCTTTCGACCAAAAATATAGCTTTTGTTGTATTCATCGTATCATATTCCGATCAAAATCGAGATGTCTGTACGTCAACGGATGCTTACAAGTACGACTGAGATTTTTTCAGCAGATCCACCGTCAAGTATAGATTATTACCCCTGCCATCTAAGCAATTTCTTGATTTTTGCCGAGGAGTTTACGGTAGGAAGTAGGCCTTCTTGCTTCTACATTTTTTAATTTAGGGTTTTTCATTTGTACCCGGTATAAAAATGAGATGGTGTCAAACCATGATAATGGATGTCAGCAACCATAATCGATTATTGTCGATCGTTAGCAAAAAATCTAATGCATCATAGACCACAGTCATCAGCGATACCTCAATCGGTTGCTAGAGCATCTCATGGCCTACTAGGATCAGCAGAAGAAAATAGTGTACATTATTATTCTGTGCTCATTGTCCATGTTCAGTGTAGTGCGTACTGGCAACGCTCCTCCACTATTATCTTGAAGGAACTAATTTGATGCAATACTAATGTATCCTCTCTAGCTAGGGAAAAAAAAACTGATTCAATACAAGTACTCGTGCCATCGCAATCAGTAGAGAGTCTCATTACAGCTGCAAATGATTTTTCAAATGAATGAGTTAAAACTGATGGGCTCAACTTTGCCACGAGAAGAGCTAAAGACGCGTGTACGAATCAAGCGCAAACATATCCGATAAGCAGCTCCGATTTATGGTAGAGGAAACAATCGACGATGCTTTAAATGGTGTAAAAAGTTCGAAGATATGGGGATCGACAACACCCATGAAATGCTGTAGTGCCTGCAAAAAACACGGTAAATTTGTTTGGTACTGTAACTGTGATTGTCAGAATATCGGCTGGAAGAAGAAACCACACAAAACCTGGTGTCTTGGTCACAACCTTTGCAGCCTGCGATAGACAGACGAAATGGACGAATCGATTTGACACGATATAGCTCATTGTTATAGTTCGATGCACAAATCATTTTTCTGTATTCGCCCAAAGTTCTGATATGTCATACTAAGATCCAATCTTCCGGATACATTTGTTCGTGGAAAAATATAGCAAAGCATAGTGTGTAATATGTATAATAGCTGTATATATTAGTTAATATTAGATTTTGGAAACATAACCATCAAACTAACTAACTAAG
The DNA here is from genome assembly GCA_900095095.1 of Fragilariopsis cylindrus CCMP1102. Classification (NCBI taxonomy): domain Eukaryota; phylum Bacillariophyta; class Bacillariophyceae; order Bacillariales; family Bacillariaceae; genus Fragilariopsis; species Fragilariopsis cylindrus. Next base: position 186,284 of record FMBT01000332.1, on the reverse strand, counting down.
TAACTAACGTCGTGGAGAGCCTTTTCCTTCAATGTAGGTATATAAACTAGTACCATCAGTATCTCGTTTATATCTTGGCATACGTGATGGAGATAGGATATAATCCTTTATCTTCGACCGGTTTTGGATCGATTCTAAAAATAATCCAAGGTTTGGTAAATTAAATTTCATCACAAAATCAGGTACATTATCTTCCTCGGCCAGTTCAAATAGGATATAAAATAAACCAAAATCGATATACGTCAACCGCTGGGAAGTAAGTAGCCACTGTTAGACTTCTCCAGTTGTTCTTCAAAGTAACCCAGTGCCATTAAACTTCGATCTGCTTTGGATAATGTATTTAATCGGAAGACATCTTGATATCGTGGTCGATCATTGTTGGTGAGCATCCCGAAGAGATGCTATTGAAAAATGTTCTCCATCATGTGATAGACCATTGTTTCTCATAGTGGAAACCAAAAACAATACAATGCATCCACCTCTGCTTCCTCTATCGAATTTGTTCCCGGTAAATTCAATTCTTTTGCTAAATAACGTGTAATGGCTCCCTCTTGTCCAAGATCATTACCAATATCCTTTCCATCATAATTCCTCAATACGGGACATTTCCCTTGTGGTGTTGTTGCTTTTATATTGCCTATACCTATATTACCACCGCCACGAGTATTATTACTCGTCTCCTCATCCTCACCGACTACAGCTTCTGCCCAATTTTTAAATCCAATAATTTCTAAATCATACAAACAACCAGATTCTTCTAACATTAAACGGATTATTTCACCACGATTCCTCATTGGCATATAAGCTAAATGGAATTGTGGTAGTGGTAGTGGTATTGATGGTGAGAGTGATAATTGTTTATTATCGTAGTCACCTACTTTGTTGACTTCTTCGGCTTCATTATTATTATTACCGCATCGTATTATTGCATGTATATCAGTTTCGAATAGATAGGAATCTTTCCATATTTTTTGTGCGACTAGTAATGCATCCATATATTGAACAGGACGACAACGATTATTAGGGACCGTAGTCATTGTTGTTGTTGTTGTTGTTGTTGTTGTTGTTGTTGTCGTCGATGATAATGGTAGTGAATTGACGTTGTTGATGATCTTATTCTTCGTCGACGATAGAGAAGATATTATTATACACCAACACAATAAAGATATTGCGGACGACGACGAGCGAGTCTTCATTTATTTGATGATCTTTTTTCGTTGTATTCTCTTACTCCTTCTCGTATTCCTACTAGTAGGCTCTATCGATTTATGCTATCATGAATAAGAAAGATGACGAAGTAAGTTTACTGTAGGACTTACAATGTCAATCTATTTTGCTTTGAATTTAATTGTTTATTGTCGTTGATTGCAAGATTATTATTGGTATAACACAGAATACTAGGATTCGATTCTACTTATTGATTATGTTGTTGTTTCTACGCGCGGCAGAAACTGTAAAACACGTGCAAACTCGCGTTGTCGCGAAGCAACGAGGACAATTAAAATTATGTTTGTTACTAGTTTGTGAAACTAAATCTTGTCTTTACGGTAGAACTCAACTAGAAAGTTAAACAGCCACCACTAATAAGTCGTAGCTAACCGCAAATACTTCTAGTACAGTACCAAACAAACTTTTATTGACACGAAACGATAGATAACATAAACTAAGAACAGCATACATTCAAGAGCATCAGTGTTAACACAATCAGTCAATTAATAGTATATTTTCATCTTGAATTGAAATTATAACAACAACAACAAGGACAACAACAACAACAAAGGACAATGTCGACTGTTGCATTAAAAGGTATATTAAAATACGATGAAACGGTAAAGGAATGGTCATGGAATGGACGATGGGTATTTGGTGACAATGTACAGTCTGATAATCAGAATAGTAGAAGTCATAAAAAGAAAGTTGTAACTCAACCATTTTTATACAAGTGGCAGGAATCATCAACTCCATCTGAAATTTCTGTACCATCATTAAATGTACGAATTGTGGGGCAGGAGCAGGAGCAGGATGATAGTCATAGTGTAGTAGAAAGAGAAGAAGACGAAGAAGAAACAACAACAACAACAACACGCAATGTCGATGTAGGGGAAGAAAGATCATCATCTGTTGACAAACAAGAAAATAATGCGGAAGGAATTATTCATAGTAATAATAAAATAATATCTCAAAAACAATCTATTCCTAACAATACCGAAGGATCAATAGATACACCGAAAGAAGGATCATCAACATCAACAACAACACCAGTGGCGGCAACGGAAACTTCACAAGAAGACCCTGTTATTATTACAACTGATAAAAAGCAGGATAATAATAATACTAATAATTCGTCGTCGGCGTCGGCGTTGGCGTCATCACTACAACACACAGATGGTGTATTGGCCCAACCTGCTGGAGGATCGGTAGTAGCAGATATCAGTGATACAAGTAAAGAAAAAACAACAACAACAGCTGCTGCTAAAAAAGAACACGATAGTGTAATTTTCAATGAACACCAAACAAAAGAATCAAAATCACATCATGACAGTAAAGAAAAGGATACAAAAATAAAAGATTCCAGTCCACTAAACAACAATAAAGAACAGCCGGTCAGTAGTGCAATTGAAATAGCAGCAGCAGTAAAATCCTTATCGACTCCAATTCCATTGACAAAAACTATAAAAAAAGAACAGCAAACAGATTCGGTATCATCAGCATTATCACCTGTTGTTGTGAAACAACCGAATGATACCATCACGAATAATAATGTAGATGATGTTGAAAAGAAAGAAGAAGAAGGAAAAGAAGAAGAAGAAAAAAAATCTTCACCAGTCATTGAAAAAAGTGTTGACAAGATAGGAGAAGAAACCACCACCACCAACAACAAGGCATTAGAAAGTTCAATAACCAAAACCGATAGTAGTATTGTTACAAAGATGACTACGTCGTGTAATACTATTACTGAAAAGGAAGAAACGACTGTTGTTGCTGACAAGAAAAAAGAGACAGCACAACATCTCCCATCGTTGTCGTCGAACGATAAGAAGGAAAGAACTCCGTCCACCACCGCAATTTCAACGGCGATAGTTGTTTTAAGCGAAGAAGCACAAAACAAAAAGGAAATGACTTCAACAGCAGCAGCAGCGGCAACAACGACTATGACGATAGATGAAAAAGAGTCGAAAATGCCACCAAACAAATTTGATACTGATACTAATACTTATTCGACTGACCCTCCCGTTACATTTTCTTCTATAATGCCAGATTTTACTGAGGCTTCCACTAACGACAATAACAAAGATCATTGTTGTCCACCCAGTGGATTATGGTCGGGATATTTTGAAAATACTGTGGCAAAGAAGGCTGGTCGACACAACAACAATAAAAATACACAACCACCACCACCATCACAAAAAATTGCTGAAACTTTTTATCTTTTTTTGAATGCTACTCCATCTGATTCCGATTCGACAACAGCATCAAAATACAGTAACGAAGGCAATGATAATAACGATGATCAATACTACGAATTTTCGAAACGCTTCTTTGCATTCGATACTGCCACTCAGAATCACATTCCAAAAATAATCATCCCTGCAGCCTCAAAAGATGAAGCGAAAGCGCCATCATCATCATCCATCCGTGCCGAGAAACTATTACCGTCGTCGTCGTCTACGTCGTTGCCGCCGCTGTCTGCGTCTACATCTACAACACTGTCAAATACTAATTCCCGTCCAACAACGGTACCATTGATTTCTTTAGTTCAAGTTCGGGGTTGTGGTAAGAATCAGTTCGGGACATTTGAGATTATGGGTTACTTAGATCTTAATACTATGGAAATGGAGATACAGAGACAATATGTTGTTACGGAAATACCTGCAGTAGATGTTTCCTCTCCTGATACTAGTAAGATTAGAAAACGACGATCATTACCACTGTCTAGTTCGTCCGACGTTTTGACCGAAGGACGATCATCAAGCCGTAAACGACAGCCAACATGGAAACGGAAATCTTATGATCCCGAAGAAGACCGAAGAAAGAAACGACCCAAATCATCGCCGCAACTGCAGCAAGGGAAGTTGACAAGCATTCCGTTATCTCCTGGTACAGGAGTGAACCCGCTCACGTTGACGGCAACCTCCATGGAGAATACTTCATCCGCATTAGCACCGGGGGAACCAAAACCTCCTCCTGGCTCAATATCGATGTCTGCAGGAAACGGAATGGCCTCACAACAAATTGTAGGTGCGTCAATACAAGACGTCAAGACGTCAATAATTGGGAAGGTGTCAAAGTCAAGGATTGCTTTACCTACACAATCAAATGCAGCTACGTCAACTGCTACTACTAATACCGTGGGTGTTACTGGTACGAAAAAACGGGCTGTAGGTGGGGGTAATGGAGTACGTGTCAGAAAACGGCATAAGTCTGCTGATTCGTCAACGAACCCGTCCTCTAAAAGTAGTAGTGGATCGTCAACGTACATTCGTTTACCTCCTGTTGGAGATCCAAAAAAGGCTCGATGGAGGGCTGCGCACTTTTTGTACTACCAACGAGATGATCCAGATCACTTACAACAACAACAGCAACCCCAGCAGCAGCAATCCAATGGTAGTATTGCCGGTACTAGCGGCAATGGCGGCAATATCACCACCACCACGAATACCAACAATAAGGTCGCACCTCCCAAACCTCGATATGTCATTTACGAAGGTGAAATGGTCGATAGCAAACGTGATGGACGCGGAATATGTCTCTACAACAATGGGATGTTGTATGAGGGAGAATGGAAACGCAATAAGGAACATGGATATGGCAAACTCATGACATCAGATCGAAAGAAAATTGTGTATGAAGGAGAATGGGAACGCGGAAAAATTGCGGGCACTGGTACATATTATTACGGTTCCTCAGATCCAATTCATCTTGGATCTAGGTACATCGGTGAATTCAGGGAGAATTTACGCAACGGTATGGGTCGATACTTTTTGCCAGATGGGAGTGTCTATGATGGTCAATGGAGAGATGGATCCATGAATGGTCTTGGAATATTCACGTGGCCAGATGGAAGTACGTACGACGGTGTTTGGAAGGATGGAAAACGCAACGGACCGGGTCTACTGAATAATGCTGATGGTTTCAGATACGATGGTCAATGGGTAAACAATTCAATGGAAGGACGGGGATCAGCTATCTATCCGAACGGACAAAGTTACGATGGATCGTTCAGCTGTGGACGTCGAGAGGGTCGAGGAACAATACACTTTACGAACGGTGCTGTATATGAGGGACGATTCCGAGATGATGCTGTAGATGGACAGGGAACGATGAAAATGTCAAGGGCTATGGTTGTCCCAAGAGAAGATAAATCAGGCGATAGTAACGATGCGGACGACAATGAGGTACAGACAAATAAACAAGAGAAACAAGATTTCATGATACCAGTTTCCTTCCAGAGCGACATGACGCGAATTCTAACGAGGACAGGATTTATGTGAATAAAATTTGCTTTTCCTGGAATAGATTTCGTCGTTGAAAATTCGAGATCTACTACGAGAGCGATGGTATTCATCCTCTGGATCAATGCGTAGTGCCTACTAGCTAGAAGAAATAATAAGCCTAATTGGTAGTTCTAAAGAAAAAATATATGCTAGCGTATGGTTTTAATCATATATTCTACTCATTCTCAAAGTTTAGAGAAATCGAAGATCCGAAATCGCGACGACGAGGAAAACAAACCCGTAGATGTTGTACTTCACAGGTCCAGTTGACGCGGGATGACCATTTAATTTCATCATTGGCACACATAATCTAATACAGCTTTATGGAATCGGGAATCAGCGAGTATCTCTCTATGTGGCGCCTTGTCCAATTCATTTGTTGTTACCTTTCTTTCTGCACTGTTCCAGGTCTTGGAGTGCGCAAGAGACCAGTATGGAACAGTTCCATCACCAGAAACCTCGCGATCACCCCAAATTTTTTGTTTCGTCTTGGATGTCTCCATAATCACTCCCCCTGATATCGTGTAGCCTGTATTTTTACCAATAATCGCCTTCTTATCCGGAACGTACAAGCTTTGTAACATGTTGTCCGATAAGCATGCGTCTTGGCGAGTGTAAACACAACCAATTTCTGTTGGTAAATTTATTCCATAAATTGCGTGAACTCGTTTGACTGGAGGTGGGTCCATCGCTGAATGAGAACGCGGAAGGTATTTGTCTTTGTCATAATTATCCTTGATGAATTGTAATGACTGTTGCAATCCTTCTCTCTCCATAATATCGTACCCTGAAAATTCTTCATAAGTGTCATTGTTTCTTGTAATAGGAAGTTGAACAGCGTTTGAGCTTGGACGACAAACGGGCGAACAAATTCTTCTATACGACTTCGATTTATTGAATCCAACAAATTTCAGTTTGACAAGTAAGTCAACTTGTCGAGATTTTCTCTTCGTCATAAAACACAACGCGCCATTGTATTGGCCATAGTCATCTTTATGATACATAGGAACTTTGATAGTGACTGCATTTCCATTCCATACCGAGTTTGGGACTTTAATACCCTCGGAAAATGCTAGAGTGGAACTTTTCCCAGCCGAACCAGAAATTGTATCAGCTGTAAGTGTTGCACTACGAACGAGCATTTTCAACACCCACTCAATTATTTTATACGCGAGCATGCAAGGAATACATAAGCAGCATAGGCACCATACCAAAGGGTTACATTTACAATCTTTTTTTTCTTCTTTGGCACTAGCCATTCCAGGTTCCTGCAACAAAAATTGGAGGTCTCACGACGATTAGGTTTTGTATGAGTCGTGAACGAGATTTGTTCAGTGAAGACAACGACATTCTCTCCAAGATCAGGAGAAATCCTATGAAACGGCGTACGGATGTCTCGTTGGTCGTTTTCCTTATGGCCATCAAAGCCCTTGGCAGTTACTAGAAGTTGATATCGCTTTGGTCTACTAATTGCTGTGCGTTTGTGAACGAGAGGATTTGTATTGACAGCGTGAGTGAAGGATATTTCTAGAACACCGTGTGGTAAGATATAATTACTCCCGGGGACGCCTTCCGGTAGATCGGAAGGCTAGTAGAGGACCGTGGAGTAAATTTACAATAAAAGAGTACAAAGAAATAATATCTGTAAGGAATGAGTAGTATGGGCTGATTATATATCAAATATAGTTCTACTTACGATTAACCAAGCACCTGATCCAAAAGAACGACCAAGACTAAGGCCTTCTTCGTCGTTCAAGAATGATTCCAAACCCATTTTGTCACCAGAGATCATTCCACGGCATGCTTTGTTTGCACCAAGATGGGGACCGCTAACTGGCTGGAAGGGTCGCAAAAAAAAAGAATTATGTAAGAATCATAAATCTTCTTTTCTTCTGATGTGATTTTTCACCAACTTCATCACTTACCATGTAGGTATGAACATGCTTATCGATCCATTCTTGGCCCTTCTTATCTAGAGCAAAATTCAGAAAATAGTGTGCCACCTTACAACCCAACGAATGACCTAAAATAACTACCGGGGTTTGTGCGTTACCATTGTACAATTCTTCTATATAACCAATGTTGTCGTAAAGTATTTGTCCCGTTTTTCCATAGCTAATGGTGACAACCTCCAGTCATATGTTGATGCCATAAGATTGATATTTCCGTTAGAATTATATCCCTTCTTTTCTAAAGCTTTAATTACTGGTCCAAAGACATACGAAATATGACTCGTGACAGCACCCGGTGTCAAGTAATCCACGCCATCTAATCCAGAAATAGCTCGTACTTTAATACCGTTTGGATCTGACTCAAAATCTTTCATATCTAACATCATGTGCCTAAGCCAAGCAGATTTATAATTGTGCTGTTGTACGTCGTCGTCATCGCCGTCTTCTTCATTGCCATCGTCGTCGACGTTATCGTTATGCATTCTCGTATATCTTTGCTTTCTTTGAGCATTCCCAAAGTACATTGCAGATATCCCTATAGAAGATAGATTAAGCCATAATCGCTTGCCTTCCCAGGTTGGATTAATTTTTGACTCCTCGATTTCTAATCCAGTACTCATAAATCCAGGTATAATCAGAATTGGCAGCATTTTTGTGTTGGCGGTGCCATCCACCGACGTTGATTTTGATTGCTCTGATATGGTTGGTCGGGTACTAACAATATGTTATCGCTGTTTATTTTACCAACCTCATTTCGTTATGGTTGCTACAGTCCGTATGATTGGTGATGTTCTACCAGTAATTATTACATTTCGTTTGTTTTTTCAATTTGTAAGAATTTTACTCGGAACTTCGCGGTCTGTGCGCGCAAGTTACATCCACGATTGAAAATTTATCCACGTGACGAAATACCTAGCAACAATTTGAATATAAAATGTGCGTCTTTTTGTGTTTTTTTCGCGGATTATAATAGGTAGATCTGTCTGGTGTCGCAATTTAGTAGATCTGCTGTAGGAAAAAGTATGATGTATTTTTGCTTTACTATGACATCCACAATAAAGATATACGGTATCATAATCGGAATTGAATCAATGAATAATGACAAGATACACAAGATTTTAGTCTGCAATATTTAGATACACTGCTTGTAGGAGTACGAGGCACGATGCACCATTTCCGTAGGAGTTTACGCCACATTTCTCCCCTCTACCCTGCTGCCATCATCTCGGTAGTAGCATCATTTTATATCGCTGGGAATGACGGTTTTTGTGATAGTGATGGCCACAGTAACGACGATTATGACGATGACAAGAATCGAAATGCTTATTGGAAGATTTCGTCGCCGCCGACGACGACAACATCATACTGTCAATCGGCGGTAGAACAACAGAACGCAACTAACATACCACAACATAAAAATAATGTTGATGATCGACCTCGTTTGGTATTTCTAGGTACTGGCTCCTCTACCGGTTGCCCGAAGCCAATCTGTGCAATGAAATTTCAGAAACGAAACGAGGACGTTAGTATTGCCGACGACAACAGTAAGAACAACAGCAAAAAAAAACAGCCGCCACCATTAGGTATGAGGGTAAAACCGGATTCGACATCGTGTCTAGTTTCCCATCTAGCTATTGAGGGAGGAGATCCTAAAAGTAATCGCAACTATAGAAATAATCCGAGTCTACTCGTTCAACACTACGACCGAAATACGAAAAAATACAAAAATATTGTTATCGATGTTGGTAAAACATTTCGAGAGACTGCTTTACGATGGTTCCCAATCATCGAAGGGATTCACAGTCTCGATGCGATTGTGCTGACCCATCATCATATGGATGCTGCGTAAGTTAGTTGATTTTTCTATGTATGTAATCGTAAATCAATACCGTATCTAAAACGTTCATGGCCTACGTTTACTTCTGCCCTTGTTCTCACCTTGAACCCATCTATTATTTATGGTTTGATTGACACCAGCGCAGGATTAGATGATGTGAGAGGTTTTCAAGGATTAAAATGGGTAGAAGAGGAGGAGGAAAAGGAGAATGTAGACAAAAATATAGACAGTAATACGTCAAAAGACGATAAGATAGATGGCGACGAAAATCGATCAGAATCAAAAAAACGAGGGATGCATATTCGAGAATCGATACCGCTGTACATGTCCGAATTTTGTTATCTTAATTTACAGTCACAATTTCCCTGGCTCTTACCGAACAAATCTGAACCGTCTATTATGCCACAACAAGCGAAGGATCGACCAACAGTAAAACGAGATGTTGCTAGCTTTGATGTTACGATATTTCAAGATTACAAAGAAGAAACTATCTTCGGTGGTGGTGAAGAGGACGGATTCAAAATCACACCTCTTCCCGTTTGGCATGGAGATGATTTGATTTCTCACGGCTTTGCATTTTCTCTTCATCGACCATCATCGTCATCGTCATCGTCATCGTCATCGTCATCGTCATCGTCATCGTCATCGTCATCGTCATCGTCATCGTCATCATTGAATGTTGTGTATCTGAGTGATATATCTAAAATGGTTCCGGAAACATTGGATTATATACAGAAAACGTTACCACCGACTGATGTGTTGATCGTAGACTCACTCAACTGGGGAAAGAATCACCCAGTTCATTATACTTTAGATCAAGCTGTGGAACTTGCGCAAACGATAAAACCAAAGATCCGAACGTTTCTAATCGGGATGAGCTGCGACTATTTCTTGCCGCATGACGAAATGAACACCTATCTGCGAGAACTCTATGGTGATGGAGACGATGGTAATGGTGTTATTGTGATGGCTTACGATGGATTGATTATAGACCTTCCTACTGGTCCTGTTTCAAGAGCAAAGCACGATAAATGATAGGGCAAAATGCGACATAAAAGCTATCGCTATGCACGAGACATAAAACTACCATTGATTAATAATTTGCACCTATAGCATCTATATTACGTTGGTACGTTATTTTATATTTACTTAGTTGAAATACCTTTATTCTGCTAATCTATTGTATATCCAAGAGTGTATTCTAATCCTTGTACTTGTATATGCATAGTTGGAACAAACAAGACTGATCACCTCTCTTTTACATTTGATTCGATATAAATATCAAATAATCAACACAAGAATACATTAACGTTACATAATACTTATTTAATTTTATTAGTTGATTTATGCGTTTGCTCTTCTCTCGCGTTCTTGTTGCTTTTTGAGCATAACCTCGTTCCACTTTTCAAACTTACGTTGTGCAGCTTCAGCCTTTTCTTCTTCACGTCTATTTAAAAATCCTACCAATCCAGATGCGGAACCAGTCATTGACGATGAGGATGGTGCCGCTCCTACAATATCCTTAGCAGACAATTGTGACGGAGTACCGGTACCTCCTCCACCAGGCCGAAAAGATGGATCTTGTGCTGGCATATCTGGTTCCATCGCCACCGATTTTCGTGCCATTTTGGCTAATCCACCTATTCCTCTACTCATTTCTACCTCTCTCGAGCTACGATAATATTGAATCCGACGTTCTTGTTCGTCAGCAATTTCATCAGCATCCATACCTTCATATTGAGATAACAGTACAGGGATGTCACTATGATTTTCTCGTGCAATTTCGATCAAAAAGGGTGTAATCCTTGCTAAGGTATTATCGGTCCGATCAGTTGGATCTGTGTACGGTTTCACTCGGACGACATTTTCAGGATTGAATTGTACTTCAGCAAGATCATCATCGATGACGATCATCCGATTGATGTTACGATTAAGTCGACTTAAATCTTTAACATGTACACCATTGTGATAATATGTCCCATCACGATAAATCCGATGCATGATACAACCCTGTTTGTCTAATGAATTCACAACCGGTTCGGCAATCGCATCCATCGAAGGAGAATACAGTACAATTTCATAGTATTGTGCCATATCCAGTAAAAATTTATCCACTCCTGGACGTTTCGCATGTCTCCAACCAAATTTACGATCCCATGTAGAACTCACCAATGTATTTTCTAGGTCCAAAACTAAGGTATGCGGAACTGGGATATCGTGTGGAACATTTGGCATCTAATAAGATTTTCAATCAGGTAGAAACGGTAAAACAAATCATAGATTAGTTAGATTGGGTCACACCGTTATGTGGAATATAGCATCATGAAAAAAAAGGAAAAAGAAAAATTGACGAACGACAGTGCATGCTATATCTGTATTGCTCGGTAGCATTTTCGTTCTAATCATATTTTCCCTACGAAACACATTAGTTATTGACGTACCTGCGACCAATCCGGTAAGAGTTTTTCATGTGCTGGTTTAGCAATTTGATCCGTATATTGTTGAACGAAACCACTTAAACCGATTAGATTACAAAATTTAGCAGGTGGACTATTACTATCACTAAATCCCCAAATTAATAATGCAGACGGTACACCAACACTACCATACCAAAAGTATTTATTTGCAGTGTAAGATGATGAGGATGATGACGAGGATGAGGATCCAGCCTCGCCCTTACTTTTTTGTATAAATTGTGTAGCCCGTTCCTTTCGATCTGCTCGAAGTATAGCCCGTTCTTGTTGAGAAACGGGTTGTTTTGGTCGAGCAACAACATCCGAAAATCGACGTAATACACAATTATTCGTCTGTTGCGTATGCGTATGCGTATGCTGCTGCGCTAGTTGACGTCTTGATGACGACGATATTACTGAGAAGAAGAATTTATTCGATGACATCTTTGTTGTTTCTTTCTTTCTTTCTTTCTTTCTTTCTTTCTTTATTTGTATTTACTAGTATGTTTGTTTGGATGAGTGTCCTAAAACCAGCACCTTATTCTATTTGTACTGATATCAGATATGGCTGGAGTGGTGGTCTTCGGGCTTGCTTGTGGCTGTATTCAATGGAGATGCTGTGGTAGTATATTTCAATCAATTCAATAATAGTAGTACAGTCGAATGCAACCTGTTATTTTGTCTCCATCGTCGAATTGCTTGTGTCACATTGAACATGCACACAATTTACATTTTGTTTTCGTACGAGAGTTGACGAACAGACGTTCTGTGAATGAAAAATGAATGAATCATCTGGAAAATCAATGAAAAGTTGTTTTTTCTCTCATCGCATCTTATACACCATGGTACATACCTTATCTGGCTAGTTGTTCTCACACACAGTAGGAATATAATCACAACCAATGGGAAAGATTGTTTCTCTAGCAACAACATCATTATTGCATTCGACGAAGAGTAAAATGCGATTTCAATCTTCTATTGCAAAAGGAACATCTGCGTTTTATTGTATCTTCTTTTCTTCTGCCACTTCCATTACATACAATACTAATAATCCACCGACGACAGCAAACGCATTTTCTTGGAACTCCAGCAGCAGCAGCAGCAGCAGCAGCAGAAAAATGTCTACCAAAGCCGCAGCTTCCACAACTAATGGATCTCTTTCCTCCATAACGCTCGATAACTCTTGGCCACGCGAGTTGTCACCTGAAACACCCGAAAATCTCCAAAAATCTCACAGACTGGAAGGCTTGTCGACCGACAACGACAATCGTTCGAAACGTCAAGTATTTAATGGCCATTACGTTATTGTCAAACCTACTGGTTTATCCAAGCCAGAACGTCTCTTAGTCTCGGATGATGTTGCTTATAATTTGTTGAAATTAACTCCGGAACAAGTGGCGTCGGACGACTTTTTAGAATTTGTGTCAGGGAATCGAATACTGAACGATGGGAAGGCTGAAACATGGGCGACTCCGTACGCGCTCTCAATCATGGGATCACGATATACAAGTAATTGCCCCTACGGCACCGGGAACGGTTATGGTGATGGACGAGCGATATCGATTGCGGAATTCAATGGCCACGAGTTACAATTAAAGGGAGCAGGGAAGACACCATTTGCTCGAGGTGCGGATGGACGAGCCGTTTTGCGATCCAGTATTCGTGAATTCTTGGCCAGCGAGGCCATGCATCATTTAGGAATCGCCACCACCCGTGCTTTATCGTTAGTACAATCGAAGACCGACACAGTGAATCGACCATGGTATTCAGAGGATGCATCGCTCAAGATACCAGAGATGAATGATTTACGTTTGGCTCAATATCCGGAAGAGAAACGTCGTGAGATTATTCAACAATTACGAACCACTCAAAAAATGGATCCAAATATGATGATCACCGAACCATGCGCTATAACCTGTCGTGTTGCTTCCAGCTTTATTAGAATTGGACATCTTGATTTATTCGCCAAACGTGTAATCGCGAAGCAGGAACAGCATCCAAAATATAAATATGATACAACTGATCGCAGTAAGTTTTTTCTTCTTCTAAAAGTATATATACATATATATATATACAACCTGTGATTTTCATTGGTTACTACGCGGTGCTTCCCCTTTTACACTATCTTCTTATAATGCTTGTTTCTTTCAATCTTTTTAAACTTACACGTACGTGCAGCCTGGAAGGAATTAGAAGCACTCATATGGCATGCCTGCAGGCGAGAATATAAAACAGAAGCATACGACCCGTACATTGAGTCCAACAACTTGGAGCAAGCTGCGGAAAAATTTCTGGATTTAGCAGCCATTAACCTTGCGTAAGTAAACATTTGCATCGATGATGGGATAGATTTTATATTAGGTACAAATGAAGCAATTAATACACAAAAATGATGAACATCATAACTCACGTCCATTTCTAAATTGATGTTCTTTTTCCCTTTTCTCTTCGTCATTTACAGTGATATGGTTAACGGATGGGTACGTGTTGGCTTCGCACAGGGTAATTTCAATGCCGACAATTGTTTAGTTGGCGGTAAAACTATGGATTACGGACCTTTTGGATGGATGGATGAATTTTCGCCCCTATTTGCCAAATGGACTGGCTCTGGACAGCATTTTGGATTTTTGAATCAGCCACAAGCAGGATTTGTAAATTATCAAGTCTTAGTCGAATCAGTAGTGCCTGTCATTGCTGCAGCTCGGGTAGCAGCAAACCCCGAAGAAGGTACAGAAGAATTAATCTCCACCAAATTAATAGGAGAATTCATGACGAAAGCACAAGTTATTTTCAACCAAAAGACAGAGGCTGTATTTAATTTGAAATTGGGTCTGCCGGATGATGCGGATGTTGGAGTAGAGTTGTAGGAAGGTCTCCAGACTTTGCTGAGTACCAGTCGAGCTGATTGGACTCTATTTTGGAGACAATTGACATACGTGATGAGAGACATCGATGATTTAGACTCGTCAGACTATGAAGCTATGATGGAGAAACTCGAGGGAGAGGAAGGTAGCAGACAAGTCCATTTTATGAGCCATTAACCGCACGTAACCGCAGAGACTTGATTGAATGGATCGTGGGTTGGAGAGATGCACTTAAAGCAACTAAACGTCCATCGAAGGAAGTATACGAGCAAATGAAGGCAAATAATCCCAAATTTGTACTTAGAGAATGGATTTTGGTTGAGGCTTACACGGCGGCCGCCAATGATGATTTTACCACTCTAAACGAGTTGTTTGATCTGACGAAGTACCCATACGAGGAAGGAACTCCTCAACAAACAGAATTATACTACCGTCGGGCACCAGAAAGCTCGCTAGTGAAAGGTGGAGTTGCCTCCATGAGCTGATCCAGTTAAGCGTGTAAACATTTTCCCTCTCGATTAGGGACGGATTTTACACGCGGAATTTTATATAATTCCGAAATTTCGGTTCGGTCAGGTAGTGCTGATTTCATCATCACAAGCAAGAAACGTGTGTGTGCATAGAGAATGACAACGACGAAAATACCATGGTAATTCAAATGAAGCACCTCAATGGATTTAGTTGTTTGATATTTATGTTCGAGAAGCATGCAGATTTGCTACGTAAAACAGTCATTATCACCGATAAATCATAAGTTAAGACATATATTGTTTTTAAAGTGGCAGTATGTCTATTTTAATCTATACTCTAGCTTGTGCATTCATCTTGTGGGACAAGTAAACATGATCTCCTCTTCCATTACATTTATTTCTTTGCGAGGTTTTGTGTAACATCCCTTCGTTTCTGTAATTTCTTTTTTGATGATCCTTTCTTTCGTTTGTGAACATCTAAAACTTTTTCTAGAGCAACATCAACGAATGCAACTCGATAATGTGTTGTGATGTTATTGTTGTTGATTTTGCGTGTTATTGTATCATTCTGATCAATATCATTTTCCCCATTACTACCTTCTTGTTGTTCTTCATTATTATCCGGAACTACTACTTGAACTTCTTCTACTGTTGCCAACAGCGCAAGTTTACCTGCTGTATTCAAACATCGTACAAAACTTGTAAGAGAAAATGCTGTTGGAAGTGGTAGCTGAAGTTCCGATGATGGGGATGGTGGTGATGATGCGTTTCGATCCTATCTGTTGTTGGTAATAGTGATGATGATGATGATGATGATGATGTCATCGAATTTGTAAATCGAGAAAGAACACGTAATCCAGCAAAAGCATGTCTAGACTCGCGCGGACCGTCATAAATAAGGTAGTCCGAACCAAATTTGGCTCCACAGGATAGATAAAATGGAGTTTCTCGGTGTATGTATTCAAATACAATTGATAGAATATCATCATGTTGAAGAATCGATGATGATGATGATGATGATGATGATGATGTAAGACGAGGTCGACACGTTAATGTGATCCAATCGCGTGGATTCGGATTGACTATCATTTGATCTCCTGATGTTTTTGCTACTAACGACTTCTTCTTGTCTTCTTTTTCGGGATTATCATTTCGATTACGACTACGTGAAGTAGTTAACATAGGCTGCTCCTTGATAGGAGTTGGTCGCATCCGTTGCCATGGTTCCGGATGTAATCTATAAGCTAGCGGTCTTAAATCTTCTTTTTGTCGAACAGATTCAGCGGGTAGGATACATTTTTCTTTCAACCGATTCGACCAATCTTCCGCCATTGACTGTGAATGTATCAATACAGCACCATCGCCATTAGTATCATAATAATTGTTGTTGTTTTTGTTGTTGTTGTGTGCGTCTTCGACAATCTC
The DNA here is from genome assembly GCA_900095095.1 of Fragilariopsis cylindrus CCMP1102. Classification (NCBI taxonomy): domain Eukaryota; phylum Bacillariophyta; class Bacillariophyceae; order Bacillariales; family Bacillariaceae; genus Fragilariopsis; species Fragilariopsis cylindrus. The sequence goes on along the minus strand of FMBT01000332.1, from coordinate 169,788 downwards.
CTCGTCGTCGTTTAGTAGTTCTTCTTCTTTACCAACAACTAATGGTATTATTTCTGGCAGTGCGTGTAGATTTTTTGAGAAAAATTGTAATGCCATTGGTGGTGATAATAAAACGGTTGGCAAACCAGCTCGTTCGCCTTGAAAGTCAGCAAGTTCCTGATCCATAGTGGTTGGATTGATTGGTAATTGATGATAAGACGACGACGATGACAACGACGATTTTCCTTCTTGTCCCTCTGTTGCCATTGCCGTTGCCGTGGATGATGGTATCGTACTACTAATCCCTTCTTCAAGTTTTTGTTTTTTTGCTGTATTTTGTTGGGCTTGTTCTTTGTTTTCTTTTGCTAGTTGTCTTTTCTTTTTCTTCTTTTCGGCTTTTGTCATACGTCGTTCATTACCATTTTCATCTACAACAACGAATTTGACATATTTGTTATTACGAGCAACATTTTCGTCGTCGCCGCCGCCGTCGACATTATCATCATCATCATCATCGTTCTTATTATCTTTCGCTGACGGGAGTAGATCATCGGAGGTTGATTGTGTATTTGTGTTTTTACTACTACTATTACACTCACGTTCACGTCGTACACATCGTACACCAACAAAATTAGAAGGTAATCGAACTTGTGGTGAAGCTACATATTGTACCAAAGAGGATTTGAAAATCATGACGACGTCATTACTATTGTTATCGATGGTGAAACCATCGGTGGTTGTCATCGTGATTATATTGGCTTGGTCTTCACTATTTAAATTACTTTCTATTTCAATTGTAGATACAGTTTCCCCCCGTGATTTGTGAGGAGAGAAGCAAATTAAATTATCTATTGGTCGTCGTTGTCACGCTTCACGCACACGGGACTAGATTTCACACGGGACTTGATGAAAAATAATTTAAAATTTAAAATTTCTTGTGTCATTTCTCATCTTGAAGTCTTCCTTTTTATCCTTCGCTTCCTCTTTTGTATTTGTTTGTATTGATGCCGCACAGTAATATACATTCAAGATACCCGTCATGGTAAATGCATCGTTGTTAAGGTCGTCAGTATTGTCTCGTCAAAGGAATCATTCATAATTATACAGAGAAATTTTCCGATCGCAGTTGTTCCTACCATCATCAACGACCACCACCACCAACGAACAAGCAACGCTGACTTTTAATACCCAAAATTTTCTTAATAATGAAGATATCAAATCATCTGCTGCTGATAGCCTTATGCCTTTGCTTATCGACTTATTATGTCGTGACAAGTCAAGAAGTAGAAGGAGGAACATGCGATCCTAGTGATAATACTTGTATAACCGATGATTCAACTACTACTACCAGTGCCAGTACTACTACTCAACAAAGCAAAGATGATGTTTGTTTCCCAGATGGGAAATGTTTTCATGGTATTAAGGAAGCTGAAATTGATTATAAGAATAAACATGATCATGATCATCAACAAGCATTTAAGATGGCTATAAGAAAACCAACAAAGTTTGGTGAGGCACAAGAAATTGCATTGGATAGTAATCAACAACAATCATACATCACAAAAACACTTGAAGTTCTTTCTAAATCTCATGATTATATGATAGAAATATATAAAGATGATACTACTGCATCATTCCGTAAAGAATGTAAATTAAGAAATGAGTTATGTGAGTAAACGATAGATAAAAAACGAGAGTGATGACTGCTTGAGAAAAAAGAAAGAAAAATAGGGTTGATAGATAATAACAAGCATCAAATACAATACTGGTCACATTACAAAAAGAAAACACTTTGCTCCACGATAACATGAGAACTAAGCACTAAGCACTAACCAATTTATTATCTACCGTATGATACATGTGTTCTCTCCTTCCTATTATAATAATTTAATAAAAATCGTCAGGCGCATTTTGGGCTGCTATTGGTACGTGTTCAACGAAATGTTTTGCCATGAATGAAGAAACATGATAAAACGCAATATGTATTGTATTGTATTGTATTGTATTGTATAGCAGCAATGAACGAATCAAATGCATATACGATATAAAAACAGCAACAAAATTGCTGCTCCTTTTGCTAACTAGTTTCTTTCTATTTGTTTTACCCATCTTACCACAGGCGAATGCGAAGTAGTAAGTTTCGATGCCTAGTTTTTTGTTTTGTTTTGATAAATTATTTTTCTTTCCAATACTCTTCCCCTCACCTTTAGTAAATAACTATCATACTGTACGTGGCAGAATCCAAAATATATGCTTCTAGAGTGTGCTCCAGCTTGTCAAACTTGCCACCAACTATCATTTGAGCATCGATGTCCATACGATAGGGATGCACCAAAAGTATGGGGTCCCGGTGATCTCAACACGATGTTTGAACGACTCACAACCGACGAATATTATATCAAACAGTTTGAACCGACAATACATTCTCAACCTCCCGATGGACCATGGTTAATTACACTTGAGAATGTTGCAACAGAGGAGGAATGTCAGCGTATGATCCGATTGGGAGCTGATCGAGGTTATGAGCGTAGTCAGGATGTAGGAGCAAAGTAAGTACAAACTGCTACTACTAGTATACGGATTTGAAGAACAGATTGAGATATTTGAACATAATAACTAACCTCGTATCAATCAAACGAATGGATCTCTCCTATATGAATATTTTGCTCGCAATTGTCATTAATTCTTTCTTCAGAAAATTTGATGGTACCTTTGATTCAACCACAGGGAAAGATCGAACTTCACACAACACCTGGTGCCTGGAAGAATGCTACGAAGATGAAGTCCATCAAAATGTTCTTCGAAATGTCGAAAACATAACTGGTATTCCTGATACTAATTCAGAATATTGGCAATTATTACAATACGAAGAATCACAATTTTATGCTGTAAGTTAGTCTTGGTTACCATGTGGCAACAATATTATTCAGTTCAATTCGTATGCAATCATGTTTATTGCTCCCTAATTTCATTCTGTTTTTGCCCTCTCACTTTTTTAATATTTATTTAGAACCATCATGACTATATACCATTCCACAACAACCGATTCCAAGGCGCACGTATCATGACAGTTTTTCTTTACTTGAATGACGTCGAGGAGGGAGGGGGAACTTACTTCAAAGATCTTGATATCACTGTACAACCCAAGACGGGTAGAGCTGTTGTATGGCCTAGCGTAAGGGACGAATTTCCTGATAGAAAGGATCCCCGAACAAGCCACGAAGCTCTCCCGGTGAAAAAGGGCATCAAATATGGAGGTAAGAAGTATATAGCGATGTTGTTTCTACCAGCGCGTAAAAAAGAAACGTACGCCCTCGTTACTACGGTAATACAAAATCTTCGCTCATTTAATTTATTTTTTCTACCTCGCATTATCTAATTATTACTTTTAAGCCAACGCATGGATTCATCAGCGCTCATTCAAAAAAGTATTCGAAGAAGGTTGTTCCTAATGCAAATATATAGATATAATAGAAGAGAACACAGCGCACACTTTTGTGGTTTTTGGTGGTAGTACAATCAAGAATTAGAGGAATTACAGTGATTTGAACAATTGAACATTCTGGAAAATAGTCATTTATTTAGCTTATCCTTGTCGGTCGAAACTTTCGGTGCATTAAAGAGCTAAGCACGACGACATGGGTAAAATGAATAGAAGGATTTAATTGGATCTAGTAGTACTTCGTGAGACTTTCGTCGTGATATTTTTTAAGATGCGGAAATTGATTACCATATTATTCCATATCGTTCCTATGTACAATCAATAATTAAATTTGTATTTTTTTGGAAATTCCTCGTTGACTACACTACAGTGTAGCCGACAGTTTACTATATAGCCGTCTTGTCGTTGTCGTTCAGATTGGTTTCCGACGGCGGTCTTGGCAAAGTCAAATTATCAAGGCATGATTCTAGTTGTTTGCTTTCATATGTAGATGTCTCGATTTCTCCACTACTATCCGAATAAGTAGAATGTTCTACTTGATCCTGTACGTTGTCGTAGTCCAACGGGTGAAGGCTTGGAGTGTTTGAAAGATCAATCACCCCCATTCTCCCCAGGGATTGCCGAAATTTCGCTCGTATAGCTTTCGAAGGGTTCAGCACTGTCACGTAATCAGCGAAGATCGCAAAATAACTTGGAATACATCAGAAGAAAGTGACCACAGGTTTGAAGGAGGGAGGGAAGTGAAATCATTAAGTACAGTAAGTATGCTATATATGCATTATCCTTTAAAAATAAAAGTGATATATCGATTTGCATATTATTTTCTTCGTCACTTACCCTAACGCCGCACTTGAAATTATGATATCAAGTAAAGCACCACCAATTGTAGTGGGATTCATATCTGTAAGAGGCGTACCAAGTCCGAGGGCATTTGAAAATACGTAAAAAATACCATCCTTAACTGTCCAGTCCTCTGCCAACGCCAATAGACATCCAAAAAGTACAGACATCACTGCGGTAAATGCTGGAATCAATATCCCTAAAGCAATCTTTTAAAGTATAATATGATTTTATTTATTTATACACAATGAATACTATATATTATGAGCAAGCAAAATAAAACAAAGAAAAGTATATCATATGTAATAGAACATGATATGATGTTGAAGGAATTACGTACCACAGTGACGATAATTGGGTTTGTTACACATCTTTTGATGAGATCATTCATCGCCAATGGAATTTGAAATAGATTCACTACATTCAGCATGATACCGAAGCAAATTAGTGCTGTGACCGAAACATATATATCTATTATTATAGCAGCAGTTGCCCCGCTTGGACTATATGATGTCAGAGGATTAGCCATACCTAGAAGATTAGACACAACGTACAGAAATCCTTTCCTAAAGTCGGCATCTTCTTCAACAAGTGCCAGTAGACCTCCAAATATAGATGCTAGTAGAAATGGCTTTTTATGAATCGATCCAAAAGACGATCAAAAAATCGAGGAAGAGAAGCGATATAAAAATACGGGTGAGTGAATAAACGGAAATGCGCTCTTAACAACGTAATGACTACACGTAGCACCAGGATCAGGATCAGCAGGAACGAACGAACTTACTAACAAAGGAAATATTACAGCCAAAAAGAATGCTAAGTATGTAAATCTCTTGCAGTCGAGACTGATCTTAAATTCAAGATCTGCTGAATCGTTTGGAGCAATTTGGGCATCATCATGTTCAGTGTGAATAGATTGTCGTTGAGGTGGCATTTTCTTGTGGATTACAGTATTCAGTTCGTCATCAGTATTTTTCATATTTCCTCTACGAGTTATGAGGATGATCTACAGTATCTACTAGTTATCTACTAGCTAGTAGAGCATGTATTGAATATGGATCGTGGTGTATAATTGATGAACAAAGAATAATCCCACATCGCCTTTATTTTATTATATTTATGACTAACGTTATTGAGTTAAAAATAACAAGCAAAAAAAAGGGGGTTCGCTTTTCGTGTTTTTGTTGCGCACGCGTATTGAATCGTATTCTACGGAAAAACTTTTTTACTCACTATGGTACTAGTACTAGTACGGTAAACGTCGTTAACATAGAGTCACTCAATGTTCAAATGTAACTATTAATTAATGGAGCACTTAGCAGATCACCGACAAGATCATGATCCTAGGTAGATGAAAATCTTAGGCTTTCCTTGACTAGATTCGACCACAAGTGATATCTTGGACAGGTTGCTTCTCACAAGACATGATCGGGTTCGATCATTTCCATGAACTTTACTCCAAGCACACCAACAACAAAGAAGGAACACAACACCATGAGAACCACTCCTTGATCCCTTTGCTAAACCTCAGGTTCTAAGGAGAGATGAAATGGCTGGCATGGAATTCTATTCCAATGAGCCAATCGATCCACAACTGGACCCAATCCTAGTGGTTGAACCAATCGGCTCTAATATATGTCTGGAATCAAGTGGGGGGAAAAACTTTCCACCCTCGATTTCAATCCAGGGATTTTCAGCAAACAAAATTTACAATGACTATTGACTAATAAATTTCTATATCATCGTATAGTAGGTTGGCCCTGGGTAGTCAGCATGTTTCCAAGAGAATTACAGCACTATCTTCCTGCCGCTTGCACAGGACGAATAGTGGTGTCATTCAACCAAAATAAGATGGTGGCGAACGGACCTAGTATTGGTAGTATTTATTGAAAGACAGATTTTATCATTTTCAACCCGATTTGAACCAAGTTGTGAACCCACCTATGCCCAGTGAAGCGCTACTAAGCACACGCCCCTGGTGGCGAAACTGGTAGCGGATAAATTCCACTGCCCCCGATATTTTTGCCAACAGCACGCTTAGCACGCGCTAAACAGCAAAGCGCGTACATGCACAACATGACATGATTTAAAGATCTATGCTCATCAGCCAAGCTAAATAATAGAGCAGAATGCTAGCTAATAATCGATCATATTCGAAAAGATAGAAACGGTACCAACAGATTCATTGTTCTTTCGACGCAAATACCTATTCGATACTGCTGCAAATAACTATTATCCGATCTTTTCGCAGCGCTGTTGCCATATCTTCTTTCAATATATTATTATACTGTATTTGGATTATTAATTATACTCGGAAGAAGAAGTATAAGAATTAAAAAAAAATCGAAAATGCCGGAATCCGAAACTCTCGTTAACGTTTCAGCAATAGCAATCTTGATTTCTATGGCACCATTGTTAGTTGTTGCTTTGATTTCGAATAAATTGAACTGGGCATTGAAAGTCCGATTATTGTTAGTACGATTCGAACATTTGTACAACTTTCTTTATTAGCCTACATTTTGGATCCAATCTTTGCGAAAGGAGTAGAATTATGGTGGCTCGTCGTTGGGTACTGTTGCTTAATGGTGTTATTAGCCTCATACGAAGGTTCTATTCGATCGAAATACTATATAGATGGACAATTTTGGATGGTACTCTTTCCGATGTTTATTAATGTTGTTGTTGTTGCTCTATTCGCATTCTTTGTGGTGATCAAGCCAGAACCTCGGTGGGATCCCCAATATGTTATCCCTATTGTAGGTAAGGCCTTTTTTAATTCGTCTGGTATGATGTGATCATGTCATGTGATCATGTTATGTGATTATGTCATGTCATGTGTGTTACTGATGCTGATGATGATTACTAACTGATTTCTTAACTAACATGAAACAGGTATGCTTCTTGGAAATTGTATAAATGGAATTTCCTTGGCTTTGAATTCCCTATTCACTTCACTAGTTGAATGTTCAAGGGAAGTAGAGCTCTTATTGAGCTTCGGCGCTACGAGTTATGAAGCAACTGCTCGTTTGGTACAAGAGGCGGTTCGGAATGGTACTATGCCTCAACTCAATAGTATGGCCATAATTGGTCTCATTTCTATACCAGGTAAGTTTCTACTACTACTACACTTGTATAACTGTGTTACTTGGATTCTTTCCCGATGCAACTACATTATGATTAGACAAATGAAATCACTGATTAAGGAGGAACATATTTTTTCCTTTCTGGTACAATATTTATTCTCATAGGGATGATGACTGGCCAGATACTGGGGGGAACTTCTGTGATGCAAGCGGCTCGATATCAAATACTTATAATGTATTTTATCGCTATGTGCTCATTTGGTGTAGTCCTCATGGAAATGTATTTGGGCTTGTATATGTGCTTTGACTCAAGGTCTATGCTTCAAACAGATCTTTTAACGAAACGTGATAAAAAACCAAACGTCCTCGCTATGATTTCTTCCTCCTGTGTAGGGTTTTGCAGAATCTTCTGTCACAGAAGAATTGGATCCCGTCGAATTTCTTCCTCGTTTAGTCTTCATCTGGATGACGAATCCACGTATCTAGCTCCACAAGGGGCGTTAAGCGTGCTGATGGCGAGTAACAATGGAAGAGATCAAGGAAAAGTTGTTATCGCATCAGAAAAGCTTTCCTATGGTTTCGAGGTTGGAGTTGATGAAGAGGGGGAGAAAAAAGAAGGCGAGAAAGAGAAATCAATTCGAATATTATTTGAGAACCTGAGTTTTAAAATCTATGCAGGAGAAATGGCTCTTGTTACGGGTCCTTCTGGGGTCGGTAAAAGTACACTTTTAAGAATCCTTGCTGGTTTAACGGATGCAGATGCAGAAAAAATTAAACTATACGGCAATACTCAAGAAAGCTATGCAAATATGGCCTTTTGGAGGAAGAAGGTCCGTTACGTACCGCAAACTAAAGTTGATATCCCAGGTACTCCAAATGACTTCATAAGAATGATCACCACTTTCAATACATGGAAAAGTGAAAATTCAAGTAATTCATCACCCTCACTATCTGATATAAGGTCGGCGACACGACAACTTGCTAGGAATTGGGGTATGAATACGAATCTCCTTGATTCGGAATGGAAGATACTGTCGGGTGGAGAATCGCAGAGACTGCTAGTTGCAATTTCATTGGCTTCCTTATCTATCGGTGATGTCATTTTGTTGGATGAGTCAACGTCTGCCCTTGACCTCGAAACGAAATTGAAAGTTGAAAAGAGTGTAGAAGAATGTTGCATAAAACTTGGGGCTGTAGCTATATGGATTTCCCACGATCCAGGTCAGAAGGATCGAATGAATCTTATGTGAATACTGTAGATAAATTATTAAAATTGTAACTTAATATTGTAGATTAAATTTTAGTAGCCACTGCCGGCGAATATGACCATGATAAAATTGTCTAGCAGTACCGCGCCACTACGTCGGCTTATCTTATCTCCAGATAGATCGTATATTCGCTGCGTTTTGAATGTCTTTGTGGAGATACTATCTGCAGACACTTATTCAATATAACTAACTTGACAGATATTCTGTTCTGCCAATGTACGTCTTTAAACGTAATAGATGATGGTATCATTGGGTGTTTCACTTTGCGCTCGGAGACATTCTTTGTTGTGTTGTTTTGTGTTTCCAGATCGGTTTGCAATCATTCTTTTCAAAATTTTGTCGCAAACTATTCCAGCAGTGCGCCGATAGCTAAGTCTACGATATTCCGTTCGATATAAATATATCGCGGAAGATAATTGGTCCATGAAGATAACAAGGCTCTGTGAACTGCGCAGATGCCGAACATCTCTCATGCTGATGAAGCTTTAGTGAACTATTCAAAAGATTAATAGTTATTTCTATCACGTTCAGATTCCTACGGTAGACCAGCAGAGGTGCTGCGTGCGGAAGATCAAGTCCCCGATGTGTCTGTACCATCAACTGTAGTAGTTATCTCTTTTGCGGACTTCGTCGTGACGAGTTTACCATCACTCGTGCCATACAAGCCATCATCATCTGATAACTCTTTCGATTCCGCTCCAGATAGTCCAATTTGAATCGCAGTTTGCATAGTAATGCCTACAAGAAGATCAAGATCTAATGACGCACGAGAATCGCTCAAATCTACCGAACTTATTATATTATGTTCGAAAGATATTGAGATATCAGAATCGGTGTCCCCGTCCATGATACTGCGCTTTGCTGAAATATGTCGGACCTTCTCATGGGCTCCATGTTCACGCCATAAATCGCATGCCTGATTCAAGTATTGCATGGATCCACTGTCTTCACTAAGCAATAGCATCGAGGCTCCAGCAAGCTCACTTCCAAATGCTGCGTCATGATTGTAACCCATTTTGACTGCTGAGATGATTGCTTCGTCATAAGCAGCAGCAATTTTTTGTACATCCTTACACTCCAAGGAGAGAACTTCGGCCTCCATCAAAAGACATTTGTGATGCACATTCAGTCCTCTAGTTCGGCAAAGATGTCGCAGCTTCTTCACATATTCAATAGACTTGTTACGATATTTCTGCATTCCAGTTTCTCGGGTCAGTCCAACGTACGCAATTCCAGAGTAAAAATGCTCTCTGCTAACACAAATGTACGAGCCATCAGTTTCGATGTAGGGTTGAAGCAGTCCAGACATCCTCACCGCAAATTCAAAATTACCGAAATATACCCCAAGTTCCAGTCGCGATAGATACCCAAAGACATATCGGTAGACATCAGCATTAGATTCACCAGATGATACATCAGACGGTTCCAACTCTTTCCAGTCTATTTTCTTCTTCCCGGTGAGACAAAGAAGCGACAGCCGGCTTGCATTGAGCTGGGCCAACACTGAGTCGACCTTGAAAAGATGAAGTTGTTGCATTAATTCGGCCCCGGCTTTTTCCACGTAAACAACGGGTATCCAGTGTTCTGTGCAAATATGTTACATAAAACATACACTGGAATCCGACCTCAATATTCCCTTTGGCCATTCCAGATGTATGAGCTTCCCGAAGGCTTTCCATTACATGTTCTCTGGGGAAACCCCACGCCTCAATAAAATAAGCATTACATATAGTGTCTGAGATTTCATTGGTCTTGATATAGGATCTGTCTTGTCTAATATTTGTCGAGCTAGTCGACCCATCCGAAGGGCACCTTCTACGTCGCTGTCTGAAGTCTGCAAGAATTGGCCATACGAAGCGAAAGCATGTGCGCTTCCTCTCGTGAATCCATATTCGAAAGTCATGCGCATTTTCGAGCTATGCAGAACAAAAATTCTGTTTGATCTCCACAGAAAAGTGCCCTACGCGAAGCCTGTGAAAGTAAATCCATAACTATTATTTCGCCTTATCTTGACATATTGGTAACAGCAGAATGTCATAATCTGAATATTTCTTGAAAAAACGCTTAGTCACCCTAACATCTTTCTTCATGTGCAAGAAATGCATCCTCTTTGGGATAGCTCCGACTTTTATCAGAGCCTCCTGGCATAGAAGAAGCGATTCAGAATGTTTCTGTTGTCGACCCTTTGCTTCAGCCAATACAAGAAACGTCGGAAGTTTATCTCCCAGATTCCGGGCATTATTGACTACAATTCGGGCTAATTCATTTCCAGATTCAAAGTTTCCTACGCATAGTTCATTGTCAGTTATCTCTCGATATATATGGTACGACAGCTCGTAATGCGATTCCCAGGATCTTTGCTTAATTTTCGAAGATAATTGACTGCTAATCTCAGGTACAGTGAAGCGGGAACGAAAGCGGCCAAGAACCTAGCTTTTTTACCACAAGCAAGATTCAATTCTGCAAGAGATAAATCATCTTTTCCACCATGACCAATACAAGAATTGAGATGATCCGCCGCTACAAAAAGCATCCAATCCTTTCCTTCTTGCAGGAAGTATAATTCATACAACTTTCTTCCGACCATTATTCTTAGCTTGTCTCTTTCTTTTCCACAAGGTACCATCCAGTACGATGCCTGTTGGATACGATCATGAGCGAATTTATAGATACCGGTTCCGACGGTGTTCAAAAGTAATCCGGCTAAAACTCCCACATCTAACAGTCCAACGAGTTGCTTGTGATTTATATCAATACCATCTTCATTCATTAGTGATTGAAGTGTATCCACATCGAACGTTGCTTTAGTGTAGGAAGCGATCACAAGTGCCCTCTTGAGTTTTCTGGGTAAACTCTCAATCTTAGACGAAACATACTCACTAACATTGTCAGATAAAGCGTTTTCAAATTCCACTCCATCTAGATTCCATTCCCATTGAAAAGTTATCACAGAGAAGTAAAGGATATTTCTCCTATGTAGCTCTTCAAGTGCTTGCATGGAAAAGAATATGTTCCCTCTTGTCTTTCCATATATGATTTCGGTAAGTGGGCGGGTAGTTTCAACTTCCAACTTTAGTGTATCAGCTATAAATTCTCCTACCTCATCAATGGATAGGTTCATCAAGTCAATCCGAGTGATTTTTCTAGACGGTACTTCTATATCTCTAAGAACTCTGGCAAACTGTGTTTTATCGTCCTCGGCTAATCCTTGCGTGGCATTTCCAATAAACATGAAGTATCGAATATCTGGATCTTGTAGGAGTGATTCGACAACTCCAAGGGATGCGTCATCTACCCATTGGCAATCATCAAGAAACATGACTAGTGGGTAGTCTTTCGTACAAATAGCACAAAAGAAAACTTTGAAGAGGTATCTAATCCGATTCCAAGAGTTGGGGCAACATGCAAAAGAATCATTGTCAGTCAACGCAACACTTTCATTACTGGTACTCCCTCTTAATACTGTGGGCTTTTCTTTTTTGTCGTCTCTCAGAACATCTCCCAAGCTCGGGATCAAAGCCGTCAAAGCCGATATCTCTGCCTGTAACGAGTCTTTTATTGCAGCTCGGATTCGTACCAGGTTGCTCTCTCGGTCCTTGCCTTGCAATAGCAAAAGTCGAAAAAAATCGTCCAACGCTTCGAGGATCGCAGAAAATGGGTCTGTGCAAGTTCTTTCAAATCTTCCGTGCATATAACACACCGTGTAGTCATTGACTTCTTTGCGTATGTTGTCAATAAATCTCTGCACCAAAGCAGATTTACCAGTACCAGAAGATGCTTGTATGATAGCCACGGGACATAGTGATGGTTGGTCGTCGCTGCCGTCATCGTGACAAAATAACTGGTCGAATAGTTCTTTCAGTGACTGAATTTCCTCTTTCCGACCAAAAAAATTATCCGTAGAAAATACTATAGTATTGTTCAGACCCTCTTCGTCGTCACTTTCATATTGATCATCATAAAAACATCGGCCAGACGACGGTTTATAATGCGATACCATGATTGCTGCTACCCCCAGTTCAATTTTACACGATGGGGGTGCTTGGATATTATTATTTAAGGACTAACTTGTTTCTCTTATGGGATTGAACGCCCATGCCTTACTGTAACTTTAGATGTATTGTTCCTCTTTCCCTTTTCCCTCCATGTACTAACGACGATTATCCCGTACTCGAGAGAACGCACGACAAGTGCTTGTGCAATTTACTGTATGCTACCTATCATAGACTGCCATTCGAGGTTCGAGAGCAGAGAGACTGACACAAGAATAGCGGTACTGTACACACATACCGCATACACATAATTTGAAAATAAAAACTGACAAATATTATATAGGGATGTTCAACGTGGGACGTTGCACAGGCAGTAGTGTTGAAAGAACAACGAATGGCGATACGATACGGAATCCGGATAAAATTGTTTGTCCGTTAGAATACTGTATATTCTTATTAAAAAGGGGGCAGTACTATTTATTTTGGGGGACAAAACGTTTGGTCGCATAAATAAGTATAAATAGCGACAGAAAAATTTATAAGCAGTATTAGGAAACAAAAAGGGTTGCTTGATCTGCTATTCTATAACTCCATAATATTTTGTGTCTAATGACAAATCTAGGAAAGTACTATTATTTATCTAGCTTTCTTCGAAACGTGTGTAGCAGCTTGATTATTTTCAAATTCTCGAGTGCTTCTGAAACTTTTGAGAAAGCACTGGAGATCGTCGATCGTTCCTTTTGGATTTGTAAAGATCCATTTGACTTGTTCTTGCATATACACGCCAACCTCTGGTCCTCTGTCTAACTCAAGAACTCGTATCAAATCCTTACCATTCATGAGGGGTTTAGTCTTCCAGCATTCATCTAAGTCCATCCTAACGACGATGGTTTCATATAATTGTTTTGCTTGAGTACACCAGTGAAGTTCCTGAGACACATCATGCTTCCGTAACATGACGACTGTTGCAACTATAAGTGTTGTCACCCACATCTCTTTTGCCGATCTTAGCAACAATCCAACTTGCAATCGCATGCTAGAAGTGACCTCCACGGTCTGTTGTAATAGTCGAATCATATCATCCAAATTATCTACAAGGGTCATAGAACAAACGACATCCTTATTTTTAAATTTGATCCCTTCTCGTATCATATACTCCACTACACTCCTAGTCTTTTGCTTTTCGATATATTGCAATTGTCTATAGGGCAATAGAACAACAGCTAAGTAGACAAGTCTTGCATTTATGGTTGTTACTGCTGCATCAGCAGCAGCATAAGTAGTGCACGTAAGACTCGTTTTTATTATCATCTCTATTGACGATCCGTTATTATTTCGATGTACATTAAAGGCATCCAATATTTTTGACAATACTTGTAAGCATTGTCGACTTTCATGCCATACCGATGTTCGAACACGTGACAACATCACTTCTCCGTCAACATCAGAACCGGTGAATAAATAAGGGACAGGCTCTAACCGTGCTTGTCCTATTGCTCCTATCAGGTCTATACTAATACTAGGTAGATAGAAGACACTGTCCGCTAAATCCATTCTACAAATCAAATCCAAAGCCTGGATTGGATCTGAGTGTCTGCCCGAAATCATCCCCTCTAATTCCAGTCCAACACGTTCGCGACTGACTTTACGACGTAATTCACTATGAATTTGTGGATGTTTGCATGCCTGTTTGATTTCTTCTGATAATTCCATATTATAACGAACAGCGAATCTAATAACTCGTAATACCCGTAATGGATCATCTTGAAATGTTTGAAAAGCTGTTAGGGGTGTATTTACAACTTTTGTTTCTAATAAATCTTTTAAACCACGATGTGTAAAATCTTCGATTCGTTCTGTGGTTAGATTGTAGTACAGAGTATTCATTGTACAGTCTCTTCGATATGCATCTTCAAGTGGTGTACCCATACCAATATCTGGTATCCTAGAATCTTCTGCGTATGTTTCTTGACGTAGATTTGAAAAATCGACGTCATTGCCAAATATCTTCATGGTTGCTGTTTCTAAATGTTTTGATTGAGATGGATTTGCTGCAATTACACCGATCTTACCGACCTTATTATTACTATTATTATTATTATTATTGTTGTTGTTGTTGTTGACGTCTATTCCTCCCGTTTCTTGTGTTTCTTCAGCAACAGTAGCCGCGTGATATTCTTTTACAGCGTGGGCAAATTCAACGCCGGTACATGCATCAAGCGCAATGTCAACATCATGAGTTTGCAATCCTAATATCTTATCACGGACCCAACCTCCAGCGATTCTTATTTGAATTGCCTTTTTGTTGTTGTTGTTGTTGTTGTTGTTGCTAGTAGTCATTAATGATGATGATGATGTTGTTACCTGGATTTTTCCCTCTTCCCAAGCCTTAGCCGTCTTTTTCAAAGTATCAAATAAGTGTATCTCTTCTTCATTCAATTCAATTTCTAATATCTCATCATTGAAGGAATTTGTTTTCATATTAGTGCTACTACTACTACCGGATGAAATTGGAATTATCTTGACACTCCTTTCAATGGGTGGTTGAGATTTGTCGTTCTCGATCCGCAAAGTATCGTCACGAGGATGAGCCATCATCATGTCGACATCAACAACAACGTCATTATTGTTTTGGACTATATTTCCATATCCTTCGCTGCTAGTAGTCATCGTTGACAACTAACAGTGGTATCAAATAACGAAGACTGAACTTACTCTGAAACTATACCGCACAGCTCTATTTTATAGCACTGTTTTTCTACCCCTCCCGTTTCTATACCTTCGTCGTCATTGACAGAAGTAATAATGTAATCGGTAAAGAAGTCACAAAAATCAAGAATTGCTGTACGTATGAGTGTATAGAGTAGCGGCTTTCAATGCATTTCAAATTAATCAGATGAGTCAATATGTGGTACATGTACATACTTAGTCCTAATTCACGGTAGTTCAGCCACATACTACGTTAGTAACTTCCGGTAGGTCCACCAATAAAAGAAAAGAGCGAAGGCGCGGAAAAGCATTTCAATGGCAATATTCTAGTACTTTATAGACATTTTGTACGTGTTTATAACCGTGCGATTTTTCCAATTTGAAATTGCAATACAGTGTAACAGCACGTAAATGTTAACGATATCGAATAAATTAAATTAGACGGCTATGAGAGAAGAATGTGTAGTAAAAAAGAAAAGAAAAATAGACACACACACAACATTACAAAACATTTTCTGTATGAGATACCCTTTCACCAAAAGACTACTATTGGGTTAAATATCGTCCTTCCCGGTGCCTACCCGGCCCCCCCATTGAGCTATCCTCTCCCCTATCGTATCGTATCATCATGATGAAAAGCATATCGACGACGAAAACGAGTGCTGCTAATATTTTGAGTAATATGAATACAACTAGTAGTTGTAATGGTACTACTACTAGTAGTATTGCCTCAACTACTCCGTGTTGTTTTGAAGAACAATTCTTCGACGGCGGGGCTTGGAACGAGGTCGACTCGGATCATAATAGCCATTATGATTCCTGTTCTAATAATAGTATCAACAACAAGTGTAATCCTGATTACTTATACTGGAAAGAACCTATCGTTGTTGGGTACGCGTTTGGTCCAAAAAAGATGAGATCGATGGGTGTTGTTATGGCGGAAGCTAGTCGAGTTAAGGTAATCCACGAAGAACTTGAAGAAGATAAATATGACGACGACCACAATGAGGGCGATGCCGAAGAAGAAGAACAACAACAGCAGCAACACGATGAAGTACTCTTTTGTGGTGAAGATGAAATGGCAAATAATAGTAGTAGCAGCAACTTGTATAAAAACAACACCA
Source organism: Fragilariopsis cylindrus CCMP1102 (assembly GCA_900095095.1). Taxonomy (NCBI): domain Eukaryota; phylum Bacillariophyta; class Bacillariophyceae; order Bacillariales; family Bacillariaceae; genus Fragilariopsis; species Fragilariopsis cylindrus. The sequence continues at coordinate 153,351 of FMBT01000332.1, read as the reverse complement.
ATAACAGTATGACGATGGATTCTTCGCCGCTTACACGGAGTGAGCATCATCATCAGCGAACTCCTTCCTTATTGACTAGAGCCGCTTTGCGGGACCATTGTCCCGCACCTCAATCAACAATCATTACTCTAGGAATACGAATGATACAGATCTACAACACATTGTAAGATACTTTCGTTCTAGTTGTTCTTCAGCGGCGGCATCGACAAGTATTGCAGTGTTAGTGAAACAACCGTTTCGACACCGACCACAACAAATAGTTACACTACTAATGTTAGCAGCAATAACAGCAAACATCAACAACAACAACAACAACGACGTCGGGGAGGAAAACGGAATCGTTTTCCAGTCCAGATATCCTTTGTTCCGATCGATCCTGATCAAAAAATTGAGGATCAACACGGTGGTCACTTTGATTTGATTCTTCATAAATTAACCGAAGATATTTTGTCCTGTTCCTTGATGCAAGATAGCATTGAAAAAAGTCTATGTCCGGAGCAGCAGCAGCCACACGTACAACAACAACAACAACAACAACAACAGGATCTTCAGCAGAAAATAAAGATGATCCATCTTGGAAACGTGTCCATGCCCTTCGAGATTATTGTTACAATCAAAATCGTAATTGTTGTTTAGTTGATGATCCAAAACACGTACAGACCGTAATGAGTCGATCTGAAATTGCTAATGTCTTGAAACAATGTTTAAAGGATGTAAATACAACCAGTGGGATTCCCGTCAAATCACCTCGATTCGTTGTCATCCCCGAACGTTTACCACCGTCGTCACAACAACAACAACAAAACAAAACAAAACAAAATCAAATCAAACTCAAGAATTGAAGCAAGCCCTACACGATAACAATCAAGGGGGGGATACTCAATGTTATCTACTCCTCTTATTGTAAAACCTCTCATTGCGGCTGGAACTCAACAATCTCATTGTTTGTCCATCGCACTTAAAGAATCGGCATTATCTAAATTACCTCCCAGATCGATCGTACAAGAATTTGTGAATCATGACGCTACTTTATACAAAGTTTATGTCTTGGGTGACTTTGTTAGTGTGTACGAACGACATTCTCTACCCAATTTACCAGCTGATCTATCCAATGCTACGGTCGATTTGGTCGAATTTGATTCACAAAGACCATATCCTAAACTAAGGATTTTGGTTTGGACGTTGTGGAAGTGAACAATAACAATACATGTACCAGCAGTAAAAGTACGGACATCAACACTGCTTCTTGTACTATGCTAGTCAACATCCATCAGCATCATCGACATCGTCTGCCCCAGTTCATGTTCCGGTGACGGTCCATGAAGTTAAGCCGATTGTTGATGTTCTAAAAAAAGCATTTGGTCTGGAACTTTTTGGATTTGATATTTTAATAGGAAGCAATAATGGAGACTGTTTCGTGGTAGATGTGAACTATTTTCCTTCCTATAAAGAAGTTCCTAATTTTCCTTCCCTATTGGCTCAGTATTTGACCCAACGAGTAGTAGAACAACGACGGAAGGGAAGGATGTATAATAATATCAATACTAGTAATTCCACCGAGACCGGCACTACTACTGCTGCTACTACTGCTGCTACTACTGCTGCTGTAACACAAGAAGAAGATTACAGTGGCAGTAAAAGCGAAAGCAATGCCATCGTTCCTCCTTGCAAGAGTAAAAATGACCTGGAACGATGACAATAATTTACGACAACATATTATACAAATATAACTATAAACTTCAATTATATATAGATTATTCTGCATTCTAATACACATCCATCAATGATTGAATCATATAATTTTGTATTCAATTTACATACTACCTTCATGTTAGCTCCGTGAAGGCAAGGACTATGTACTAAATTTCCAAGTGAACAGTACAAGTACGCCAAAGATGGAATTGATGACGACGCAACGACGATATTAGAAAGAATGTATTTCAGAAAGGCCTGGTTTGATGAGCAGGTCGAATTAAGAAATAACTTGCCAGAATCGTTTATACCCGTTTGGTCTTTTATCAAATTCGTTCTGATCTTAACAACAACTTTTTACAACGCCTCCCATTGACCTCCAAGCAGAGAGTCAAATTATTACTACTAGTAGTATTCAAATCACTCAATCAATAAACAATTACTTTAAACCATCAATCTCTCCAACCTTTATTACACCATTCCATATTACTACAAACTAGTGTATCAGTCTCTTCATTTACAGTTATGTTTGTAAACTTCATGTAGTCATCCCATGATCGTTCAGATCCTAATCCGTAATGTTCAAGTTCAGTTAATACAATACTAGATCCATTTTCTTCAATTTTTTCTTTCGTCGAACCTGGATAACCTACCAAGTTTTTCACTCTTCTTATTATTTTTCCCTGCAGATAATTGTTTGCAAATCCTTTCTTCATCATTCCATTCACTGTACCCCAATACTTAGGAATACCTAAATTACCTGGCCGGTATTGATGAATTATCAAATTTTTTCGTGGTGCATACATATTCCATCCGTGCGTCCATGCACGAAGTGAGAGAGAAATTTCTTCTCCCATGAACGTCCATGGTAGGAAGGGGTCAAATGGGATATCTTTTAGGATCTCTGAACGAGTGAAAAAGAAACCAGCGGCGATAAATGGGATTTGCGAAGGTCGGGGTTCCCCTCCGTGGTATGACTAAAGGAAGATAGGAGGAAATAGGGGATAGTATGGAAAAATTCACATTTTAATTTGTGTGAGTTACTACAATGTAGAAACTTTGATGAGCGTAGTGCATAATAGAACAATACGATAAGGGTCTTACCGTTCCAAGGTTAATACGCAACATAGGATTAGGCTCCCCAGGAGGTGTATTACATTTACATAAACGACACCCTGGTGATTCGACGACTGTGTTGTTGATATCCGATAAAGTTCCATTAAATCCCTTAGGGATGAAATGTTTCTGTTCAAATCCTGGCGGATACGAGCTCAAAATTGATTTTGGATAATTTTTTGTTAGTTTAATCTCGTTACGATACTTTTCATCCCAATCAACAGCAAATTTCAAATGAGAATCGGTTTGTACGAAGAACGTCTCCCCTCCCCAAAGTTTTGATGCGTAATATCTTGCCATTGCTGGTCCAAGAGATTCACTTTCATGCATATATATAACACGAATCTGACCATTCGTACAATATTTGTATAGTCGGACATTGCACAAAAATCTTCAATACCATTCTTATCAATCGGTAAATCAATCTTCCCGATTTTGTCTTTCCCATTTGGCCGTTTACCGATCACCCGACACCTGACTTACATGGTGTACCACTGGAATCAATAGTACCATCTTTTGAAACTTTCCCAAAGCAATTTTGTACAACTGCACCAATAAACAACTTTTCTGGATGTTTCGCATTACTAAAGGCATAAGCTAACGTATCAGCTAATAAATGTTCACGAAAAGCTGCTATTGACATGAATATTGAATCATCATCCCGAATAGGAAATATTGATTTTCCTCGATATACATTATCGAATGGAATAAAATGTTTCGACGCAAGATCATAAAAGTTTTAATCGCATAATTTCCATCTACTTGCTCTTCCATAATTTTCATGTTCGCATCGTGTTGTTCTGAAATACTTTTTTGTAACAAAGCTATAATGCCAGCCATTGTCGGTTTACCCTTCAATGTGTTTGCTATAAGATTTTCCTCATCGGGAATATGATTGAATACAGGCACAACTGGTAAAATAGGTTTTAAATGGGCTGGAAGATCATTACTATCCGATATTGATGATGCTGATAATAACGATGACTGTCTTGATGAATTTTGATTAAAATCTTCAGCTGTGTAGTCTTGAGTTGAATCTAGCTGGTTAAATAGAGTAACTTCGACATAAAAAATGAATGAAATAAAAGATCCAAATAATATTTGGACCACCTTTGCCGGATTGACCCGTGAAGATTTTGCTTGTACTGCTTGGCGCCGTCGTAGCTGTGAGGGAGCTGGTGATGTGAACATGTTTGCAGATTATGGTAAATATAATATATGCAGATGATACACCACTGAGAATTCTTAACAAAGATAGTTGTTGTTTCGAAGTCTATCCTATAATAGATTTAAAGTTTAGAACAGGTAGAAGCTACCGGATAGAAGAATTAATGACAATGTTCGATCGTCCGATTACCAACGTCAACAATATTGTATTAGATTTTATTCTTGTGGTTGTTATTGTGTTTAATGTTGTTATTGATGCTTTGTAAATTTAAAAATCTAAAAATAGCCGTTGAATTCTATGTTTGGCGCGCCTTCTCCTGATTAAAAATTGAGCAAAGTTTATAGTATTTCTCTGGTCCCCTATTCTAGATCATTAAATAGGGGTAAAGAGGAAAAGTGATCGTGAATGGGAATTCGCGGAAATTCAAATTGTACGAATCAAGATACAGTAGTTTTGCCCCCCCACCCTCCCCTACCACTACCACTTACCGCTTCTATTTGTCATTTATAATACTAGTACATCATTTCTTCCTCCTGCTCTCTACGGTAGAAGAACAAACAAAAAATCTACGACCGGTATGACGTTACAGAATCGAACGATAACACCGGTAATGATATCACCGGAGATAGACAATCTTCTACCAATAGACGATGATTTTGAAGAAGAATCGATTACGTGTACTACTTGTACAGCCAGCAATATCAATAATTCTACGGAAGAATTAATTATGGAACAACGTATACGTATAGCTCAAGAAACATGCCGTCAAAGAAGAATGTGTACCTACTTTTTACTTACAACATACCTTATCATCGCGATTTTATATTTCCGACGTCGTCATCAACAAAAAAATTAAACAGAAAAAACTGCGGCAACGATCGTGATAAACAAAAAGGGACGACACAAAAAATGAAGAAGAAATCAATTTTTTCTGGTCTCATTTTTGTATAGCGAAATTTTGATGCAACACCACGATGGATACGATTTGTTTGGACGAGAGAATCTCTGAGAAGTAATTCCATGTCACGTTCCCTTCTAAATGTAACATCCTTAAATCGAATTGGAAAAAAGGTCAGATTCATAAAATCATGAAGCTCATTACGTCGTCACCTTCGTCACCATCTGAGTACTGGTACGATGCTGCGTCCGAGACCATTATCGATGGAAAAAGAAAATAGAGGAAGAGAAGAAAAATGATAAAGATCTGAATGATTTATGAAGACGTAAAAGCAGAAGTTTCGGTCATAGAAATACGATGGAATATTGCCATCATTTGATATATATTTTCCGACACCAAAGACGATGTATCCGTTTCTCTAACAAGGGATTCAAATTCTCTCCATTGTATCATTTCACAAAAGGGTAGACGTATATATCTAGCAAATTTGTTCATTAGTAAGTCGTCCCATATACATGAAATTCGAAGAATCCATTCTTTTATATATAAATCATCCTATAATTTGTTTCTATTCCAACAGATAAGTCTATAACATTATAGCTCATTATAGCAAGCAGCTACTGTATATAATTGTGTCCTAATTTGAGTGCTACTGTTGCTGCAGTCTTTCAATGAAAAACCAAAATAGTGTTCTTCTCACATTGCACTTGTGATAAATCACTCTGTGTAAAAGATCTGCAAGTATTTTTTGCAACCTGATATGATGCATAAGGGGATATATAGTATGTCCTGATAATAGATATGTATACCATTTTGACCATAGTTGGAATGGGTGCGTACAATGTAGTTTGTGTGTGTGCGTGTGTGCGTGTTTTATTAGAGCATTTAGCAAGAGCAAATTCGGGGGAGATGGGAATTTATTATTTATTTTCGCTTTTCAGTAAATAAGCCGTCTTGGCTATTCACTTATTCACGAATGGATCTTTTGAAAAGCAAAATACATTAGATTGCATGATTCTTTCTTCTTTCCATCTCTTTTCATTCATTCCTTACAACATGATTGTATCTCTGTTATGATCAATCATTTATTACTTCTTGTTGCTATTCAGTTACTAATACTATAACTTGTTGCTGTAGTTTTTTATTGAACTGGGATTTTTCTAGTTTCGAATTGCTAATAATGAAGATCTTCCGTTCTAATTTACATCATCATCGTCATCATCATCATTATGATACTAGCATGTCACCATTTCTATCGATGATCGCTGTTGTCGTTTTTGCATCTTGTATAACGCAACGAATATCGGCAAAGCCATTGTGGTTAAATGTTTGTACACAGGTTAAGACTAAGACACTGCCTTTTTGTGACACGAAAAAGAATCTAGATGAGAGAATTCACGATTATGTGAAACGTATTCCAATAGAAATCCAAATTACTATGATGGGGAATAATGCTTCTGGTTATGACGACCTTATGATTCCTCCATATCAATGGTGGTCGGAAGGTCTTCATGGTCCTCTTGAACCATGCGTTCAATATGAAGATGTATGTGCATGTCCGACGAGCTTCCCTTCGCCATCTGCTATGGGCAATGCTTTTAATCGTACATTATATCGTCTTGTTGGTGGTGCCATCGGAACTGAAGGAAGAAGCATATCTAACCTTCGTAAGCATGACATGGCTATTGGAGATGGGCTAACATATTGGTCCGTAAATACTGTTTAAAATATAGAAAAAGTGACACCTTCATTGACGTATTTTCAATTTCTACTATTCTCTCATACCCTCTCCCCTCTCTCTCTCTTTAAATCTATAGGTCACCCACTATTAACATGCAACGAGATCCACGTTGGGGTCGAAATCAGGAGGTCCCAGGTGAGGATCCGTACTTAACAAGTCAGTATTCAAAAGCGTTCGTAGAGGAAATACAAGGGACCGATGCTGATTCTATTAGTAGTAGTAGTAGTAGTAGCAGGCTTCGATTAGGTGCCTGCTGTAAACATTTTCTAGCAAATTCCTTGGAACATTGGGGGAATTATAGTCGACACAATTTTGATGCTCAAATCGATCAAGAAGACTTGCATAACTACTATTTACCGCCATTTGAAGAATGTGTCAAATCAAAGGCAGCTGGTGTAATGTGTTCGTACAACGCAGTAAATGGGGCTCCTGCCTGCGCCAACCCTTGGCTACTGCAGCAGGTGCTGAGAGAGAAATGGAATTTCACCGGGTGAGTAGATAACTACCTTTACGATGATACATGTTAAATTGGTGATAATTCGAGTTCCTGACAATCTTCGTTCTACAATCTCTTGTGTTTTGCTGATGCAGATATTTGGTAACAGACTGTGGAGCATTGAGCGATGTTGTTCGCGGCCATAATTTTGCCACTGATGATACACAGACATCCGTAAGTAAGATAGTACCATTTTTCTCCACGAATGTTGTTTTATATTTGCATATTATATGCTATGATACGAGGTCTGACAGTCAGTGTCGACTGCATTTTACAACTCTCCCCTCTCCGCTTTGTTAACGAAAACAACACGGTTTGTTCAGGCAATGGCAAAGAATGCGTCTGTTGATGTCAACTGCGGAAACACCTTCGGTGTTGGGTTACTAAAAGCGCACAATGAAGGGCAAGTCACGGGAGCCACCATTAATGAATCGTTTGAAAGAATGGCAAGAATACAATTTCGTCTGGGTTTGTTTGATTCTCCGAAGAAGGATAATCCGCAGGAAGATATTGCCTCAATTGGGTCTCCACAGCATCGTCAATTGGCTTTGGAAGCTGCATTGCAGAGCATCGTACTACTGCAGAATAAAAATAATTTACTACCTCTTGATGTAAACGAAAAGAAGTCTTTAGCTGTCATCGGTCCTCACTTTAATGCTACAAAAGGACTTTTTGGCAATTATCATGGCTCTCCATGTAAGTGTCGCAGTGATGGAAATATGGACGACGACTTTTCTTGCATCGAAACGCCATTACAGGCTATTGAAAGGATGAAATCTCCCGATCAAGTCAAGTCACTAATGGGATGCGACATCGCCGGAAAAGATGGTAGTAGTACGGACATTGAACGGGCCAAAAAGCTTGCCCAGGAATCTGATATTGTGATTCTCCTACTAGGACTAGATCAAAGCCAAGAAAAAGAAGAATTGGATCGATACGAAACGACTTTACCAGGTTTACAACCGAATTTGATGGAAAGCATATTGGATGTGGCCGGTGAAAAGACTATCATTGTTTTGATACATGGCGGTAGTGTTTCGCTAGGCAATGCACGAAGCAAGGCAGGTGCAATTGTATCGGCTGGATACGGAGGCGAAGTAGCATCGGATGCCATCGCGAGTGTATTATTTGGTTACTATAATCCGACTGGAAAACTCGCAGCAACTATGTACCCATCATCCTTTGTTCATGAAATACCCCTAACAGAAATGGGGTTAAGGGTTGGTGTTGGAAGAACTCATATGTACTACCAGGGAAATCCTGAGTTTGCATTTGGACATGGTCTTTCGTATAGTAAATGGAAAATTGAATGGATAGATGATAGCGATAGCTATGTAGAGGACAGCAATCAGAATACTCCTCCTACCTTAAAATTACACGAATCTATATCGACAAGACTACAATTATCGGTTCAGAATGTTGGTCCGCACACTCCTGGTAGTAGCCAAACGTTACTTTTGTTTTGGCGTCCTTTCAACGGCATAAACGAAGATGCATCTTCTGATTTTATCCCTGTCGACAGAAATGAGAAGAGAAAGATTAGACAGAAATTGATTGACTTTCAACAAACAAGCTTCTTGGACATGGGCAATCAGAGACGATAGAATTCGAACTGAATTGGAAGGATTTTGCCATGTGGGACTCCACGAACAATGCTTCATTAGTATCTCCTGGAAGCTACGAACTGGTAGTACAAGTAGCTGATACTCACATGATACGGCGTTTGGAGGTGGTATCTTCACTGAATATTCAAGAGGATGATGCATTTTCACAACAGCTGAGACACTCAACAACACTATCTTGATATGATTTTGAATTCAGAGATAGAGAGAGATAATGCAAATCTTGATAGAGTCTCATACTATAAGAACCAGCATGCATACCTAACAATAACCTAAGTCTACTATTATATTCAGCTATTGATATTTGAATAGAATGACTGTCTAAAATGAGATCAATAGTAAACCGGTACTCTCTCTTTCTCTCTCTCCCTCTAAACTACTAGGGTAGGAGTGGTAACACCGAGCATAGAATCTCGTGTAACAAGTTGTTTCAGTTCTTCCTCTGACCAGCTCTCTGTACCTTTCGGTCTCTGTGGGAGGACTAGATATCGATGGTCAGCAGTAGAATCATGGACTCGAACCTTTTGATTGTTTTCCAGTATTGTTCCAAATTCTTTCAGCACCTCTCGAGGTTCTCGAACAGCACGAGAACGAAACTCACTGGACTTGTACCAAACCGGAGCTATACCCAACAAGCCCGATGGGTAACAGCTGCATAAAGTACAAACTATAAGATTATGCACCGTGGGTGTATTCCGTACTACAGTGAGTACAGTAGAAGCATTAGGATTGGAGGTTTGAATGCCAAGTTCTAAAGCTGCACTAGCCGCATCAGCGAGTAAATGTTCTTCAAACGTCGGATCCATCCATGCCTTGACGATTAAGATTCGTCCAGTTAAGTTCCTACCAGCGGATTCCAGACTTTCTATCATGGACCTGATCTCATCCCTCGAAGCAAGTTCTTTGTCTAACACAACTTTAGAAGCGCCAGAAATAAGTCTTTCCCTCCTCTTGGAGGTCCTTCACTTTCTACAGCCCGTTTCTCTACTTCTGGACGTGCGTAGTGAAAATGGTCATCATCATCATCATCATCATTGTCGTCGTCGTCGTCGTCGTCGTCGTCGCGATGATTATGATGATGACTATTATCATGATGAGAACAATCGTTACTATCATCATTATGATCCAAGAGTTCTATGTTTTGAAATTCGTCATGACCGGAATCTACATTCGATGCTTCTAACCAGTGTTCATAAATTTCTATACTCAATGTATCATTTATCATTTTTTGTTCTGACCACAAATCTCGCATCGACATTTCCTAATAAAAGAGGGAGGAGAAAAGACAGGAAAAAACAAATACGAGAAGAATAAAATTAGGTCACATACGTAATATAGCAAAATAGCTGCCATTCACTACCATATTTCTTCAAGCTACGAAAGAAAGGAAGAAAGTAACCAAAAACGTAGCATAGAGAAACAATATTGTAGCTATGATATGTTCTTCAACTACTACTGTTCGAACGTACCACTCTATACAACCAAATTGTAGGAGATTCAATACCAAAAGCTAACAGTGATGGATCACTAAACTTTCCACAGACGTCCACTATCCTTCCATTCACACCATACACATAACCGGGAGTACGAATATGTGGTCGTCTCCATTCCACCCCATCTTGATAGGACTTTACACGAATAGTATCTCCGGAAGAAAATAGTGGCGGTGATGGTGGTGCTGTAATGGTTGGATCTTGTCGTCCTGTTGTTGTTGTTTGTTGCAATGACCAGGACGACGAATTATTATTATTATCATCATTTTTTTTCCTTTGCTGACCAAACAAAGCCTCCCTTAAATCACTGTCGGAAATCATACCTTGATCCATCAACAGTGTGACCATAGCAGCAGTCCATCTTCCATAATAACTCCATGTTGTATATTGTGTAGGTGTTAAGTTTTCTACTGCACGTCGTAGCTGATCAGTTTTCAAGACACCCTTGGAAGCTAGGACCGCAAACAAGGCATGGCATTGTTGTTCCCATGCTTGTAATTTTTCGTTATTATCAATAGGTATAGCGCCGTTATTTTCTTTATCTTTTGACCCACCCAAGTCATGAGGTAATGCTGCATGTTGTTGATAAGAATCTTGTGTCAGTGAGGAAGTACTACTAACGAAACGATGTGACATAATGGTATTAGTAGTCGGATAGGAAGAATCAAATGAAAAAATCCTATTAGTGTGCAAGTTGGGCAACCACTGCCACACCCCAACACCCAGTCGGCGACATGTACTTGTACCACGGCGAGTAGTAGCAAAATGCTGAAGAAATCTCTTGGGGGGTGTTCTAATAGCCGATATCATTGTTAAAAAAATTTGGTTACAGTTATCACTACCATCACATGTGCATCGAAGTTATGGTATCTTCGTCGGCTACATTGTACAGTATGTTGTATGTACAATTCGACAATTCGACAATAATTGAAAGGACGAAAGAAAAGAACAACAAAATAGAAAAGAATCTTTTGTTGTTCCTCCTCAATCCACGTTTGAATTTGACTACTTCGAGTTAAATGGAGACCCTTAAATAAAGTCATCCGAAGTATTAAGTATTATTAGTGTAGAGATAGATGACTTTAAAAACTTTAAATTCGACATTTTATAAAGAAATATATAAAATACTACCACTACATATTCAATATATTCAATATCAACGCGACGAGCGACGAGACATCATCCGAAATAGAACACAGCTTGGTTATTGTCATCTACAGTACAGTAACATCATCACATCATATATATCTCGACCGCATTTTTCGTGCTAATAATAAATCATGAAGAAAATTAAGAAGAAGCAGGAAAAAAGGAAATTAAAAGAAGAAAGGAAAAGTTTGATATCAGAAACAATTGACGGACTTTCTATCATGACTAATCAGTTAAGTGGTAATAGACGAGAGAATGAGGATGATGACGAAGAAATGGATGGTCTGATCCGTACTACAAGTAGTAGTGGCGGAAGAAGCAACACTACAACAACAAGACACACAAATACTAATTCGAAAGTATGGAAGATATTAGCATTTGTCTTATTTGCAATATTGATTTTATTTGCAACGGATGTTATCGAATTTAAAGAAGCTACTCACAGTAGTAGTATTCATAGTGGTCACCAAAAAAATTCGTCGTCGTCCGAAATAGCAATGATCGATGGTTCTATCGAACAAAAAGAAAAACCAAACGTTGTTGTGACTAGTACCGAAAAATCGAATACAGAAAATACTAAAGTAGAGGAAGAATTGGTCCAAAAGAAAGCAGAAGAGGAGGAAGCTGCTGCTGTCAAAGCACAAATAGACACAGAGGCCGAGGCAAAGAAGAAACTAGAAGAAGAGGCTGCGGCGAAAAGAAAGTAGAGGAGAAGGAGGCTACGGCAAAAAAAAATGCCGAAGATGATGCAACCGCAAAAGCAAAAGCAGACGAGGAAGCCTAAAAAGAAAGTTGAAGAGGAGGCTGCGGCGGCAAAGAAAAAAACCGAAGAGGATGCAGCGGCAAAAGCAAAGTTAGACGAGGAAGCTAAAAAGAAAGTAGAAGGAGGAGGCTGCAGTAAAGTTAAAAGCTGAAGAGGAGGCAAAGAAAAAAGCTGAAGAGGAGGGCTGTTGCTGCTACTGCTGTCGATGAGTTAGAGTCGGGAGTAGATACGACCCGACACACCTATCACCACGTGGTCGTCCCATGAGTGATGCAGATCAAAAAGTTATGGTTGAAAAATGGGGAAGTTGGAGGCTGGAAGATAAGAAAGAACGACCCATTGAGGATTATTATTCCAGTTATCCCAATCGTGATGTTCCTCGAATTAAATTCCCTACCAATGCCTGGCAAACTGACAAGGAGTGGCTCTCAAAATTCCTTCCGGAAAGTATCTCATTAGTGGATCGTACCATTACTGCGATCTTGGACGAGTATGGGCAACCGAAGGACGGATCATCGGAATTGTTCCACGTTGAAAAGCATGAAGCATGGATCGACAAAATGGAAAAAGAGAAATGTAATTCGCAGTCTGGATGTACAACATCCACTAGTTGGGAAAATTTAAAGCGTAGACTTCTACATGCTGTGATGACTGAAGATATGTTTGTATTTGCAATGGGTGGACATTCATCGGCAGCTGGGCACGGCAATCATTTCCAACAATCGTATACGTTACAAGTACAGTGGATTCTTGAAGGTGTTTTTTCTAGATTAGGTGTACGGCACCAATCTAGAAATTTTGGTCTTGGTGGTCTTGGTACTACTCAGACCGGACTTGCCACAAAGTCAATTCTTGGTCACGATGTAGATATGCTATTATGGGATTCCGGTACGTTTTACATTTCATTTTTGATAAATCTTACTGTGAGATGAGAACAAAGAAAAGTAGTTTGACTGCGGAAAAACGTAATCCTCGATGTTTCTAATCCGTGTGCATATGTCTTATGTTGTTGTTTTATTGTTTCTTTATTGAACCAAAAGGTATGACGGAAAAAGAGGCCAAAGCTCGAGATATGTTCTTCCGCCAAGGAATTTTGGGAGACGGAAAAGTTCCTATGATTATGTCGATGACAACAAGAAATGATGTGCTTGCCATGTTGAATAAAAATGCTGATGCTGATATTTTTATGGTTGGTGATCAAAGTTCACTGCCTCAGGCTGATACTTTAGAAGATGTCAAGAAAATGCCATGGGCGGCACAATATGTTCGTTGTGGTGGCGAAATATCAGGCATATGTCGTGAAAATGAATATAAAGGTGTTTGTTGGATTGATCGTGATGACTTTACACCTAAAACAAAGCAAAATGCCGCACCAGGTGGTCGAGCAAAGTGGCACCCTGGGAATAGAAAGCATCAACTACAAGGTCGGGCTATTGCATTTTCAATACTAGAAGCACTCAAAGAAGCATTGACCTTGTGGAACGAAGCAAAAGACTATGAACTCGCAGACGAGACCTGGCATGTCACACCTCTGTATGACAATGTCCGTACCAAGGTTGAAAATTTAAAACCTGATGTTGGCTCGTGTCGAGAATATGAAAGTCAGTTCTCTTCCTTCATGTGCAACACAGCAGTCAAAGCTCGCTCAGAATTTACTCCTAGAGCGTACCCAGATCACTCTAACATCCGTACCTTGATGCCACCAACTCAGGTCGAACATATAAATGATCCACCTGAAAGCGTTTATCAACCTCCAGATGTTTTCAACGAAAATCTACATCCTCCAGTTGGTGCCGTAGACGTCTTGAGTATCATTGAGGCCGGGGTTCCTTATAAATCAAATCTTTCTCCAGATTATTCACACTTCTATCCAAAACCAAAATTTGAAAAGAATCCAACCGTACCCGTCGGTAAGGGCTACCACCTAAATACTTATTCGGGGTTTTGTGACGGATCTGTAGATTCATGGTGTAACAAAGGTTCCGATCAAAATTGTCTCCTTTACAATCATAATGATGGAAGGAACGGTTTGATTATGGATTCATATTGTGGATGGATGGTGACTAATTTACCTGAATTAAAGCATGGCTTCATTGCCCTCAAGTTTGAATCATGGCATCCGTCCAAGTCTAATCCAAAGACGAAATCGTGGAACTCAGTGAATAATGAAAAACGAGAGCTATACGAGGAAAACGACAGAACCTTCTTAAGGTCTTCAGCTGATTTAAAGCAAGGGAATAGCGTTGGTTACCATGGAGTAGAAGAAAGAAATCTGAAAAAAGCCAAAGTACCAGACTATTGTAGTGATTTCCGATTTGAGTATTCGGTTGACGGAAAGGTGACATCGCTAACAAAGGATGAGTTCGTGAAAAGGACAGGTGTTATTCAACGAGTAGTAGAAGTGATACCAATCGTAGAAGATCCGAGCCTTACTGGTGGTGAAGAAAAGGAAATCGAATTTGCCTTCCGCATAACAGGTTGTGAAAATGACAAAACCTTCAGTGTAACGCACATCTACTGGGCCTGAGAGCAAATAATTTGGGGTTGTATTTTATTATTTACTGTAGTTCTAATTTCTAGCAATTAATTAGTATTCGCTTTCTACATGGAATACAATCATACCATATAAATTTACTACTTATCTGTTATACTCCGTTCTTTGGTGGGGAGTATAGGAACCATTCTTACCTTCAGTCGATAGGGTCACAGATGATGAGAAAATCTTAGTCTACTTATTCCGTGGATTAATGCTCTGGGCAATACATACGATAAGAGCACAATGCATATATACAAATAAAGACGAGAATTGCAGCTACTGCTATATATATTCTTTTCGGAAATATTACCTCACTCATCAATTCATCTCACGAAATAAATATGCGAGCCCTCCGATCCAATCATTTGACAACAAAAGTCGACAAGTTTATCACCACAAGAAATATATCATGTAGAATCAAAAATTCACGCCCAAGTGCGAATCGTCAATTTTGTTGTTACTCTTAGTCTCTATGATCTTTGACAGTAATGAAGGAGAGCTAGGTATGAGGTCTTCATCACTAATTTTCTTGGTAGTGATACTACAGCTGAGTGTAGATACGGCTTGAATATGGTTCTGTAACGCATCTTCGTATGTTCTTAGTTTTGTTTCGCTGATGTACAAACGAAGTTGTAAGCCCTGAATCAAATTGGTATGCGCTATTCTTTCCTTTGTCAACTTCTGCTCTATATCTATTAAATTCTGTTCAAGAACTGCAACCCTTCCATCATCGTGCGTTTCCAATTCTATAGAGTCCATTGTACGAAATTCATTATCACTACTAGAATTCGAACTTGTAGGAAGCTTGTTTGAATTTTTCATGACGGAATAAGTGTTCTCCGTACAGGGATGATTTATGTTTATTGACGAGGAGTCTTTCTCATCTTGACTGTCGGGTAGTAGATCAGTAGTACTTGTAGCCCGATCATCGTTGTTTATTATTATATTTTCCTTTGCATGTAACATTGGTCTTTGTTCCCTTGTCACCGAGATAGACCGAGTCGTTTTGATGGGATTCGACGAATACTTCAAATCATCAACTTCTTCTTTATTTTCACCACAATCCAAATTAATGGTTGCTGTTGGACCTCCTTTTATCCTACTAGTGTGGCAATTATTTTTCTTGATTTCTACCCAAGATTTATCCTCCTCCACCGTACTTGTACTGTCGACGATGGAATTCTGTATTTTCATTGCCATAACTTCTTCTGTCGTCTTGGGTGATGTTTTATTATTACTAACAGGCTCCTCTTCGTCATTTTCTGGGGAGATTTTCGTTACAGGTATTTTCTGCAGTGAGCGGTTCTTTTTATGTTGTTTGTGTTTACTGTTAGTTCGTTGCTGATTGATTCCTTTAGATGATGACGACGACGACGATGATGATGATCGCGCTTCCTCTCTTAATAATGCATCTCTTGCTTCATTTGCTACGGATTCTAACTGTTCGCATACCTTCAATAGATCTTGATTTACTATTGCCTGTAGCTCTTTAGTCGGGTGAAGTCCTGCAGTCAATATAAAAATCTTTGGTGAGGGTTCTACAAGTAATGTATTTGTTTCTTTATCGCTGTTATTACTATTACTTCTACGATCGTCACTACTGCGCACTGCTGATGAGGCAAGATACTGTTTCTGAAAATCGGCAAAACGTTCATCTCTTATTGTACGAACCGATTTTTTTCGCTGATACAGTACTTCTTCGGCAATCAAAACCCCTACCAAGTAGACAAAGGTGGCATTTTAAATGCTCGTTGGTTCTCAGAAATTTCGAAAGAAGAAATTCTTCCCGATGCAAGTTCTTTGACCAGTTCTTCTGATGCTAATAATCGTGCCGCCATCTTGTCTATATCGTTTTTTGCGGTCCCTATCAAGAGCTTGAGTAACAAACAATTACTCTAGCTAGCTACTAACCAACTCTTCGTGATTGTCTATCTGTTATTTGATTTCTGAGTTAAAATTTCGTAAACAAACATTACTGTAATTAAAATGACATCAAATCAAAAAATACCTCTCTTGGATGATTCCAACGGTATTTTCACCGCAATTGAAACAAAAAGCTTCACTAGTACTTTCACCTTTTGAAAAGAACATAATAAAATCTTAGATCTTTCGTCCATCACGACATAACTTACTTATCTACTGTATTCTATTAGTAGCCACAACAAAATTGAGTTCGTCTCTTCCGAATAAATTTTATACCTTCATCTAATATTTTGACGTCGAACCAGCAAGATGTTGTCTCGTAGTATCGTTGCTCGTTTTATCATTGTGATTTGCCATTGCATTGTTGCGATTCTCCCTCGTGTCTGCTTCGCATACGGGTATGAAGCGACTTGGGAAAGTTTAGATCAGAGAGAAATTCCAAAGTGGTTTGGCAGTGGTAAAGTCGGAATTTTTATTCATTGGGGTGTATTCTCTGTTCCTGCTTTTAAATCAGAATGGTTCTGGTATAATTGGCAACAAGGAGGTGCGAAACATCATCAGCAAGAATACATTGATTTCATTGACAGAACCGAAAAAAAGGGATTCGCCTATTCTGAGTATGCGTCGCGCTTTGATGCAACATTCTACGAACCAGATTATTGGGCTGAGATATTTGCACAAGTGGAGCACAATATGTTGTCCTGACAAGCAAACATCATGAAGGCTTTTGTAATGGGATTCTCGTGAGATAGGAACGACATATATGTGGAATTCAATGGAAAAAGGTCCAAAACGCGATCTTGTTGGAGAGCTTGCGAAGGCAATCCGTAATCCTAAGGTAAAGTCGATTCAAACAAACAATCAGCTCAAGTTCGGTGTATATCACTCATTACTGGAATGGTACAATCCATTGCTTAAACATGATATTAATAACAACTTGACAAGTCATGTCTTTACTGACACGAAAACTATGCCCGAGCTGTACGAATTGGTCGAGAAATATAAACCTGAAATAATTTGGAGCGATGGGGATTGGAATGCAAATAGCGAGTATTGGAAGTCTAAAGAATTTTTGGCATGGCTTGCCACTAACTCTAGTGTCAAGGATAGTGTCGTATGGAACGACCGTTGGGGACAGATTCAAACTGCAAGCATGGTTCGTTTTTGAACTGCCATGATAGATATCTTCCCAACCGGACTAATGAACACAAATGGGAAAACGCTATGACCCTAGATAAGAATAGTTGGGGTTGGAATCGCAAGGCAAAAATTTCTGATTATTTGACAACGAAAGAACTGATCGATGAAATGGTAACGACAGTAGCACGAAATGGGAACATCTTAATCAATGTTGGACCAGCAGCAGATGGAACAATATCACCAATCTTTGTCGATCGACTTTTAGGATTAGGAGATTGGTTGAAAGTGAATGGTCAGGCTATTTACAACACTCAATCATGGAAGATATGTGATCAAGATTTGAATGATCACACTGTTTACTACACAAGAGATGATACACTATTGTACGCTCATTTGACTCAATGGCCTTTAGACAATCAAATACATCTACACTGTCCTGAAGCTTCGAATGATACAAGAGCCTTCATTTTGGGAGTACAGCACACCGATGAATCAGCCTCCGACGGTATAATATCGGGAATAGAAACAGACCATAGCCACAAAGACAAAGATCCGAAGATACCACCTGTCAGAATATTATCATCGCACTCGCGGCAACGAAAAGAAGAAGGAGTGGGAGGAGTTACGATTCAACTACCGTATATGAATCCGAGTCAACTACCATGTCAGCATGTTTGGGTTGTTGCGATGTCTGCTATCGATAATTTGGATGGCAATATTTTGACTGAATACAAGTAGCATTAATTGACTACGCTCTTTTTTTGTAGTGGTATTGAATATTTCTTTAAACTCTGTTATTATAATAATACAAAACTAATAATTTACATATAAACTACGGTAGAGCGGCACATATAGATATGTTCCTGAAACGGGGCCAGCTATCATTATTTTGGAAACACGAAATTTTGTTTTCATTCCCCCATTCTCATTCGTTTCGATCGATTGATTCTAGTACATTCAAATTAAAGAAAGCACAATAACGGTGACATCCAGGATTTCGTTTTGAGTTCATGATACTCGACTTGTGTTTCCATTAAAACTTCAATAGTTTTCGAGTGTTCATCATTCGCCGAGGCAAGTTTGTTCTCTGCTTGTGACAAAGCAAACTCTACTTCTTGAAGAACTTTTTTGATCTTAGCAATCTCATCATCTTTTAATGCTAATGATTTTGAATACTTAGTCTTCCTATCCTCGCCAGCCTGGTTGAGTTGGTGAATTTCCTTATCTTTATTGGCGAGCTGCATCATGTGATTAAGCTGATTACGCATAACTTCAAGGTGGGTGAATGTCATGGTTTTGCTATCCTTTTTCTTCTCCTTGGAGTTATCTCTCGTGTCAGATTTTACTTCTGTAGTGGCAGTCTCTGATGGCTGGTATTTAATAACAGGCTCCTGAAAAGTGACACTCTCACTGATAGATTCTCCCTTCAATTCATGGACTTGGCTTTCAATATCACTATGAGGCGAAAGAATGATATCACACGACTCATCATCTTCAGAGAGTGAATAGGTGATTGCTGCTTCGATCGTCGGTGTTGTGAATTTCTTGCTCCTATTATTATCATCGGCATTTGTACGAAAAATTCCATTCGACTTCTTTTTCTTAAGCGATGAGGAGTTAGAGTTCCTCTTATTGTGGCTTCGTAGGAGCTTGAAAAATTTTGGCATTTTGGTATATTGTTGCTGTATTAGTATGTTTACTGCAGTTTGTAGTGATTGTTGATTGTTGGCTTGAATTTTATGTGAAATTGATGTGTTGATTGATTACATATGTATGGTATTGTGTAAAACTTAAAACTTCAATTATTTCTTTACAAATGAAAATTAGAAATTAGCGAAGCAAAAGAAAGGAAATTAAGATTCGAAAATAACGGCCAAATGTGAAAAGTGCGCGAAACGCGATCGATCCCGCCACGACTCATGAAAATTAGACTTGATTATTGAATAGCCACAGCAGCAAATCCCAAAACATTAATTAGTAATACCCCGCCAATACTAACGTCTAGATAGATACATCCTAAACCACTGTTTCTGAAGCCAGAGTTTTCGAATAAATAAATAATTAACCAATCATGAGTGATGGATCAATGTAAGAACGTATCCAATCGCTGGGATCATGACTAACTATAGGCAGTACCGTAACCTCTCTACACTATCTCTTGCTGTAAATAATATCTCACGTGTCCTGTCCTTTCCTTCTCAATTCTATCTGCTACTGCTACTATTATAGGTACCTTCGAATTAAGCGTCTCAATCAGACTTATTTTGTATTGTGTCAGGAGGATGATACGATCGGATATCTCAAAGAGCAGATCTCGATTGCAACGAAACACACAACAAAGGCGGAATATATGAGAATTATTCAACCGAAAGACAACGTACCATTAGAAGATGATGAAGAGAAAATTTCTAAATACGAAGAAATAAAAAATGAATCAGAACTGTACGTTGTATTTCAGATATCAGATGACGAATGGGAGGGTGTCCATATAGAAAAAACAGATGCAGACAATAATGAATAAATAATAAAAAAAATACCGATTTACTCTACTGTATTGGCATATATAATAATACCGATGATTCTATACTGTGTATGGCATATATAAAACAATATGACAGTAATAGAGGGAGAATAAAACTGATTTCATATTCTATATACAAACTATTCAATACATATCATTTTTAGTAACAGAATGGAATTTTTCTATTCTTTATTTTACTATATTTATACAATATATTCCCACATGGTGAATTATTATTAATTTTGAAAAAATGCCCATATTATGCATTCAAAATTTGCCCTTTGTTTCAAAGGCTGGACATTTTCTTAACTTGTAGGATTTCTTTCTTTCTTTCCTTTAACTTATTTGTGTGGAAGCGTGAAAAATGTTCCTTCTTTTATTTCTTTTCAATCATGTGAAAATCAAGGCAAAATGATATCAATTCATTCAACCTATCGTACACACGCTTGCTCTGTATATCCCCCGACAATCGTGCAATTTCTTTCCACTGAACTAGCATGATATCTTTTGTTAGTCCTACTTTTGCCGCGTGGTCCAGATAAACCAAGAAACGACCAACATCAGCCTGAACAGGGCCGTCCCTTTGCAAAAATGATTTCCCCGTAGTTGTAACAGTATATAATACATCATTGTTGCGGTCTAATGATTCTACTCCCTTACTTTCTGCTTTCGAAAATGTTAGATGCGGATTACCTACAGATTTTGTACCTTGAGAGTGCGCCTTATACCAATTTTGTTCGATGATAAAATCAAACATTTCTGGTAACGATAATTCCTTGGTAGTAGCAGCAGCTAAGGCTTCCTTTTCTTCCCCGTCATCAACAACACCATCAGAAGCACAGGCTAACAAAGATTTACATACCGTTTCCAACTTATTTTCATATCGACGAATAAATCCTGATAATCTATCCGTTTCTTTTATCATATGATATATACGGTCAGTAGAATGATGTTGTTGTTGCTGTGGTGACGGTGATAGAAGAGAAGGTTTCGTTCGATTGGTCACGTTGCTAACTTGAGAAACTGCACCCGTTTCACCCCCTCTTCGTATGACCATGGCTCGCTCTCTAGCTTGTTCAACTTTTCGTCTCTTTTCCGTCAGGGTTTTACTAGGACTATTATATGCGGGGAGGGTGTCGTCGTTCCCCCCTTGTGCTACCGCTGTGCTAGTAATTGTATTCGTTTTACTTTCGTTGGGAGGTGAACTTGTTGCCAATGTTTCCTGTTCCTTCCCTTTCAAAGCAGCAGACAGCAACAACTTGTTTGGAAACGCATAAGCTTTTGGTGGATCAAATATGTTATCAAGCATACTGAGGGACATTTCATTCTGCAGGTCTACTGACTTTGGCTGGTGGAGCATTGCTAAGTGACTGGGCACCCCTTGTGCTACTACCGATGTGCTAATAATTGTACTCGTTTTACTTTCGTCGGGAGGTGAACTTGTTGCCAATGTTTCCTGTTCCTTCCCTTTCAAAGCAGCAGACAGCAACAACTTGTTTGGAAACGCGTAAGCTTTTGGTGGATCAAATATGTTATCAAGCGAGCTGAGGGACATTTCGTTCTGCAAGTCTACTGACTTTGGCTGGTGGAGCATTGCTAAATGACTAGGCACTGCACGGATACCATTATCATAAGCAAAAGAGGGCGTCACTGGTTCAGACGTACCAACTTCACTAGTTTCGTCTTCTTCTACAGTCAGCATTGTTTTCTTCTTGATTTCAATTCGTCCCGTTTCTTTCTCGGTCATTCTCTTAATTACTGCATCTTCCTCGACCTTTGCTTTTACCTCAGCCTTTGCCTTGGATTCTACTCGTTTCACTTCTTGATAGGCCTTTTCCTTAACTTCAACTTCGGCTTCAACCTCCGCCTTCGCTATTACCTCAGCTTCTATTTGTTCCCGCTCCTCCTCCTCCTTGACTTTGTTTTGAACGGTATCGTCATTCTTATTGTTCTGTTGGTCATTCTCGGTCTCTCCTTCTTCTTCTGTTGATTCATCAGCCGACGAAGACGAAGACACCGACGACGATGATGATCCAGGTTGGGCTCCATCACCATCACCGTCACTATCACTATTGTCATCACCATTGTTATCATCCTTAATACTGTTTGTATCATCCGGTTCTTCGTCACTATCACTATTGTCATCACCATTGTTATCATCCTTGGTATTGTTTGTATCATCTGGTTCTTCGTCACTATCGCTATTGTCATCACCATTGTTATCATCCTTATTATTGTTTGTATCATCCGGTTCTTCGTCATTATCATTGTCGTTCTTGCTGCTCTCCTCATCATCGTGGCTGTCGTCATTAAACATGGTATCGTCATCATCGGACGAATTTTCGACAGTAGCATTAGTAATAGTAGTAGTAATATCTGGATCCTTGTCGCTGCCGTCATCCTCTTCATTTTTATCCTCAGTGTCGGCTTCACTTTCACTTTCACCCTCAACCTCAGCAGCTTCAAGACGTTTTCGCTCTTCCTCTGCCTTGGCTTTGGAAACAGCTTCAAGACGCTTCCCTTCTTCTTCAGCTATTCTTTCTTCCTCTGCTTTTGCAACAGCCTCAAGTCGTTTCGTTTCCTTGTCAGCTTTGACTTTTGCAACAACCTCAAGTCGTTTCATTTCTTCGTCAGCTTTAGCTTTGGCAATGATATCAAGACGCTTTTGTTCTTTTTCGGCTTTTCTTTCTTTCTCCGCTTTTGCAACAGCCTCAAGACGTTTCTTTTCCTCGTCAGCTTTGGATTTTGCAACAGTCTCAAGACGTTTCCTTTCCTTGTCAGCTTTGGCTTTTGCAACAAACTCAAGTCGTTTCTTTTCTTCGTCAGCTTTTGCAACAGCCTCGCCTTCAGCTTCAATTCGTTTCCTTTCCTCCTCGGCCTTTCTATCAAATTCCAGTTCAAGGCTTTCCCCGTCAACTTCTCGTATACGACTTTTCTCGCCATTGAGCATCTTTTCATCGCTCACGTTACTATCTTCGGTGGTGTTTGTATCATTTCCTATCGGTAGATCAATGGTGGTAGCGTGCTCCCTCTTTTTGCGTTCGAATGCTTCTAGTTCAAGCGAAAACGCCCTCTTTTCTTTGTCCCACTTTTCTTCCAGAGCACGAGCAATCTTTTTCAAGCGCTCTTCCTCTTCCAGTTCGATCTTCTTGCGTTCGACAGTAGCAACTTCTATTTTTTCCTGATCTAGTTTGTATTTGTCTCGTAGCTTTTTCTTCGCAGAAGCCAGCCATTTATCGTCACTTCTTTTGGTTTTCTTTATATCATTTTTGTCTTTTATTAGACTTCTTCTTTCTTCCTTGAAAGAAGAACTAAGTTGTCCCATTTCTTGTTGTAACCTTCCTTCGGTTGCAGATGCTATTTCGTCAAGATGGCGAGTTTCGTCGTTAAGTTCGTCTTGCCACTCAGCTGTTTTGCATTCGTGCTCAGTAGCTTTTTCTTTGATCTTTTTCAATTCCAACTTGATACCGTCCATATCCTTCTCGAGCTCTGTCTCTCTCAACTTGAATTCCGTCAATTTTGACTGTCTTAGTTTTTCCCTTTCTAGATCATTGTTTTTATTCTTACCACCACCAAAGCCGAAAAAGCCACGACCCTTATCCACGTCTGGATCTGTTTCAGCAATTTGCATTCCCGTGTCAGTATTATTCCGCACTAACTCAAGAATCCTCACTGCTGTTGCTAATTTTTCTTCTAGAATTTTGGTATTTCGCGAGAATTCGGTTTCATCGAGAAGAAATTGTGTTTCGATTTCTTCTCTCTCTTTTTCTAAATCGTCCCTTTCTAGTTTCTGTTTCGTGGTGAATGAACTAGACTCGTCTTCTATCCGCTTCAATTCTGATATTTTCTTGCCCTCTAAATCATTTAAAGCTTGGTCGATCTCCCGATCATCATCGAGCCACTTTTTGAGTAGAAGAGACGCTTCTTCCTCTAGACGAGCTTCGTCGATTCGGTGATCGTCTTCCAACTTTTTGGTTTCCACCAAGACTTTGTTATCAGTTGTTTTCTTCCCAACTTCTAATGCATCTGCATCATCCGAAATTTTCTGTTCATCAACTCGATGTTTGAATTCTAAAATCTGACCCATTTCTTTTAATCTAGCTTCTTCCTCGTCGAAATCTTCGACAAGATGGTTTTGCGTATGGTCAGTCTTGTTTGAGTCGAGATCTACCTCTACTTCTTTAGTATAAATGAACTCATTGTCCTCTCGGGAGCAATCAATCATATCTTTGGCGCTTTCCTCCAATATTGACCCACTAGTTGGCGTTAGGACACTCTGACTCGTTATTTTCGGGTCATTTATCTGTTCGTTTGGTGAGATCGATTCTGGAACTTCACCATCCGTATCCCTATGGTCATTCTCGGATTCTGATCGTAGATCGGTGCTATAACTTTCGTCTTCGACAAGGTCTGGCGTGACTTTACTTCCATTATTGAGTGTCAATTTAGCAGAAACAGGAGTCGCAGAAGACCCTAGACTTTCCTTAGACTGACGTTCTTCATATGCGTCATTATTCCTCGTTTCCAGCTCAGATTGCTTTCCTACCGCTGGCTTGGACCGAGACTGTGGTTCTCTGTCCGCCTCAGATGCATCGCTGAATGCAACAGAGTCTTCAGCGACTAGTGAGAATTCTGTCACAGTACTGCGACGAACGTCAACGTCAACAGATATCTTCATAATATCTTCGTTGTCTTCGTCAACTTCGTTTGTATTTCCCTTTAAATAGGAAGCAGCAGCAATACATAAGATCTTTGTGAGATCGGGTGATATTTCCCTGTCGGCAGATCCTACATATTTTTCCGCCTCTTCTATCAAAGAATAGCTGCATATAGTCTTTGCCACGGAAGGAAAATAAACAAACTCGTTATTTTCTGCGTCAAAATACTTCTTTGCGTATGCTACATCAAGCGCAGCTTTTTGCAAGGCAGCTGCAACATCGGCATCGAGAGTTGCGCCAGTCTCTTCTTGCTGACTTATCCCAAGCATTATTGAGGTCAGTTCGTCCTTTATTGTTCTTTCTCTCTTCGCCATTTCAACAGATTCATCCGTATTTCTGCCATCATCAAGAATTACCGATATGGTTTTTTTCTTGATGAATATATCATTCTCGTCTACCTCATCCTCACCCTTCAGGCGCAAGCTGCAATAGTACAAAGAGCTGTCACGATCTCGAAAGGCAGCTCCTCACCAGAGTTTTTTTCGGCTTCTTCAATGAGAGGAAAATCGTACGCGGCTTTTGCAACAGACGGTAGTAAATGTACTCTCCTTTGCTCGAATCTTTGTACTTCTTGGTCAACGCTACATTCATGGCGCCGCTTGTCAGCGCAGCAATCGTTTCTGTATCGACTAGTTCCTTGAGCTCTTCTTTTTCTGCTCTTCAATCATACTATACAAATCTTCTTCTATTTCTTCTTTCTCCATTCAAGTTCTTTAGGATCCTTCACGGATATTTTCAAGGGTCTCTCACTGTTTACCATTGGTAAATCTGCTCTTACATCTTGTAACTGACTAAAAGAAAAGTTGGAATCGCCGTTAAAAAGTGAAGAATGTAAGGATGATTCTCTTTCGACTAAAAAGTTGCTTTCTTCCTTACCAGTACTAAAATTGATATCATTTCCAAAGGAAAGTGAATTGTTTCCTTGGGAATTATCATTTACTTCGGAAACATCATTTGCAACAAACTTGGTGTTACCATTTTTCAAACCAGTTACATCGCCCATGGACAGTGAACTATCTCCTTGGGAATTATCATCACTTACTTCGGAACCATCATTCGCAGCAGATGCATTGTTTAAGCAGTTTAAATCGCCGATGGACACTGAAATATCTTCTTGAGAAAATTCATTGATGGAGGCACCAGCTGCAGAGGTAGCATCAGTTATGTCACGATCACTGTTAAAATCAGCAAAACCACCCATAGACATTGAATTGTCCCCTTTGTATTCGTCGGAGGCAGCACTGCTAGCCGTGTCGTTATTCAAAAATCCTTGTACGCTTGATGATCTGTTGTCATCGGGAATAGATCGCTCTTCTGTAGACAAGCTTTCAACTTCTACTATCGTCTGCTCTTGATTCTCTCCCGCATCAAAATCTTCAAGGTCCAGAAGTTCATCTTGAGTAAGTTCTTCCCCAAGTCTATCCCTCACTGCTAATTCCAATAGGTACAACCGGTCTTCGTCAACATTTTTTCCACTCTCTTGTCTGGCTAGCGTTTCGTTATATTCTCCTGTATATAGAGCAAACCTTTCCTCCCGAAGTACATCGTAATTTGAATCACTGGGATCATCAACAATGGACTCTTCCCTACTAAGATCACTCTCGTGTAGTGCTGAGACGTATTCTGAATTTTCTTGCCTGGCTAATAAACTTTCATACATTGACGACTCAGACTCGTCACCCTTCTCGCTAGTTTCTGGAAGTAATTCTGCTTTATTTTGACCATGCGTTGATGTTTCCTCCATCTCTTCTATAAAAGATTCTTCATCTGAATCATTCGTTTCTAAATAAAATTCCTCTTCATCCCCTTCTTCTCCTTTTACTTCGGATTTCATTCTAGTTGACTCTAACGACTGATGGTGTGAGGAGTTGGTGTGCCTTGACAATAGAAATTCTTCAATCGCTTCTGTTTTGTGCTTCGAATTTCTTTCTTGTTGTGACATCTGGTGATTGTTATCTTCTACTTCTATGTTTGGCTTATTCTTCGTCAAAGCATCCTCTTCCAATTGCTTTGTATGGACCCGATACCAGTATTGTTGCTTTAGGTACTTATATAAATCCTTCGGAGTTGACCTACGCAACATGGTCTCAACGTCATTATCGGGATCGTTCTCACCGTATATAGTTTGACTAAGCCGACGGATAGCGTAAATATAATCATCTGGTTCATCCGCATCCCGATCTAACCACCTTTCAACCTGCACCTCGTCATCAACAATTTTACTATCGACGACGTCGGCAGCTAGCTTGCTTTCACGGTTCGCATTACTACTATCGCCCTTTTTCATTGGATTCCACGCATCATCATCACCATCATCATTAAAAGATTCTTCCCATTTAGGCTCTTTTTCTTCTCGATTGACGTCGTCGTCGTAGTAGTCGTCGTCGTCATTCTCCGACCCGAAAGCATTGTCATCATCGGCATCAAAGGCTTCCCAAACGTCTTTCGAAACATTATTCCTCCTTCTTATACTACTACTACTGCTGCTGTTGCTAATATGGTCTGATGTATTAGATATGACAAGTTCTGGACTATTCCGTACTTCATTACTGTATTGACTATCCGATATATCATCGTGGTCGTCGTTGTTATTTTCACCACTGAGCATCATATTTCGGACACGCTGAAGCATTTCTTCATTTTTGCTTATACCATTGTCTACTTCATCGTCATATTCTTCATATTCGTCACTGTCATCCTCTTCTGACACTATTTCAACTTCATCGTCATCAGATACAGCTTCCTCCGATATATCATCATCATCAGTACTATTTTCATCAGTCAGCATCCTAATTCGGACACGTTGAAGCATTTTGTCGTTTTTGATTCTATCATTATTTTCTTCTACATCATCTTCCTCGCCCTCTTCTAACACTATTTCTTCCTCGTCTGACTCTATTTCGCTTTCATCGTCGTCAACAATGTCATCAGATACATCTTCCCAAGCTTCTGATTCTGATTCAGAATCATCTTCATCAAAATCATCATTTTCATCATCAATTTCTGGTTGTTGCTGCTGTTGGCGTTGTTGTTTCTGAAAATGAGCAAATTCTAATTCTGCTTCCTCGTCTTCCGATGTTTCGTCGTCGTAATAGTCGTCATTCTCCTCCTTCTCGTCATTATAATGATCGACAATGGTAGCAGATGTTTCACCAGCAGGAACAGTCGTCATTATTTTTATACGCTGTTCTTTTTCTCTCTCTCTATCTGTGTATATAGTACTTGTAATTATCTGTGGTTACCAAACGATGTCAATTTTTGCAACGATATAATAATAATCCTCTCGACCAAAAATAAAGGCGATGTTCTATGTTATTTCTTCTTCTTTTAGGTCGCCTCCTTTTGAATACTTCAAAGTAAAGAAGTAAAATTATTTATTCTGTGGGACGAGAAGCAACAGTAATACTTGCAATGTAGTGCGGGGAACTGCTTCGCAATTGAAAGATGAAATCAGTATGTGAGACAGTATGCTATCGATTAACCTTCATGCATTCGTGTTACTATTAAACTTTATTATACTGTAGTCGGTGGTAGTACTTTTCCTAAATCATATTTGTCAACATTCTTCACATACTTTTTGATTATTCTTACATTAAAACTTTACAATCATCGCTAATCTTGTCGTAATTTTAATCATGCCCAAGGATACTAAAAACGGTCATTTACAATTTCCTCGACAAGAAAGTCAAAGATATGTCACTAATTGAACATACTATTAGTATGTATACTATATAGTACTCTTATATATAAAACAAACATACATACTAAGGGTCATACTAAGCAAGCCAGGGATTGTGTTGTGTAACAAAGAGAGTGGAGGGGTGTACCTATACTCTAGCTACAGCTCCTAGAAGCCAGTTGAACCATAGATACCTGTATTAAGTAACTCTAGCTAGAGCTCCTAGAAGCCAGTAGGACCATAGATACCTGTATTAAGTAATATACAAATGTTATAAACTGCTCTTCTTTTGTGAAAATATTATGATTATTAATCATTCTGAGATATATATACATTCTTTTTGGGTTGGGTGCGTGGAACATGTATTAGTAGCTAGTCACAAGCCAGCAATGATAAAAGAAGCTACATACAATATATAAAGAGAAGCAAGAAAGGAGCTCTATATGAGTGCAATTTTCCTCACAATTAAGCAAATTTTTCATCCTATCTTTTTTGTATAGTGCGTGTATGTGTAACCACCTCTTGGTTGATTTCAGATGGATAATTTACCTATAGATACGCTGTACACAAGTATGTCCCAGCTCTGCACTAAGAGGAAAAAGTTCAATAGCTTGTCCTATCTGAAAGGTTATCAAGGAAGAATAGTAGGATCCTAACTAGCCTATTAGTTTGTTTCCCAAGTGGAGTAGTATTATATACAAAAGTATATTATGTACTCTACTTTGTAAGGAATACTATATAACCGTCACTCATCGTGGGCAGCAATATCGAAGTATTAGTATGTATCTACCCAAACGATATCATTTATTTGGTGGAGTTTTAAATTTATTTTTATTATTGAACAAGATCATAATATTTTATCTGTACTAATAATATTCGGAAACTAATGCAAAATATTGTTACACCTCTCATTCAATAAACGCAGAATTTATTATTTCTTGCTCGATCAATCATGATGTGATGTATTGCTCATATACAAAACTATCATTTATTAACAAATTTAATAAATAATAATTTTAATCGCGATCAGACTGACTGTCATCGTCAGATCCTCCTCCCCCTGGTGATCTAGATCTTGATCTGCTTCTACTAGACCTACGACTAGACTTTCGTGACGAACGTTTCCGTTCTCGACGATCTCGTCGATCTCTCTTTCTCGATCGTCTCTCATCTCGGTCCTGATCACGCCGTTCCTCTGCCACACGACAACGATCCGTTTCCGAATCCGCCTCTAAGCTCCGGATCATACAAATAGGAACCGGCTTCGCATGGAGGAAGTTACAAAATCCACCTCTCTTACAGGCCTCTTCATCAAAATCACGGCAACGTGCCTCACGGAAATCCGTCACCGGAGAAAATTCTACTTCCATCTTCCTGCCGTCGTACAAGCGACCATTCATAGCCTGCATCGCATCACTCGCATCTTCTTCATTGAAAAATTTACAATACACGTGACCAATCATATGATCACCTAAGTTGTCACAGATATGTAACTCATCAATCCTCCCGCATTTTGATAATTCCAAAAACATTTCTTCGTAAAAGATCAGAAATTCTTCAAAGGCCTTTCTTTCGTCAGTCGATTTATTATTATTATTATTACTATTATTGTCCCCACCGGCGTTCTTGTTGGGTGATGCTGATGCTGATGGAGCCTCGGGGTGACGATACACATGTTTGATCAGAATCGTCGGAGAGAAGGCCGGTCGGTGGTGCAATCGACTGCATCGATCCGAATGTCGACAGGCACCAATCTTGAAATAAAAGGGACAATTGACCTTATCTTCTTCGGTTCCATGGATACGAGCTAAATGTTTTGCCATTTTTGTGTGTTGTTTAATTAATTAATTGTATATGGGTGATTTATTAGGTGATAGTATGCGGTATGCGGTATGCGGTATGTGGTTACTTCTATAATTTATTGTTTTCAGAAATGCTTTTTTCAACTGCGTACAAATATCAATTTACAAAATGTAGGTTATCGTCACTTGTAAGCAAGGATGGGATGGAATATTCTAGAGTGTAACAAGGTTAAAAGTCTACCCTTGCTTCTTGTCTTCTTGTTGTCTTTTGTTGTTATTGTTGTTTATTGTACCTCGTTACCGTACGGTGTAGTACGTAAAGGTGATTAATTTAGTGGATAAAAATGTATGATAAAAAACGTATCCCCCAAATTTAAAAATGCACGACTCGAATTCGTTGATAAGAGACTGAATAATTGAAAACATAGATGAGACTGAAGAAGTAAGTTAGCGGTCACTTTTATTTATATATTGTACTGTACAACACATCATAATATATCGAGCAATTGATGAACAGGCCAGTATTGAAGACGCACTCATCTCATCCTAATCAACAACATACTGCATATTACTACCATTATTGTATAAATCAATAGGCAGACCTAACAACAAATAAAGATGCCACTCTGGGATGCAATCAGCGCTTCCACCAGAAATTTAGGTGACAGTGCTACGAACCATGCTAAAAAAGCGAAGCTGAGAACGGTAAGTATATAAGACTTCATTTTTACTCGGGAATATTCTTGAATCTGAAATATATATTTTTAATTCTGAATTTCTCTCATATATAATATTTACTTTATTTTATATACCATTCAATTCAATTCGATTCAATTTGCCATTACACATCGAAATAATAATAAAAATATAATAAAGGACATTGTGTTAGTGGAACGATCCATTGATAATCGAAAACGATCCTTTGGAGTAGCGATGTATGATTATTTAAGTCCATTAACACAATCACAGAATTTTTATGCCGCGGGGGACAAACTAACAACGTTAGTACGACCACTCATGATTACGGCTCAAAAAGAAATTTTAGCATTAGCAGCCCGGCGGGTGACACAAAAGGAAGAATTAGCAAAAGCAGAAACGAATCGTGCAGCGGCCTTTCCCACCAAATCAGAATCGGTCGGACAGTCCCTATTTAATTTTGGTAAGGCGGGATACTTACATGGCGGGGAAACGAAAATGAAAGCAGAATTATCGATCACGGATCGATTAATGAAAGGCCATAAGGAAGATTTTGGTGTAGCATTATTTGATGCCTTTGTGTATGCGGAAGATCAGGAAGGATTTTTACCCACCGATCGTCAAATTAGGAACGTCTACGATACAGCCAGGGGGGATATAGATGCCTTGGACAAACAAAAGAAAGCAAAAGAAGAAGAAATAGTTGCATTGGGAGGAAAAAGAATATCAGATAATAATAATGATATTAGTGGCATGGTACAAGAAACGACAACTACATCAATCGCACCGGCAACCGCAAATACCAACCACAACAACAACAATTTCACCAGTTATGGAGCAACCTCTGGGGAACTACCACAATCAGCACCGGCATCGATGTTTGCCACCACTCACACTCAGCAACCTCCACTGGATCCATTTATGGCACCTCCACAATTAGCAACAACACCGATGTATACAACCCCTCAACTGCAGCAGCAGCCTCCACATCATGATCCATTTATGGCACCTCCTTCAGGAGGAGGAGGATCCGGAGATCCCACTGGTTTTATGGACTTTAATTCTCCTTCTAATCCAGCAGCTGCTACAGGGTATTCAGATAACAATACACAAGAAAAACGATCCTCAGATCTTCTTCTTGATTTTTAACAAGAATTGTGCAATAAATAATATTATACAGGATATTAGTAGTATCGATTTGAAAAAATTGATATATTTAATCTGCACAATAAGAAGAAATCAATCTGTCAGATAAGAAAAGTCCTTCATCATTATCGCGTGTTTATTTATTTCTCTATCAGTTATTTTTTATTTTACAGTACTGTATATAATTTAAGCATCATCATTTTTGTACTTCTTCTTTTATATCATTATTATTTGTTACTGCTGCTGTTGGTGTTGTTGTTCTTGTGGTTGTTTTCGATTGGAACCACCATTTTGACTTTTTATGTATATGTTTACCAGCAACAAAACCTGCCTTTTCTTTTGCTTTATCATATTCATGTGCCCCAACAACATCTTTATCTTTAGCGTAACCCATCTTTATTTTATTTTGTTTTGTATTTGGTTGGTTTTGGAGCAGTAATAATAACAATGAAAACAGTAGTAGTGGTAAAAGAATAGAATAGAATAGAATAGAATAGCAAATGAATAAAACGAATCATAAATGAATTTCAATAATAACACTTTACCCTTCAAATTGTGTGTACACTTACATCATTTAAATTTTCCTTTGACATTAGTTGACGATCCATCCTACATTGAAGGTAATCTTTTGAAACTTCTTTACATTTATGATGTACGTCATTTGAATCATTCAGACATGACAGGTATTTCTGTGTAGAATGAATTTAAAGTTAAAAAATAGGAATAGAAATAGAAATAGAAACAAAGTGCAGAACAGTATTTATGATGATGATGATAGAAAGTGTAAGAATATATAATGTCAGAGATGAGAGTTGTTATTGCTGCTGCATTATTACAGTTATTTAGTTTATTCGATCATTTTCTTCAATATTGAATGTTACGTCACGTCACGTCACGTCATGTCAGATTAAGTAGCATAGACAAAGGTGCGGTGAATAATATGCGAATGAATAATCTAAAAATAATACATATACGTATACGTATACTTGCCTTTATAAAGGGTTTACATTCATCATCATGATCAAGAGGGAATACTCCTCGTTGAGGTGGTTTTACGTATTGTTTCGATGTGCTAAAATTCATAGCCGACATGATAGAGATATTATGATATGATATTGAATATCGAATGGCAATAATGCAATGCAATGCAATTCAATGCAGTTCCTGGAATCAAATCGAATCGAATCGAATCGAATTGAATTGAATTGAGTCAAATCAATGCTCAATAGCGATCGGAATGTACTAATAATCTATCTGTTAACGTAGTATCAACTGCTTGCACTTCTGTATTAACTTTGTCGTGCATTACTTTTAGACTTTTAAACTTCGTAGGTTTATATTGTTACCGGTATGATTGATGATGGATGATGGGGTCAACAAAAATTAGAAGAATCGAAAACATGAAACAATAAATCGAAGCAGAGAAAGAGATTGCGGGAGAATGTGTTTGATCGAGTGAGTCGAGTCGGAGTTTTAGGTGAGTCACTCGTGGCGCGAACGAGCGAACTTCGAAATGGCCCAATGCAAGAATAAATGTTAAAAAAAATGGATCTCCTTTGTTGTTGACATCACTCAATCAATACACGACTTCATTGCCTACGACGTGTTCTACCATTACTGGCATAGAGTTGTAACCAAGAAAGCGAGCTGATAGTCTCATTAATCACGTTTAAACTATCGATATGCATCGCTAGCCACTACTCTCTTGCAATACACCCCATTCGAGACATCAGAAACATTAATATCACGTGAACTCTTCAGAAACAATTCGACGAAGTCTTCATCGCGCTTCCAGTCATATCATATCATTTAAAAAAATCAAAAATGCCGTCCGCTGCAACAGCAACAACAGCAACTTCGACGGCTACGGCAAAGTATGCACGAATGGGTGATGCAATGTATGCATTATGTCTCTTGAATACGGTTGCATTTTGTACAAGTGTTATTTTCTTCAAGGATAGTCACCATTTTGATTCTGTATGGGCAAAGGATGGATTTTGTATTTCAAACCCAACAACGATGCATTGGAATTCTCATCATTTATGTTTATATACAGATGTAGTACTAGCAAGTCTATTTGGTATACTTTATTTCTTCTTACATAAAAGTGATGGAATGGAAGCAGCAAATGAATTTGTTTTTTATGGTATTTTTGGTGTTATCGCTCATGGTTTAGGCCATGGTGGACTTGCTAATGGACTATTCAATGAAGAAAAAAATAATGATGATATTTCAATTATGTCAACAATACACACAAAGGAATCATGGGCTGTTGCATTGAACGAACTCTTTTCTTCAAGCAATGTCGGACTTTTAGTATTCTGGATTGGACTATTAAAGGCATCGATGCCAAAAACACCATTCAAAGGGATCATGGTATTATCAATATTAAGTTTCTTTGGTAACTTAAGTGTTGCACCATCTTTTGCTTTTACATATGTACAGACGGTTCTTCTACTTGCATTTTCTTTGAATCAAATTGTAAGACCAAAAGAAGAGAAAGGATTTGCATACCTGATGTACGGAATTATTGTTAGTCTACCTCTGGGTTTGGTGGGGTGGTTAGAAAGTACTCATTGTCAATCTTTTGTTATACATTATGGTGGTCATTTACTATACGATGCATACATACCATTAAGTATGGCAGCTTTTTATATAATTTGTTACCACAACAAAGAAAATGATGTAGTAAAAATATCAAAAAAGAAAATAGAATAAATAAATAATAATACACGTAATAATAATAATAATAATAATAGTTGCTTTTCTTTCTTCAATGAAATAATGTCTTCAATTAGTATTTATTTAACTGTCTTCGTCATTATTCTTTCTATGCAACACTTAAAAAATCAATGACTGCTTTTGGATTCTGTTGAACGAGGCAATCTAACGGACCAAATAGCTTACCTCTCTTCTGATATACCTTGAGTTCATCCCAACTATACGAATTCCAACCTTCACATTTTTCCTGTTCCATATTTTCTGGTCTTTGTATAGGATCTGTTATTTTACACGTCGCTAGCATAAATATTGTCACGTAGTGTTTGTTCTCTGATGGCATAGGATCATTTGTAGTGTGTCCATATATTGGTATTTCAAGATCCAAATTGCATTCTTCTTTTACCTCTCGTTTTGCACAATCTTCCCAACTTTCGAACATTTCAAGATGTCCTCTGAATAATCAATTAATTAATTAATTGATAGCACAAAAAACGAACTGTTTCAGTAGACTATTTTAGTAAAAAGGGAGATCATTTTCCTTTCAATTAAAGTTGACTTGAATTCTCACTTCACGAATAAATAGGATAATAAAAACTTACCCCGGTAAGGCGAGTGATCCGGCGCCGTGAGATCCTTTTCGGATCCCACAAAAAACTCGTGTCGTATCTTTCGGATCCGTGATAATTACACCAACACCGACACGAACGACGTTACCGGTCGATGGTGGTACAAGCAGTGTGGAAGACATTATATGTTATAATATTCAAATATTTATAAAATACTGTCACCATTCTAATTGTGACGAAAAAGTGAAGAAATTATGTCTTGTGCAATTTGCAAGATCTTTCTATTTAGGACATCATGAATCGACTCTAACGACTCGACTGACTCGACTCAACTCACTCACACTTCAATTTGACTACAGTACTACGACCGTACTACGAAGTAGTATGGTGGACGTACTGTACGCGAAGAAATCACGTGAAGTAGCACGGGGCGTTAGAAACCGCGTGGTTGTTATCACAACGGCAATTCTTTCCTTCCATACGAAGTACTAATATCCATATCACATACCCGTACCAATCTCAAAAAGTCACACGAAAACTTCGGCTTCTACAAGAACAAAAAGCACCATTGTTGTAGCTTGTAGCCAAATTGCATCTTGTACTCAATATAGCTATGATCGAAGAAAAAACATTGCTGATTACAACAATGTCGGAGACAGGTGATTCGCCGGTAAAGAGGAAGTCGAAAGGCGAAAACAATAAAGAAGAAGAAAAAGAAATGTCGACGAAGAATCTGAATAGCATGATGGACGACGGTAACGACGGCGACGACAAAGGCAACCACAAGTCTACTTCTACTTGCACTGGTGCCAGCGCCAATAGTAACAGCAACAGTTGTAGTGGTAGCAGTACTAGTGGTATTAACAACGATCTTGCATACGATGGTATGTGGTCATTTGCTGGATTTAATGGAATGATGGTTCAACTTGCAGAAGATTTTGTAAAAGCACAACATGAAGAAAAGGTGCAACAAAAAGCAACCAACGATGACGATCATTATGAAGAAAATCATATAAATTTTATTAATTTTGATCCATCTAATGAAGAAAGTATGATTGAATGTCAAGAAAAATTAAATGAACGTCATTTACATTTAGCTGATGGTGTATTACGTCGATTAGTTGAAGGTTGTTGTCCATCAAAGATACCCATATGTCGACTTGATGAAGAAACAACAATGAAACGTATTATGGAATGCAAATTGAAAGGTAACCATCATTTTACAAGATATGAATTTAGAGAAGCAATCGATGATTATGATGATGCATTATCATGTATTCCAAACAATAACAACAAGAATTATTTATTTATTGCACCAATACATCAGATACAACAGATTGTGAATGTATTATCTAACAAAGCCGAATGTTTATTAAGAAAAGGTAAATATGAAGATGCAGCCGAAACTAGTACAGAAGCATTAATATTTATGAATGATCATGAAAAATCTAGAATACGTCGAGCGAAAGCTAATATAGAAATTGGTAAATATGATCGATATGAAATAACATCCAGAGGGAGTAGTGAAATGGATGGTGCTGCATATTTAGTACAAGCAAGGTATGATTTAGAAGAAGTATTGGATAGCGAGGTAGAAGATTCATCAGAAGGTAAAGAAACAGCAGAAAAATTGTTGTCACAAGTAAATCGATTATTAAATAATGCGAAGAAAAAAGTATTACATAAAAATCCGACTATGGATGCAAATGAATGGGATTTAAATGTAGTAAAAATACAATCACGATGTTGGTAGAAAAAAAGTTGAAGACGAATTATATAGAAGAAGAACCCTCTCCATACGGAGAAGATGTTATGTCATGGTGGTCATAATAAGACAAGCATCATGAACGTGTTAATATTATTACTCTAATTTTGGTCATCAAAATCATCCAGCTCGTTTTATTCTATTTGTTGTCGATAATATTACAAATTATATAGTAATAGCTACAAATGCTTGTGACATTAGTGTAATATCCATGACCTATCTATATGTGTAATACATACCTTTTGCTTCCTATTGTAGAACAATACAATTGACCATGGCAACATCAATTGATTGTATTCAAGTAGATTTTCTTAGCAGGATGAAAATAATTAATTGGCATCCTCACTTGAAAACATTTAATGAGCATTTTTGTACGATGTCTTGTATGTGTGTAAATAGTGCATACTGTACAACTAATTTGTATAGTCCTACACAATGATTAAGGATAACAATATTTTAATGGCATTATGGGTATGATTTCAGAAGATACTTGACTTCTGTATTTCTATTCCTCCCGTTTCCGTTGGTATATGAACAATATTTGGATAGTTACCTGTCGACAGCTAGATCGAGTCTGGTTCACGGCAAAAAGAGTATAAATGGTTTCAATAATTGCCGTAGTCGAATTCGTCGTCTTCTTCTTCTTCCTCCGCATCATCGAATGGTGTGTCATCGATGAACGTAGACAAGAGATCGATCAATTGACGCACAGTGCGTACATCGTTCGCTTTGGGTGTTCCTGCATATGCTGCAATCAATTCCAGGATACCGGATGTTCCCCTCAAAAATGCCACGGGTGACTGCGATACTTTCACGTATTTACTTCTCGTTCCGTAGTAATTGTTGTGACGACGAATCGAACGCGAAGACAGGATGGTTCCCTTGAGAAACAATCGAAAGGTATCATGTGCTGCCACAAACATCCGTGCCCATACCAGTATATTGAGTCGTTTGTCAAACATCCAACAACGACGTTTTGGATACAAATCGTTCCTCATCGTAGTATCGTCAATGCCACCACTATCGTCAGCACGAGCAAATGCTCCATGACGGATCATCCAGGGGATGATTGCAAATCGATTTTCATCCGAGATCCACTCGTAGTTTAACATGGCATGTACGGGCGATGCTCCCGGGCTGTTTGGTGTTCTTCGAAGATCGTCTTTGGCCCCGCCATACCGAAACAGCCAGTCACACACGTCGATATTGCCCTTCGACGCTGCGGCAAGCATGGGAGAAACTCGTCCTAACGCCTGCATCGATCGATTGCCGGCTGTTACCTTTCGACAATCGGCACCACGAGCAGACAAATACCGACACATTGTCAGATTGCCCTCGCGGGCGAAAAAAATGAGTGGAGTGACACCAGTAAAATAGTCGCCGTCATGGAACAGAAAACATTCCTTGTTGACATCGTCGGGATCGAATCCAGCGTCCTGTAACCATCTTCTTGCTTTGTTGTCTTCCTCCACGGACATCACACCCTCCTCCTCAGCGGTGGGTGATTTCGTCTTCTTGATCACCTTTGCCTTTTTGCCTTTTGGTTGCTTGATGAACTGGACACGAGATCAACACAAATTGAGAAACGCATGATCCGAACACAGGTACAAGTACAAGTGAAAGCGGATCGATTGCAAATCACAAATATAGATCACTGAACTTAACAAAGACGACGACAATAACAAAATATTCAAAATATAACTCATTCTTACCTTAGTGACGTAACGTAAAAGGTTTTGTTGCGTCTGCGTATCGAGTTGATCGATTTCCAAGTCGATTTCATCTTCTTCGCCAGTAAGTTTGGCAGCATCTCGAATAATTTGGATCACACCATGCAAGTTATCCGGGGCTAACAATGGAATTGTATCGGTGAGCAACTCCTGTTCTTGTAACGTGAGCGGTACGTGACGGATCGGGAGCCGTCCATTCGCGTCGAGTTGGTTTCCAAGTTGTGCAACAAGTTGTTGTGTTACTGCAATTTGGTCAGCTTGGGCATTGGCGAATTCGACAGCTTGTGGATCCGCTTCTGTAGAGGAGTCCGAATCGCTTATGATGGTCTCTCTACGTGTGGATTTTTTTCTCGTTTTTTTCTTAAAATTATAAGAGTTATTTAATCCAAGCTCAAGATTCTTATTTTATAAAGATCAAATCAAAGTAAAATATTTTGTGTTTTGTTTTGTGTGAGAGTTGAGAAGAGTCGTGCGAAAATCAGTATACTTTTTCATGTACTTATGACCGAAAAAAAGTACATCGATTGAAATGCCAGGTACATGAAATTACCTACACCAATATGCCCCAATATCGCTGGAGGTTATATTTTATGTACTTTTTTTCAAATCGATGTACTTTTTGTCTGTCCTACTATGTAAGGGTCCCCTAGTTTTTGCTTTTTTCATCTCCTATTAACAATCTTGTTCAAAAAACACATCAACATGACAATGGGAATATAATTAATCGAATCTCCATTAATACTGCTCTATTTAATACAAGAAGTAAGTTGGACGGTCGTTATATGATCACTGAAGATGACTAGTCAAAGTCAAAACACAAACAAGAGAAGGGTTTTAGACATATAAGAAGTTGGAGTACAAACAAGAGAAGTGTCAGAGAAAAGAGAAGTGTTGCTGCCTGTCCAAACTCATTAATCACTGTGGACTGTGACACATTGCTGTTTAGACAATAGAGGTAAATTTATTTTAGTAAAGTAACAATGTCTAACAACTTCTTCTTTTGATGATTACATACCACATTTTACTAATGATTCCTTCGTTGGAATGGAGACCGGCGACGTTGTTTCGTTGCGGGGCTAGGTTCTACCTTTGTTTTTGCTCCATACGGATTCTAGGCCTAATTTTTTCAGGATTCTGAATTTTATTTTTTTGTGAATTAACAGAAGGTGTATCCACCATTATCACAGTCTCATGCCACAACCTAAAAAGGGAATTGTATGCACAATACACCAAGCCATGTTGGAATTAGGCCAACCATCCATACATCCTTGCTGCGTATCCAAATATGGAAAGCATCTTTATTGAATTTAGAGGATGAGTATGGAAATAAACTACATCATGACACCACTGGAAATATGGAAAACACTTGTGAAGCAGCAGCACTGAAAAAGAAAAAGGCACAGCTGCCATCCGTTGAAAACTACAAAGAAGTTGAAGTGGATTATGACCCAAATAAAACAAAACAATAATTAATGGTGGTGAAACACTACCATCAGCTTTATTATTTCTCTCATCAAATATTCATGTAGTCTGCTAATTTTTACATCCTACAGTACTCACTAGCAACAGGTTAAGAGATCATCCCTACTGTAGCTGCTGTAGCTATATTATACTCTTCAACGCAACGTTAGTAGAACTTTTAAACTTGCTTCGAGAACTTTAACTTCTCTCCTCTATCTGGTCGAGTGAGTCGAAATAATCAAGGCAACTGACGTACGCGATCTTGCGTCGTAGGTACGTACGACGGAGGGACGGCGCACGCACGAACCGCTTAAAGCACGACGATGACCATGATCGAAATATGAAAGATGAAAGCACATCTGTTGTTTGTTGAAGCAAACAGCCTTGAAAAGAGCTCTTTCCTCAACTACTACAGTACTAATACAACGTTTCCACTTAAATTATATATACATATATCCCAACAAACTGTACAATATGATGAAACAAGTTCTTATCGTTGCCGCCCTTATGGCCTCTGCCTCTGCCTTTGCTCCTGCTAGCAGGTGCGTCCGATCGTTGCGTTTATAGTCGCAACTTTAATTTTTAAATTTGTAGCTCGAGTTCTCCCCTCGTGGACATCGAGAATAATAATGACTGCACAATAGTGATCATTATTTCGATATGGATTTGTGTTTGCTTAGACGATGGAATTTAGATACTCTAGGAAAATAGAGGCCTGCTTTTGTTGTTAATTCCTGGCTTTTTTTTCAAATCGGGTTTCTCACCTCTTTCCTTCTTCTGTCACTTCAATATTTCTCGAAAAAAACCCAATTACAACAGACCCATCACCACCACTGCCTTGAGCGCGGAATGGGAAAAAGAATGGAAAGATAGTAACTTCGAAGGTGATCTTGCGAAAGTTCAAAAGGAAGCCGAAGATCGATTAGAAGAAAAGGTGGCAGAATTATTATCGAACATCGAAAACACTGGAGCAAACTAAATATTAAATTGTTCTTTTTGTCTTTTTGCTACTGTACTTTGGAGAGGGATAGATTACTGTATACCATATATTT
Source organism: Fragilariopsis cylindrus CCMP1102 (assembly GCA_900095095.1). Taxonomy (NCBI): domain Eukaryota; phylum Bacillariophyta; class Bacillariophyceae; order Bacillariales; family Bacillariaceae; genus Fragilariopsis; species Fragilariopsis cylindrus. The sequence continues at coordinate 111,757 of FMBT01000332.1, read as the reverse complement.
AACAACACAAAAATATAGAGAGAAACAATTTATTATTCTGCTACCTTATGCAGCGTCTCAAAAATCCTTCACATATTACGGTATAATTAATTATCCTTGGCTATTCGCTGATCTATTGATCTGCTTGTTTTGTTGATTGTATTCCTTCTCGTAGTATTGTGATTGCTGTTCGCCTATCATCTGCATATGTCTTCTTTGTTGGCTCTAAACCTGCCATTGATCGTTAAAAGGGTGTAGTCGTTATCGTCTATTTTCTTTTCTTAGCTGCCTAGAAGAAACTTTCGAATTTTATGTATACATTGTACCTTATTTACGATTTTATGTACACACAATGGAATTATAATTTTGTTCTTCAAAAACTATTAGCTAAGTTGGCAATATGATCTTATTGTTTATTTATTAGTATTTGCATAGTACTACAATGAACTCTTTCATTCGCATCATCATATATCACTCATTTTCATCGTTGAATAGAATCGTTTCACGTTTACAGACATACGACGTAGACTTTCGGCATGAGCTTGACGTTCTGTTTCGATCTTCTCGATAACTTCCGCACGTCGATTTTCGGAATTTTCTAAGGCATGTGCTAACGACACTACTTGTGAACGCATCTGATCAACGTTTTCAGCTTGATCACGGGTAAGCTCTAATACACGTGAGGAAGTAGGCTTCAATGCGATCGATTTCAATTTCTCTAACTCGACTGTGACTGTTGCTATTTCTTGGTTCGAATGAGATAAATCCGATAAAAATCTTTGGTCCATACTTGCAATTTGATCATTCTTTTGTGCCATTTGATTTCGTAGCGCATATAATTCTCGTTCCATTGCTTCCTCTCGTGCACTGGCCTCGGCGGACGACAATGTCGTTTGATCACGCTTGAGAGACTCGACCTCCTGCCGAAGAGCCTCGAGTTCGGCGGATACTTCGCCACTCTGTTCCTTCGTTGACTGTTCGTATTGATGCAAGGAATCTCTAGGTTTCGTCTCGAGATCAGCTACTTCTTGTCTAAGATCGGAAGCCTCGGTACGATACTTCGACTCTTCGGTTCGTGTGGACAAAAGTTCTTGCTCGAGTTGATCCAGACGGGATTCCAGCATTCGATTTGTAGATTCAATATCCTCCTTGGATTGTAGATCGTTCTGTAATTGTTGTGCTAGATCCTCTGAAACCTGTAGCTGTTCCATGGTTGACGTTAATTCTTGCTGTGTTTCATCACAAATGAATCCCATTTCTTGAAGTTGGTTCTTGTCATTCGCTGATTTGGCCTCGAAGTCTTGAACAGTTTGTCTTAGAATTTCCGTTTCAGCGCTCTCTACCGGTGCTTCACCGGAATCCTCAAGTTGGTTACGAAGATCCTGTAATGCAGCATCCTTTTGAAGAAGAAAACGATCTTGATCAGATAATTTACTATCCAGATCAGCGAGACTACGACGAAGTGCTGTAGATTCTTCGGCAACACCTTTTGATACTTCCAGTTCTTTGTTCAGTCGAGCAACTTCGATTTCTTGAATTTGAGATTTATTGGCAATCTCTATCTTTTGAGAATTTATTTCATCAATGATCGACTGAAGTTTTCCTTCCTTAGTTTCAAAAGAGGCAATAAGTTCGTCTACAAGAGCTTGTAAACCTTCAACTTTTCCGTTCAGATCTAGTTTCTCGGATTCTAGGACTTGCATTTGACCAACTGCAACTGATTGCTCAGAAGACAATTCCTTTAGTCGGTCTCTCAAGGCAGTATTCGACTCCATCAGTTTCTTTTGAGTATCGTCTACATTTCCAGAATTCTTCATCATTTCTTCGGATTCCTTGATGAGTGCATTCAATTTCTCTTCAGACTCGTGGAGCTGATCCTCGTATGTTTGGGATTTTCTACGAGCTACCTGGAGATGATTCTGGAGTTCTGTGTCTTTCGATCGGAGATCGTCATCTTTCGATTGAAGCTCGTCATCTTTAGATCGAAGTTCTTCCTCGTACTTCTGTTCTGACTTTCTGATTGCATCTTGAAGCTTTTCCTCGTGCGCTTGAATCTTACTACGTAAATCTTGATTCTCATGCTCGTAGCGCTCGCGTTCGTCATGGAGTTGTGTTAGCTCTTCTTGGACCCTTATCGTCTCTGCTTCCTTTGCAATCATCTCTTCGTTCAATAGTCCAAACTGCACAAGCATCTCATCGCTTTCTTCTTCCAACGCGTCTTTCTCGTTCTGGAACTGGTCTCTCTCATTGGTCAATCCTGTTATTTGTTCAGTCAAACCATCCAGCGTCGAATTTTTATCTTCATTATCATTTGCAAGATTACCACGTTCAGATTCTAAATCAAATATCCTAGCATTCATTTCTTGTAGCTTAGCAAGCAAATTTTTCTTCTCGTTTTCAATTCCTACAGCGTTCGACTGATTTGAATTTTGAAGTTCATTCAAGTTGGTAATTTCTTTATCTTTCAATGACAGCATGCGTTCGTTCTCTGATAGATTGCTCTCCAGAACCTGAATGCGCTGTCCTTGTGACTCGTTTACCTGTTGGAACTGTAGTAAATCTTGTTGAAGTCTGTCAGTTTGGGCAGCTAATTGACCAAGTCGTGCAATCTCGGCCTCTAATTCTGTACATCTACCAGACAGTCGCGTACACTCGTTATCGCTGTTCTGCATCCCGTTTGTAGCATTCTGTAATTGTAGACGCAGTTGTTGAACTTCGCCCTGCATTTTCTTCAACTTTGCTTGTTCCTTGATGGTATTCAAAGCCGAAACTGCAGACGTATTTTGTGAGCTCGCGTTGGACTTACGAAATTCGTCAAACTGTGCCTGTATAGAATTCTTTTCGGACTCAATTTCGTCAATTCTGCGGGTAAGGTCGGTTATTTGATTCTTTGAAGACTCAATTTCTTGCAGTTGGTTAGATCTTTCTTGTTTCAGCATGTTGATTTGATTCAGTGAAGATTCTATTTCTTGCAATTGATTGGCTTTTTCTTGTTTCAATGCGGTGATTTGATTTTGCGAAGATTCGATTTCTTGTAATTGCTGACTTCTATCTTTTTTTAGTGCATTCAACACCAATTCTGGTTTGGAAGAATTCAATCCCAACGAAGATCTAAGGTCGTCAAATTGCTTTTGTAGTCCAGCAATATAAGTCTTACTATCCACAAGGGCCTCATTCAATACATGTCGTTCCCTCGAAATAGATTCGTGCTGTGTAGAAATAGAAGAGAATCTCTCTATCTGTTGAGTATAATTTTTTATTTCATTGAAAAGTTGTATCTTTTCGTTCTCGACACTTTTCAATTTGATATCGAGGGACTTTATTTTCGCTTCCTTCTGGGACAAATCTTGTTGGTGGATGCGGGCGGAATTTTCATGTTGCGTTTGGAGATTCTTTTTCTGTAGTGTAAAAGAATCGTTCTCTCGTTGGATATTTTGGTTCGTAGCAGCTTCTATTGACAATCTCTTTTTCAAATCAGCGATCGATCTTTCATTGAGTAATTTAGATTCTTCTAGCTGCTTCTTCTGCAAATCGAGTTTCTTTTGTAATTCGGAGATTTTATGCATATGGTCTTTGGTGATCTTGCCAAGATCTTTCGTGTGTTTAAAATTTTGAGCTTCTGACTTCGTCAATTTCTCTTGCACCCGACTCAGTTGCGAATTGAGTTGTGAACACTCATTTACTTTAGAGGATAGCTCCGATTGAATGGATCTAATTTCGTCTTGGAGACTGGCATCAGATGTTGACTGTTGGATTTGTTTCTCAAGGGAAGACTTCAAATTGGATATTTCTGCAGAAAGAGCAGTTTCTCGTGATTGTATTTGCGACTTCTCGTCTTCGAGTTGAGTCATTGATCCCCGGACTGCCTCCATTTCATTCGTCAAGATATCATTTATATTTCGTAGCTGTGTGCATTCGCTTTCTAACTTCAAAAGATCTTCGGATAGCTCTCCGTTCTCACTTTGAAGCTTCGAAAGGTCTTTGGATAACTTTACAATTTCAGAAGAAAACGTCCCATTCTCGTTGCGAAACTTAAAAATATCATCTGACAGCTTTCCATTTTCGGTAGACAATTTCGAAACATCTTCGGATAACTTTTCAATCTCGTTGTGGGAAACCGAAACATTTTCGGATAGCTTTCCATTTTCGGAAGACAATTCTCCGTTAGCTTCTTGCCATTTAGAGATTGCCGACATCATTTCATTTTCACGACCCATTTGCGTCTCTCCTACGTTGACCAAAGTGTCTTTTGCTTGCTTCAACGATTCAATCGTTTGTCGAAATGCCTGTGATTCCTTTTCTATGAGAAGTCGCTTAGATGTCTCATTCTGTAAAAGTTTTTGCAAGTTAACTTTCACAGAATCACCTTCTGGTGTCTTCCAAAGTCCAACCATATCATTATTTTCTCCATTCGTTTCAATCAGTGCCTGTATACATGGACAATCCGTAGTATCTGCATTTGAGCAACTTGGGCATTCATTAGTTGCTGTTTGGGTTTTGAAAACTGCACTCGTTCGAGGAGTGGACGGAGGCGTATCATCATCGGCGATACAGAGACCGTCGTCACTCCAACCATTCATCTCAACAGGTGGTTCGGAATCATAGTATTTTGTTTCGTCCAAGTTCACTTTTGAAGTATCAACCATCTCCGCGGTGAAGAAACCTGAATCGCAAATGCCATCCAGCTGATTGGATGTGTTCGCTGCCTTCTGAGCGTCATCTTCTTTATCGTTGACATTATCGTTGACATTATCGTTGACGTTATCGTCCCATGTGACAGAGTTACTTTTACGGTAACTCGTATTACTTGGAGATGATGGATCAATATTATCGATTGTATCGTCGTCCCAACCATCACGTGTATTCAAGTCGTCTTCAGACACAGTCGCCTTTGCATCAGCGGTGGAGCCACTTTTTGACGGAGCAATTGACGATTTTGAAGACACGGCCGGTAACTGATCGACTACAGGTCCAAACTCATCTTCGTCGAGACCATCTTCTTTGTCTGTGCTTTCAATGGAACACATAGGTTCGACAGAATCTACATTATTTTGGTCCGCTGCAGGCTTCTTATCATGGTCATCGTCGTCATCGCTGCTAGCAAGAGATCCTCCGTTGGATGTCTGATCACCATCGTTATTTTCTCCCGTTGGAGTATGGTCAACAACAGGTCCAAATTCGTCTTCTTTGGGATCATCTGCTGGAACGACTGATGATTTATCATCGACTGTTGCCATTTCTGATGAAGCGTCCCTAACTACATCCGCAACTCTTTGCTCGGGTGGAGGAGGTACGACATCGACAAGTTGCTCACTTCTATTTTCTGTATCATTTTCAGACTGTGGATTTGGTAGATGATCCTCCCATTCGCCAGGAATTCTTGCATCCTCAGCACTTTGTTCGTCGGCGTCTCCTTCGTCTAAATCGTCGTTTAAGACAGAAGGCATTGCAACAACAGTCGATCCAACAGCTGGTTGAGGAAGAACATGTTCCAAAGGCGTCTGGTCAACGACAGGACCAAAATTGTTTTCATCCTGGTTCAAATCTTCGACTTGTGAACTCATTTCAGATGGATTGGCAGCAACGATCAAAGAAGGGTCTCCTATTCTCGACTCGGGTCGTTCCGGTACATGGTCTACCACTGCTTCATCTTCGTTATTGCTAGCGAGCTCATCGAGTTCTGGATCATCTTGATCCCATCCTTCTCCTTGAGCAGACACACCACCTTGCCACGTTGTTTCGTCCATTTCGTCTTCCCGTTTTGTATTGGTTGCCATTCCTGTTACTGTGGAACTATTGTCAGCAGAACGATGAGATGTACCTTCAATACTTGGGGTGTGGTCAACAACGGCACCAAAAATCCCTCCTCCAATATTGCCGTCTTGCGTATTATCGTCATTAGCTTGGGAGGAAACTACCGAAGGATCAACTGCCACCGCCATGGACGCATTCGTATCAACATGACGAGGCGATGCAAGAGAAGGAACATGATCAACCAAAATATTTTCAGGATCTTGTACCGGCCGCGGAGCTGCAGCGGGAGACGCTAAATCTTCTAAAACTTGATCATCGTCATCCCATCCCGTTCCACTAACATCGTCATCATCAGCAATGGATCGATCTCCTGCAGCACTTGACATCCCTCCTAGTGTCGACGCTCCAAACCACGTTCCAGAACCATCTATATCGTTATCATCAGGACGAATAGCACTGCCGGCACCATTTATCATAGATGTAGCGATTGATATCGGTGTAGATAGAGGAGCCGGAGTGTGATCTACAATAGGACCGAATCTGTCGGTTCGAGCATTTCCAGCAGTGTCATCGTCAGCATCATCAACTTCGGAATCAGCATCCAATGGATCTACGAGGACCATAGTCGAGCCGTCAATGGGCCTACTAAATCTTTTCTTGGGAATATGATCTACGAGATTATTTTCTTCTTTTGTTGCAACAGTATCATTCAGGATCTGTACTTCATCGGCGCCGGCCGTAAGATCGTCGAGATCAGTCCCATCGTCATCCCAACCGGATTCGTCGTCTTGCAACAAATTATCTTCCAAAGAAACGCTTCCCAGGGTAGCTGTATTGTTATCGTCGACTCGATTTCCTTGGGCCATCATGGATGCTCCTACTGAGAAACCGGATGTGACCCGTACAAATGGAGTTTGATCAACAATGGGACCAAAATCTAAAACAGCATCTTCCACGATAGTATCAACTTGAGTCATATCGTCGTCCTTGTCAACCAGAACTCGTACGGAAGCATCTAGTGCCACGTTTTGATTTTTATCCTTCGGTATGTGGTCCACAATATGGTCATCTTCGATGTCATTCTCGTCTAGGTCATCATCAGCTCCAGCCGAGCTCACGCTTCCGCCATCGGCAGTCGTGTTATCCATGTCGTCATCTTCCTTTATGTCTCTTTCAAGTCCACTCACCGCGGTAGCCACAGACGTTGTTATCGACTGTGTACTAGCACCTCTTGCTCCTACACCACGTATAGTCACAGAGGGGGTATGATCAACGATGGGACCGAAGTTTGATGTATTAGGTCCATCGTCGTCAGTAACATTGTCATCACCTCGACCTCGACTGGAAGTGATCGATACGTCCATGGAATTCGCGCCACCTCCTTTAACAGCACCACCAACAACACCTCGTCCTCCTCCCCGGAATAATTTATCTACAGGAACATGATCCACTAAATGCTGGGTCTCATCGACGACTGGAAGTGGAAGACCCGAAAGAAGACTTCGATTGTCGAATTCAAACTCCAAAGTGCTACCCCATCCGGATTCATCAACGCCATCTTCATCGTCCTCGTCGTCTTCAGCGCTCATTGCATCGTCTTCACGAATATCATTTTCAACGTCCAAGTTTTCGGCTTGGCCAACCACGGTACTTCCTTCACCTTCTACAGAAGCCTGTCCCGAAAATGTTTTGAGAGCCGTCGCAGTCTCGTCATCTCCTCCTGGTGTAGGAGGAATTTGATCGACCATGGGACCGTACAATTCTTCCAAAATGTCGTCAACGCCAACATCTGATTCTCCTAAGTCACCTTCCTCTGACGAAACACTCAAAACTTCTACAGATGTCATCGATCTTCGCGATGACGGTCGTGGTTGTCGAACATCGTTATCGTCGTTCAGTGCCACTGATACTCCTGGAGTTTGATCGACCAATGGGAGCAAATCTCCCTCCTCATCGTTATTATTATTACTTTCATTGGTATGCGATCCACTTAGTCTATTATGATTATTACTATTATTAGCGGTAGGTGTAGTAGCCGATCCGAACGGGATTTCTGATGATATTGCCCGCTCAACAGAATGCGATCGTAGGGCTCCCCATCCTGATTCCATAGTTCGAGGAGTTGTACTATCTTCTGCTGATGTTCTATCAGCGGCAGCGGCGGGAACGACAACACCAAACGATGCATTTAATCTTCGCAACGTCTCGGCATTGTCAATGTCGATATCATTTTCGTAATCTCCCTCATTCGCTTCATCGATTGATTCTAAAGATTCTCCCACGGACGTATGTCCAGAAACTAACAGCGAAGCATCTCCTGTGATCCCTCGGTATACACGGGGGGTACAATCTACGACCTTTCGTGGTTTCGTTGATGCGAATCGACCACCACCAACACTACCACTACCGACTGTAGAAACAGATCGAACTGCAACATCTTCGGACACATCATCATCATCATCATCGTCGTCGTCGTCGTCTTCAATGGTGGAAGTCGATGTTGGCCGAAAAGCATTTTGTTGACTACGAGAATTTGCCATAGAAAGGGTATCATCTTGAGAGATATCATCGTCTCCATGTGTAGCATCATTGGTGTTTGGGCCTCCTATTCTCGACGATGGCGAAGGAGGCGGAATATGATCTACCACATTTGAGTCATCAACGTCAAGGTCAACACCAATATTATTAATATCAACATCAACGTCAAGATCATCATCACCTCCCCAACCATCCCCATTGTCTTTCAAAGCAAATGCGTCGTCGTTATCATCCTCTGTTATAGCAGATTGAACAAGTGATAGTGGAGAAGGCGATGGAATGATATCGACCATTATTTGTGATTCGTCAGATTCTTTTTCCTTTGTTGTATCTACTTCTCCTTCGACGTCAACATCAACATCTACATCATCGAACATAAGACCATCATCACCATCGTCGTCGTCCCATCCATTACCGTCATCATTGTTTCCATTATCAATACCATCATCGTTGCCAATATCATTTGTTGTTATGTCATTTGAAGCTAGTCCTATAGCTGCCGTAGTGGAAAATGTTTCTTCACCGAAAGAGACAGACGGATTTTCGTGAACAGCATCAACAACAGGAACATGTTCGATTGGAATTGGAGGAGGTAGTGGTGGTGGTGGAGGGGGTGGCGGTGGAGGAATCATGGCAGTATGAGATTGATGAGACGGTGCAATTACCGCTTGCGATGTATGTACTGTCGTAGAAGTATCATTCGTTATCGTCGTTATATTATTATTGTTGTCAGCTACGTCATCATCGGTGTCTAACATACTCAAGATGTCTTGCGCATCATCATCTTCCCATCCTTCGACGTCCACTTCATCGTCGTCGTCTTGCCATCCATCACCGATCCTGTTTTGATCGTCATCGTCATCGTCATCATCGCCATCATCATCTTCGTCGTCAATATTTTGGGGAGCTACAACATCCAAAAATCGTGTCAACTGACCCATAAACATGCCTCCACCCATCTGAATGTTACCACTATCGTTGTATTCGTCTTGTCCTGGACCTTGTCCTTGTTGTTGTGGAGGAGGTGGTGGCGGTGGTGGCGGTGGAGGAGGATTGTTTCCATGTTGCTGCTGGTGCTGGTACTGGTGCTGTGGAGGAAGATTCATTGCATCGCTATTACTATTACTATCATCGTCGTCGTATCCATCATCGGATAAATCCAATTCTTCATCGGATCCCCATCCTCCATCATCATCGTCTCCTATGTCGTTACCGACATTGCCCTCAATTGCGTTCAACAAAAAATTCATCCTTTTACAGTTATATTTGTTGGTCTAGTTTCCTCACGTTAGACACCTTGGGGTGTGTCTCTTTGTTGTTTAGTGAGGTTTTCGCTACAAGCTGTAGACTTTGAGTTTGTGTTGTTACTACTATGATGATAGACACGTTTTTTTTAGCATGTGTTTCCTAACGTAAAAGTCATTTTGTCGTGATATGATTTTTCAAAATGAGTGTGTATTCCCGTTTGTCAGACAGACATGAAGAATTTGCGTTTAATTTCAATAATTTCCCAGCTCCCCCTGCTGGTTAGAGCGCGCTGATGAGCGAGTTTTTGAATTTCGAAATTTTACTAGCTAATTAAGCAAATTATGGAGGCAAAATCGGGACGACAATGATGTTATTATAATATATTCTGTGAATTCTTTCTACTGCTAACTTTGAATTTACTAAACTGTATCACTCTTATTAATATTGATACCAAATACAAGTATAATGCCGGAAACATATGATCTAAACAAGAGAAGACGTGGAATTGCTGGTCGGAGAATTTCAATTACGAAGAATAATGGAGCAGGAAATATTTGTGTTGAGTATTGGCCTGGTGTGTCGTCTCTAATACAAGAAATCTCAAACAAAAGAAATCCAAATAACAATAGCAATAGTCCATCAGTAATGCCTGCTGCTACTGCTACAGTACCACCACGGTTCTATAATCAAAATCGTGGTGGTGACAGTATTACTACTACGCGTACTACTATTCAAGATCCTCAACAACAAGCTATCACCGATCATTCTAAAATCAGATCGACAGCAACAGCGACGACGACGACGTCCACAAATCTTATCAACGTCGGATCAACACCAGAAATGATGGAACACACAAATAATAATAACGGAACACCTAGAACCTCTAATGTTTCTATAACAGGGATGATATCAGCACCAGTAGGTGTAACAATAAAACCTATTCGGCGTCGCCGTCGTCGAAGTAGTAGTAATACGATTACTACAAACAAACAAAAAATACGAATCAACCCTACTTCTACTAATAGTACCACTAATACCGCAGCAGTTGAGTCAGCAGTCAAGCCAACGCCGACATTACAAGTAGTAGCACCACCACCCTCTCTGCCGACAACAACATCATTAGTAGCAACGGTGGATTCCACAAATGTACCACTACTATTAGCAGCAACTGTTGTTGCAGCTACAACAGAAAAAATCATTCCTCCAACAAATCCACTAACAACGGCAACATCAGCAGCAACAGCCTTTGGACGCAGCAGCAGCAACAACAGCGACGTTGGATGTAGTAGTAGTAGTAGTAGTGGCGAACGACGACGACGACGACAAGGGGGTTTCGTCGGTCTTGGAGATGATAATAATGATAATAATAATAATAATAATAATGACAATAGTACGAAATCGAAAACGAAGAAGGAGCAGAAAAAGAGTACTTGTACTACAACTAAAATTCCAAGATGGAGGAAAGAAATGATCGCACATAATAGTGGAGGAGTATATTGGAATATAAACAGAAAATAATTATTATAGTATTAAAACTACGGAGTGATAATTATTATGAATAGTATATTCAATCCAAGAATAAATATATGGCACGTGCCGTATTCTTCGTATGTGTCGAGCAATTTATTAATGATGGCAATTAATTATTGGAGAATGAATACTGTAAGATAGGAAAATAATGTTGTTCGCTGGACGACGAACGAACGAACGAACGAAACGACTTGATTGTCAATACATGTAATGCAATGATCTCGTTATACGAAAAAAAGAAAGAAAAAAAAAATCATCCATGTTCTCGACTCCAGTAAAAGAAAGATAGACGAGATTTTTCTAATTTGGTCAACGAAAGCTCACTAAATGCAACCGGGGGGGGGGGGGGGGGGGGTTGACGATAGATAAAACGTAGTAGCAGCAGCAACTAATTTAGTAGGCTTCGAATGAAATACTATATCTCTTTTTACAAAAATAATAATAAATAAATGAAAATGAATCGAAAGAAAATTTGAAATTGGATGGAATAAATTAATTGATCTGTTCACTTTTCCGAAATATTATGACGGGATCATCATCATCATCATCATCATCGCAACGACAAACAACATTGATGGTAATATTGGAACACGGACGACGCACTAAATCAATATCGATTTCATTTTCAGATAACATAAACATACTGTAATATTGATGTTTTACTTTCTTAAGGTTTTACAGTCCACCAATACAAATTTCTACACCTTAACTGCCAATTCAAGTGATAATTGTTATCACATGTTATTATTATGTCCAATCTTACTTTAAACAATTTCAGACAAGTGCACACTTTGCATTTCAAGTCGCTCCCCAACCGCTAAAGATCTAGTACTGCGATAAGTACATATAGCACCAAGCTCCGGAAGGAACAGCTTATACACATCATCCTTCCATCGATCACTATGCAGTACAAGCACCTTCGTGGTCTGTGTTCCTCTCCTCCTCAAAAATTCCTTCAACCAATAATCGTTTGCAGGCCTTTCCATTTGCCGTGATATTGTTCCTGCATTTTTTGCTATACCGACCATTGTTTCTCCATCACTATTGGCATCGCCATTACTATCATTCCCTGGAAAGGGAAGTGGATCCCCTCGGAGATGACTCTTTACTTGAAAGTGTAGGGCAAGGTCTGCATACCGACGCACTGGCGATGTAACCTGAGCGTACATGTCCAGACCCAAGCCAGCGTGTGGCAAAGGAGTGGAAGATATTTGCGACGCAGAAGTAGATAGTATCGCGATCCAGCTGCGGCATGGGCCTTCCGGAGTCATTTCGATTTCGTCATCGGAAAGCGCGTCCATGCGTTGACTGCGGAATGGCATGGGTACTCCGTGTGCATCACCATACAATGCAACAGCTTCGTTGGCTGCCAGCATTAGTTCTGTGACGATGCGGTTTGCTGCGCGTCGCTCCTTTGCGTAGATGTCAACTTCCCATCCGTCGATTCCATCAGGTGATGGTCTAGCCTTGATAGTCAAGTCGGGTAGCTCATACGGACTTATGGATTCTAATGATCCACCATCTATGCGCCAAAGAAGTCTCTGCTCACTTGCGTACTGAAGTTGACGAAGACATTCAACAGTGGTTTCCATATCCTCGATAGCGTTGCTTTCGCCGCCACCACTGTCACTCTTGCTTTCATTGTCCACCATGGCAAAAGGATCCAGCAACAAATCCACCTCGTCATACGTAAGTCTTGTCGTTCTAACATACGATGGAGTAATAATCGGTGCCGTGTCTTCATCAATACCACCAGCATCATCCAGCATAATCCCCACCGACAAAGCGCACGACACCTCCCCAGGCCTCAACGACAGTGGTCCCGCCGCCAAGCTCATAGGAAACATGGGGATAGTCTCAGTTGGCAGATAAATGGACGTGGCTCTCCTACGTGCTTCCTTCCCCAGCGGAGACCCTAGCTCAATGTATCTCGTGGGATCGGCAATATGGATCCATAGTCGCTGTCGTTTGTGGATTGAACCATCCGTGTCTAACATTTCAACAGATAGTGCATCATCTATTTCTTTCGTGGACGCCTCGTCAATGGCAAATGCGGGGAGGTGCGTCAGGTCCAACCTTGACCCTTCATCCAAATCTGGTGGTGGATGCGATGCAATGTCAACGGCGGCATCTTCAAGGTATGCATCAAACGCAGTCCGAACCTTGAGCCGGACAATATCCAAATTAGTGTGTTTTGTCCATATACCAAGACTAACAAGCAATTGCCTTGCCACTTCGGGAGTTGCTCGTCTATCAATATTCTGAAGGAATTGTTTCGCTGTAGCTAGCTCATCGGCGTCATTTGTGTTCTCCAGCATGGTCTTTTCTTGCTCTTTCATTTCGTCCGGGCTCAGATTGGCCATGCAGCCGAGTCGTTCGAGCGATTTCAACGCCGTTTGTATTTCTTCCGCTTCGTTTTCGACAATAAATAATGATGCCGCAATGACACTACTGCTAGCGTTGTATATTCTTTGTTTCAAATCCTCCCACCTGGCTGCCTCCATCGCTTCCACTTTCGCTCTACTCCGCATAGTGGCAACGACATCCATCTGACGTGGTTCATAGATTGGACCACCAACGGGATCAAAATTTGTATTCCCAATTTCCTTGAAGCAAAAACTTTCCACACCCTCTGTTAACACTGCCCGCGTGGCGTAGCATGCCATCGAGGAGGAATCACCAAGGATTAAATCGGAAAGGGTCACAAGGTCGGCAGTAGCGTCGGAAGCGCATGATTCGTCATCGTTGCAGTCTTCCAATAGCATTTCCCAAACTTCTGCGACACTCTGTCCGCCCGCTGCAGCATCCTTTTCCAGCGCAGTAGCAGCAGCAGTCTCGTGCTGTTCAATCTGCACTTGGGTCATTATCTCGCGTGCATTTGGAACCATGTGCTTGATACTGCGTAGGGGAACGGAGGAAGTTCGCCCGGAAGAGTTTAGTATTTTGAGATTTTTCTTTCCCTCTTTCCCGATGATTGCGCCCAGGGTGGTTTGTTTGTTGGCTCCGGTTCCAGAGGTGAATTCCACTAGGCGGCCATCTTTGAGTGCATCTTCTTTGTTGTCACTTTTGGCGGCGCAAAGTCTCGACGTTGTTGGTATTGGTATTGGTATTGATATTGGTATTGGTATTGATCTTGATGGTGGTGAACTGGAAAGACAATGAGGTGATGTGAAACCACTGCAGTACTCTATTTGTATTGATGCCGCGGCGATGGCAAGAGATAGAGCCAGTGAACGAGCGTTTGGTATCATGATGCTACAGGGAGCGCTATTATGGGTGTTGAGCTGTGTTGAGAGACGACTTATTGGTACCTACTCTAGGAAAATTAAAATGTTATTACTTTACGAACAAAAGCAGCATGAGAGTAGCTCTGGCGGATTGAAAGGGAAAAGCAATTAAATATTAGACAATGAACAAAAATATGTTCTCCGTCACGGGGAATCGAACCCCGGTCTCCCGCGTGACAGGCGGGGATACTAGCCACTATACTATGACGGATTTGATATCATGTTGTAATTACAACGAAAATATTTCACAATATAAAGTTTACATAAGCCCTTCAAGTTGATGCGAATATGGTGTCAGCACGAGTAAAAAAACACGGCAACAGTTCGCATTATTACTTAATGTTACATACTTTTCCTTCTTTATTCTCTTTTCTTTAATAATTAAATTCATGACGACACTGACACAGCACATTAGGCACATTAGGACAAGCAACATCAGAAAACAGTAGGAATGTTTATTTGGTTTGGCGCTAAATGAGTGTCACTAATAATCATAGACTGTGTCAACTGGAATTAACGTTTGTTTGGTTTGGCGCTAAAGGAGTGAAACTATCAATCATAGACTATTATAGGTCTATCGGTACTGTATCAACACGATCATATTATGATGAGTCGTCAGAGTCAACAACAAAGAACTATGAATAGGAAGGTGATTGAAGAAAGTGAAAGAACTATTCTCTTTACCAGTTCTCCTTCTAGCAAATTAAAGATACTTAATAATGATGGTTCTACTCCTGCATCAACACATACTGGTCTATATAGTTGTACGGTCGAAGATTACGGTGACGTCAACAACGATGATGATTATGAAGATGACGGAGGACATTGTATAGATCCTCGATTAGTTGCAAACGAGCATGGTGGTAGCTATCGCCCAAGCTTATCGTTAATGAATTTGAAATTTTATCTATCATCGTCAAACAACGATCACGACGACAAGAATAGTTATTTATACGGTAGATCTTACGATGAAAGGATCAAAGAAGAACCTAAGAATAATAGTTGGGAAATCCTTCGAGCGAAACTTTCAGAATCTTATATCCGTGGTGCAAAAACAACAACATCAAATAATGATCTCCTTACATTCGAACCATATTTTCAAACACATGGAATGTTTGATTGGAATGATTGTGATTTTGACTGTTGTCCTCCGAACGATGAAAGAGGTGGGATGGAACACGGAAATGATTCATCATACGGACACGCATATACCCGCACTTGTCCAAAATCATTCACAGTTGATGATGAAACTGGAGAAATTTTTATTGTATGGGAAGGTTTCTATAAGAATTGTAGCACTGAAGACTTTTTTGCTAACAGTCAGAAAGGACTTCTGTGGACTATAGGTATTTCGAGATTAAAGATGGAAGATCCTACGTGCTTTGATACGACGTTTATGATGACGACAACGACGACTATGGAAAACAATTTTGCTCGTTGTACTGTGCCTGTGTCTATAGTCTATCAAAGCACTCGTGGTCGTGAAACCATCGTGCCGTATGGAGGGTTTGAATTAATACCAGCATCACTGCAACAAGAAACACCCATTTATGGTGATGATGAGAATGATCACAATCCCAACGACCCCAACAACGTTGAGGACAGTGTACCTCCCCGTCGAAGTTTTCTTTTGTCTATTTTGCACAGTCCGGGGACCGACAGGACGGAGTTGCAAAGTCAACTGTGGGCGTACCCCGAAGGAGGCCGTCACGATCACGCTGAATATTGGAAGAGACAAGAATTCGACAGTACCAATGTTGACAAAATTTTGATGGACGACGATGTGTACGATGGTGGTACTATTCGATTGCATTACAACAAACAAACTGGACGTCCCGACCATATGTGTCGGACGATCTTTAACGAGGGCATAACATGTATGCCTATCTCCGTGGAGGAAGACGTCGACTCGGTCTATATTGTGGCTGAGGATGATCCGGAAATATTTCTAACAAACGTTCAAGTGAAAACCTTTTGTACGCTCGATAGTTTTTCCAAAATCTCTAGTGCAATCTACGAGAGGCAGACAACAGTAGTTACTGGTCTAGATGTTATATGGAATGAGGAGGATGGCACCCCCGACCGTATCTTCTTTGGATGTTATGGCCAAGAGGGAGGGCATGGAAATTTTGGCTCCGTCGATCGAAATGGAGACAATCTTATCCAAATGTTGCCGGGTGCATATCCAGACTCTGTAATTTTTTTACCACAAGAATTGAAATCTATGATGTTGCCATTACCCTCTTCTGCTGGAGGGAGTGGGGGTGTTACTACTGTCAGATCTTTTATTATAGTGATATTTGGTCTATTTGTTTGTTTTGTTTCTTACACGTTCGTCAAGAAACGGCGGAGTCGTCCCTCAGGACGAATATCACCTACATCATCCTTATCTTGGGTTGGGGTTGTATTGGGACATGATAGCAAGGATTTAGCCAATAATACCTCGGAGAACGTAAAGCGATTTCCTGCTCCTTACTTTGAACTAGCTGTCATTGATTCATCGGATAGTATTACTCTAAACAATGCCCCTTGATTTAGATCTTTTAATTTGAGAAAGGTCGTTTATATTACCAGCTCCAAGGAAGAGAACGAGTCCATTCTCCTCTATCTAACCATTATTTTATTGATTCTGTATAAGGATTAAATATAATAACTTTAGTAAACTGCATATAATATTTTATGAAGTTATTTGACCTAGACAATTTAAGTACCGTACTGTGTTGCTGCTCTTCATAAAAAATGAAAGTAGTCCTGATATGAAATTAATTGAATACTGCAATAGATACTTAATCTACAAGGAAGAAGAATAATGATGAAATAATCTTTAAATATGAAGTACTAATGTTATATGATAATTTATTTACGATGACTCACTCCACAACGAAATTCAAATATATAATACATTTATGTGCAATGAATGTGTTTTTGATTTCGTTTGCTTACTTCTTGCCGTATACCGTCGTCGTTGTTTTAATATTTAATTAATAAATGAAAGATACAGTTTGGAATATGTATGGAATGATGATATTCGTGAAGTAGGAGAATATACACTACTTCTTACGATATGATCTGTGAAATTTTAATTCTTCGTTGCTTTGATGTTTTCCTTGATTAAGAAAAAGTGGAAATGAGTAATAAGTCGATGTCATTTTCGCTTAATGTTGTTGTGATGAAACACAAGATTGATTACTAACAACACACAAGCCATTATTATGTACAAAAAATGACAATGCTTTTCAACGATATACACACAACCTCAACCTCTAGTTCGTTAGTTAGACTCGTCACTGTCAAGTCCGTCTAAGCTATCGATATCCCCATCACTGATACGAACGCTATTATTAGTTCCGTCAGCTTCTCCACCATTGATCATGTGGTTATGGTTGTTCTTCTTGTTGTCCGCTTCTTCGTCCGCCTGGTGGTGCATCATTCTACGGAATTTCTTGTTCCTGTGTTTAGCCTCAGTCGCTACCTCATCTTGTGCCTGTATCGACAGCCCACTGGGATTGATACGGCTTAAAACACTTTGCTGCTGTGTTCCGTTACTTCCATCCGA
Source organism: Fragilariopsis cylindrus CCMP1102 (assembly GCA_900095095.1). Taxonomy (NCBI): domain Eukaryota; phylum Bacillariophyta; class Bacillariophyceae; order Bacillariales; family Bacillariaceae; genus Fragilariopsis; species Fragilariopsis cylindrus. Next base: position 93,865 of record FMBT01000332.1, on the reverse strand, counting down.
TGTCCGTGATGCATCACCGTCACTGCAGGATACATTGTTCTTGTCTTTATTATTGCAGCCATCATCATCATTGACACCGTCAACGTTGATGTTGATGTTGCTGCTACCGTCAACGGTAACAGATACTTGTCGCTTCGATGATTGTGGCGATGACTGTTGTTGTTGCTGCTGCTGTTCACTTCGTAATGGGCGGATACAACAAACACATTCTGGTGCTTCACCCTTAAAGTGAACGACACCGTTCAACGTAACAAGCATGTATTTTGAATCCTTATTCTTCAAACGGAGTTCCCATACACCGGATCCTAACAATGCCGTATCAGAATCAGGATCACGTGCAGCCAAGGAATCCATAAAGGCAGCCTTTAATAGCCGAACTGAATCTTCACAGATCAAATCCCAGAATGATGTTCCCTCCAATGCTTCAGGAAATACATCCAAAAACCGACCAATACTTTCACTAACGAAACCAAGTTTCCCCGACGAATCAAATACAACAATAAGATCAGGAATAGCTCTTAAAATTTGTTCCTTACGTCGTAGATCATCATTTTCTTCCTTGAGTTCTTCAATAAATTGTTTTTTTCGTTTACGACTGAGTTGTGCCGACCGTCTATTGGCAGCACGCTTTATTTGCTTCTTGTCTCCTGGTTTCTTCTTACCAGAGGAGGTCGATGAGGAAGTGACTGCACCTGCTGATTCCTTCGTCTTGTAATTATTATCTAATTTGAATAGATAATTATTACTATAATTGTTGTTATTGTTAACACTGTTGTTGCTCATAGCACTAGCAGATGATAATTCCGTAGTTGGTAAGATACGACCTCCTGCAGGAGCGACTTTCATCAACGACGATGATGATGATGATGACGATGACGATGCCGCTGCTGTCGATGATGGAACAGCAACAGGAGCAGCATTTGAAGTCACTGGATTAGTAGCAGGGGCTAAACAACTAAATTGTTGCACAGACTGTGATTGTGACTGTACAGCAGCAGTTGGTTGTTTATTCAAAAACCCACCAGATGACGTTGAAATGGGAACAACCTGCTGATGAAACTGTTGTTGTTGTTGTTGTTGTTGTGATGCCGATAATGATTGTTGTTGCTGTTGTTGAGGAGCACACCCAAGAAGAACTGATTTTAAGAAAGAAAAAAAGAAGAAATCGCGCGATAAATTAGATGCGCATCAGAAGAAAAGTCAAGAAGAATAAAACAGATTTTCTTTTGATTAAGAGATGAACATTACGGACTATGACACATAATTATAAATGATTTTAATTGGATAATAGAAATCGCGTCAATCACAAAAGAATCGCGTCAATCACAAAAGAATCGTATCAAGCGACATCATAACAATATGTTTAAAAGCAGATGTTGGTAGAAAATGCAAATAACAAACACATAGGAAAATGGCTGTAATGATTCGATTCAATTAATTCGTAGAACAACACATCATCAATGTAACACAGCGTTACAGTGTGTAACGTAACAACAGAGCATATAGTAAAGATGTAACAATACAGAGATACAGCACACTGTACACGTGTAGTGTATGGTGAAGATAGATGACTGAGTAACCCAGAACATACTTGTGCATACATACAGTAGCCAGCCATGATATACACGTAAATACCGTAGCAAACAACGATATATCTTTTTTTTTTGTATTGAACATATATATATATAGACTTACCATTATTATTAGTAGGAGCCATTGTCGTAGCATTATTAGCGGTAGATAAAGCAGCACCGCCCGAAGTTGTTGTTGTTGTTGTAGTATTAGCGCTCTGTGGAGGAAGATATTGTTGTTGCTGTTGAACACCACCCACTGTTGATTGTGTAGTTGCTCCTCTATTATTATTCGCATTAGCATTTACATTCCCACCAGCAGCTAATGCAGCCATAGCAGCAAATAAAGCTGCTTGAGGATGAGATGATAATGCTGCAGCAGCTGCTTGAGCTTGTGCGTGAGCTGCTTGTTGTTGCTGCTGAGCTTTCGCCGCTGCTTGTTGTTGCTGTTGAAGGAATTGTTGAATCGCTAACTGCTGCATCGTATTTGCCAACACAACATTATTGTTGTTGTTGTTCGAACTGTTGCTAGCAGGGGAGGGTTGCTGCTGCTGTTGCTGTTGCTGCTGTTGTGAACCAGCTGGATATTGATTATTATTGTTGTTGTTTTGGGCCAATCCAGCGGAAAATAACAAGGATTGAAGCATTAGCGGGTCCATTATACCACCACCACCTGCTGTGTTGGCCGTGTTGGCTGCGTTGCCTGCTGCGAGAGGAACACGAAGATTGGTGGCAGCCGCAATGATTTGTTGAGGCGTTAGATGACTAAACATATTGTTCATGTTCAAGTTGTTCATACCTGCTCCAGTACCGTTCATATTATTGTTCATACTAATCATGGGGGGAGGAAGAGCAGCAGGAGGATTATTCGACATCGCAGCGGTGGTACTGGTGGTGATAACGGATGGTGGGCCTACTACTGAAGATGAGATACTATTAGTACTGGTACAATTTGCTTCACCCGCAATAGATCCGTTCTTTCCGTTTGTAGTAGTCGTAGCAGCAGCGATAGGAGCGGCTACGGGTGTAGATAAAGTATTAATAGCATTAGTTTTTTTCGTACCAGATTGTGCAGCTGTATCAGAACCACTACTACCACTACTACTTGTACAAGATATTGTTGTTGTTGCTGCGACCGCATTCGATTGATCACCGCATAATGCAGCTAAAGCTTCAAGACCTTGAATGCCTTTCATTTTTTTTTTAATATACATTGTATGAGAATTATGATGACACTTCATTGACTTTTGATTCAAGATACCCCAACAAACACTCTTCTTCTTACTTGAGTGACTCACACGTATTTTGTTAAGGGTTGTGCACTTTTTCAAACTATTCTGCTGAGTTAGTGGTATTTATAATACGTATTTTTTGTCACTTTTTTTGTTATGGATGAAGGCGACGCATCTAACAATTCAATACCGATGTTATTGAGACATCTGTCTTTTTCTTTGTTTCTTTTGTTTTATTTTCATGATGATTTTTACGGCTTTTGCTTCTTTTACTGAGGTGTTGGTCTGTGTGACGCTAAAGCATAATGCACGACGTAATGTTAAGTGGAAAAATGTTGTACAGTAAACAGTAAATCTTACCAGGTACAGCAGTTAGTGTACAATATGCTACCGTAGTAGATACAGTAAAAACTAACCAAGTCAGAGAAGAATGATGTCGGTTTTGACAGCAGATCAAAAACAGATGGATTAAAGATCGTGGAAGTAGATGACTCATATCGCATCATCGGAAAATCTGTTCAACAAAGAACAATTTCAGTGCAACTGAACCATATGGGTTCTCACAGCTGGTTCTTCCACACGTGGTACTGTACGACGACGTTGAGAAAAACTACCTCGTATATATTTAGTCGAGAGAGTCGATTATTTCGACGCGTCAAGATTTTTTGAACTCTTTTTATGGGAAGTTAAAATACTGTAACACGCATAAAAAAGGGGGTTGTACGTAGTAGGACTAGGCTTTTTATGATCCAATGTACAATTCCCAAAACTATCTTCCCCCAAAACGTTGATGTAAAAGATACTATACAATCATTTACGAGAAATTCGCCTCGCCTTCTTTAGAACAATATTTTCCTAATACGAAGAGAGTAGATAGATCATCAAACAACGACTTGAACGTACAGTATTTAACATCATAATTCTAAATTACGAGACAGTAGCAAGACCAAAACAAGTAACTAATCGGACGGACCATCATGTCCACAGTAGATACGTTTAATGATAATAATATTGCTGCAGAAGCTGAAAAGGAAAAGAGTCAAGATGTTATAATTGAACTGTTCTGGTATATCAAACGGAAGAGAAATACTGCTTTTGACGACCACTTGATATTTGAAGGTATTATTTTGTCCTTGGAATGTGAAGGTATATATTTTTGGCGTGACAAACGATATTTAGAATCCCAGAAGGTAGCATTGGGATGGATCGATCAAGACCAGAATCGACAACAACAAAGTCCTACACCTATAGTTTCAACCGAGATGCATGAAGAGATCGGAGCTCTTCCAGTAAGTTACGCCAAGTTTATGGATCTCGTGAAACCTTGTGCAAGACTCTTCTGAGTGCCTTCAATGAGGAAAATATAATTCCCGATGGACGAGGTTTACAACCGACCTAAAACAATTTTATGAAATATCAAAGGAGGAAGTTAGTGGAATAACTGCACAGTATATACCATTATTACGAGATGCAATACCAAATCGATGGGGAGTTTCTGTGTGTTCGACTTCGGGTCAAAGATTCTCTATAGGAGATACTACAGTTCCATTTTCTCTCCAATCAGTTAGTAAGCCGGTTACGTATGCATTAGCAATGGCTCGAGAAGGCGAAGACTTTATGGAAGAATGGATCGATGTCGAACCTGCCGGGCAAGTAGTACCGATCTTCTTAAATTTTACTGTTCGTGTGTCCAATCAACATTTCATTATTTGCAAACTCATTGTATTATTTTATACCTCTCTATTATATGTCTCTATCATTAAAATATCATCACAGCCGACCATTCAACACGCAAGATCTAGATCCAGTTACACAAAGACCATTCAATGCTTCTGTCAACAGCGGCGCTATCATGGCTGCCGGTGTATTAGCTAGTGGATATGAGTCAGAAAAGAATATATCATGGCGAGATATTGTAGACGATATTCGTGACAAATGGACTGAATTATGCGGTCACGATATGGAAGCTGGATTTTCCAACGAGACATATGAGTCAGAAAAGGTCACTGCGTACAATAACTTTGCAATTGGTGAGTTAAGTAGATAAAAGTTTCTGTCCTTGTCAATTTTTATATTCGCTGTTCAAGAAAATAGTTCTAATAATGATATTCGCTGTTTTGTTTTTATTTGGTGCATCATATTTAGCTTATAACCTTAAGGGTCGAAAGGGTCTTCCACGTGATGTTGATCTTCAACAGATGTTGGATGTATATCTGGGCTGTTGTTCCATTGAAATGACGACTGAAGCTCTCTCTGTGGCCGCTGCGACGCTTGCGAACGGTATGTCAATGATGTTCTGGACAAAGATTTTCTGTTCCATTTTATTGAGAGAAAAAATCTGTCGAAAATTTATCCCTTTCATCTCTCTCACGACGAGTAAAATTTGCTTTTTTTCCTACTTTCTTCCTTCTTCATTATATAGGTGGGATCTGCCCGATTACGGAAAAGGAAGTATTCCCAGCTAACGTCGTACGATCAGTCTTAGCAGAAACAATGACATGTGGTATGTACGACGGAGCAGGACGATTTATGGTTGAAGTGGGATTACCTGCCAAAAGTGGTGTTAGTGGTGTGCTCATGGTGATGGCTCCTGGTTTATTCGGGTTTGCTACATTTTCACCGCGTCTTAACAAGAAAGGGAATTCTGCGAGAGGTATAGATTTCTGCAAGCGATTGGTGCAATGTTATCGTCTCCATATGTTTGAGCCATTGGCTGGGAACAATGGGGGTAAGATCGACCCCCGCCAAAACGGTTGGAAAGATGAGCAAAAGGAAATTTCGAATCTTGCATGGGCGGCTAGTGTTGGTGACGATGAAGCCACGAAACTTCGTGATATATTTTTGGCCGCAGTCTGTCGGATTGCCGAATCATCCAGTAAAGGTTTAGCTTCAAATAAAGAAAACGTTATCAAAGAAAAATACAAGCAACATTTTGGTGTAGAATTGGATCAGAAATTGTTTGAAGAGATTTCAAAACATGTCCGTGAACATCCGGAAGATTACAAGTACCTAGAACGATTATCACACAAGGCATACATGACAGATGCTATGAAGGAGGTTATCTTCAACGCTATGGTAGAAATTGCTATGTCGGATGGTATAATCGACAAGAACGAAAGAAGAGTAGCCATTCGTGTAGCAGAGGGTAGCCTTGGTATAAATAAAGCAGTTGCCAATCTTCGGATAGATAGATACGAGAAACAAGTGGGCCATCGCTTTGATACCGTGAATAGTACCTCGGATATATACAAGACATGTCATCGTGGCTCTATTCTTGATCATGGCCCCTCTATTCTTGGCTCCATTGATTTTAAGGGCTACAATCTTTATGACGACGACGACGACGACGATGACGACGACGACGATGACGATGACACTAACATTCCATTCGTCCGGGAAGAAATACCAAGTCTACCAAGTCACAGAGGAAAAGAAGAAGCTGCTCTGCTACGGAAAAAAATAAGAAAATTGGGTAAAAAACTGGCAGCAATTGTACATCACCACAAGGCACCACCGGAATGATATGGACATAGAGAGAAAGGTAGAAAGATAGACGATAACAATTAAGTACTACTTGTTGTGAATTAATCCCCATACTATTATGTCATTCATAATAGAATAGAATAGAATAATATAAATATCTAACTTTTGTACTGTTCCGGTATGATGGACTACTATGGCCACATACATACGCACGAACATGCAGCAACCCCGAAGGGCGCCACTAGAATAGAATAGATAAATACTATCATTATTTAATTCATTTCTGTTTTCTTTTTCATAGTTCTTCTTCTTCCTGAATTGAATCGAATATTCCAGGATGATGAGGTTGTCCAGATTCTTCCATCTCATCGTGTAATAATCGATATTCCTCCTCGAATTCTGATGGTGCGATATTGAGTTTCAATACATCCCCTGCAGCAATGTCTCTTGTTGCTATCAATTCAAGTGTTACACCAACATTCGTATCATAGTCTTTATTTGATCGGATCATTAGTCTACAATTATATTCCTCCTCACCGTGACCACCAACACGTCGTACTAAACCTATATTTCCCGATACGGGTAACACTGTGATTTCCGAATACGCAATAAAACGATCCACGGATTCCCATTCTGTATCACTCCCTTGATACTGAATTATAAGTTTTTCATCGTCACGTAAATCAATTAAATGCTGATGATGATCAATTTTTAAATTTTCCCAATAGAATGCGATCGGTCCTAACGGTGTACCACGTATTTGATTACGACTAATAACAAGTCCTAAACTCTTTTCGATGTGTTCACCTTTTTTAATAGAAACTTTTGCTCGTGCATCACTCAATCCAGCATCGAATGGTGCAAGTCGATCTAATTCCATCCAGTTGGATGGTTCTAATATAGTATCAGCACCAGCACCATTATAATGCATATATGATAGGGCGGGTAAAATATTATCCCTCCATGCTGGTAAGCCAACTCCTCCGTAAATTTTAGAACAATGTTTGGATAAATAAAATGGTATCATATTCGACTCGATATAGTCTTCTGTCATAGTTTGTGCCTCTAATCCTCTTCGTTTAAACCAATCCATTTTATCATTATCATTATTATTATTATTATCACTACTACTACTACTACTACTACTGTTCTCATCTAATGATGATGAATCGACCGCGTCTCCATACGATACGTACAATTGTTCTCCAGCAATAATATCTCTTGTGGCACGAAAACCAACTAAATGTGGAACATCATCACCCTTCTTTTGCACGATTTGAACGTATTTAAGATTTGGATTTGGATGATGATTATAAAACGCACCATTTCCCAATAAAACAACATTTAAAGAGCTGTTGCTGCTTTCACTATCACTTTCTTCGCTATCATTCTTATTATTATTGCGTTGGAAACTAAACACATAGTTATCTAACACGGAATGACGAGTATGATAACTTTCAAGTGGGATGAAAAATGGTGTTAATTCGACTAATTCATCAGCCTTGAAGGGACGAGCAGCATAAACTGCCCATGAATCCATACTCGGTGTTAAAAATGTACTACATGCCTGCCATGATGATTGATATTCTTGTGCAGAAACGAAGAATTGTGGTCCTACTGCAACAAGAACAAATAATATCGATATCGACATCGATAAGAATAGCCTTACTGAAGCCGATCTATAACACTGCATGATATTGTCTCTTATCTCCTTCCCTTTGTATCTTTGTGGCTAGGTCGACTGATTAATAGATCGACTGATTGGTAGATCGACGTCTGCTGTATCTTATTTTTATTTATATATGTTGATTTTGTTGCGTAAAAAGTCAAAAGGAAAAAAAAAGGAAAATCGAAGAAAATGATGACTATTGTTGACATTTTACGGTCATTTTCCGCGTCAAATGCCATCGTAAAAATTGACAATATATATTAATTTATGGCTGATGATGGATAGCAAGTTGATGTACTAGTACGGTATTTCTCTCACAACACCTTCATTGGTCATACATTAATATGAAGGAAGGTGGTCTTCTTTAGTGTATTGTCTCCATACAGAGAGGTTTCCTGGTTGACATTGTGTTGTTCTGATTGATGGTGTTAATATAGTTGGCTTATTGATGCAATTTCTAACTGATGCTTACACGTTTGAGAAGGAAGTCTTACATTTAGAGATAATCAGTCTGTAGTATCTAGACCTGACCCATTGCCAATGATATAACGAGAGTTTATAGTATGATTTACAGATTAAGTTACAGGAAGTACTTCAGAATTAGTGTGGTACAGTAAACTTAGTCTTTATTTTTGCAGAAAAAAGGTTTGGAAAAGTAATAATCAAGTTCAATTACGTAAAAAACCATTTTTTCTCACGAAATGACTCGGGGAATTGGCGCAGTTGGTAGCGCGTGTCCTTAGCATGGACAAGGTCGCCGGTTCGATTCCGGCATTCTCCAATTTTTTTCGTGTTCAACTTCGTTTGGAACTACAAGGTACTTATGTAAGAATTTGTTTTTATTTTGCTCTGCTTACCGGACAGCAGTGATCGCGTCATCGTATCCAACTCAACACCCACTCAAAATTTGAAAAGAAAAAAACGTACTTTCAGTTTCAACAGAGCCTATTTATTTAGGAAACAAAATGGATTCTGCAGAGGCAGGAATAACTATGATTGGATAGGAACCACGCGGAAAAGAAATATCGTAATTGCGTTACAACATGTCGACTCGACGTGGTCGCTTGTATCGCGCATGCAATAAAATCATAAAACAAAATAAAAACCTCACCTACTTAAAAAATAATTGTTTTCGACTTCACCGGCCCGAGGAGCTGTAGAAGAAGAATATATCGAAACAAAGAAATTATGATGTACTTTATCGCCAATCCCATTTTTGTTTGATTGCGTACTGTATAAGCACATGCATTCAATGATCAATACGATTGCCTACTAGGGGCGAATGATTTGAAGTATCAATAGATTTTTAGCGAACTATATATTACTTTAGAATAGATAATTGACTTATTTAGTAAATGATATTAAAGTTTAGTAGTGATTACAACTACCTAGATATTTATGCTAGCTGAAGTCCTCGTAGTCCCCGGCGTGTTGATTGTGATGATGTTGCTGCCGTTGGGTCAGTGACGGTCGCTTGCTGGAAGGGTAACCGCGTTGCTGCTAAGACACGTCCGACAAAGTTGGAACCAGTAATGAATTTAACAGCCGTGGCGACCAAGAGGATTCCCTTCATATGCGCACCTGCACCGATTTCAACCTCTTGTGCAACTGACCAGAAGATGTTCTCTGCCTTTGCACCGCCAGTGAGAGTCACTTGGGTGCCCGCGGCTTGCAAAACGTTCTTTGATGTCTTAATGATGAAGACGGAGTTTGGGTCGTTTTGGCCGTCAAAAATGACGTTTTCACTGGTGATTCTAACGTCAATGGTGTAAGTGTAGACACCCGGGGTCAACGTTAAACCACCAATTTCGCCTGCTCCGAGATTGGTGTAAGTAGCGCCAGCGCCGGCGCCTTCGAAGGGGCCAGATGTGACGGGACGTGCTGCGGCGTCGTTGTACGCGGTCAACATATCACTGACAGCCGTGGTCAATTTAGTGCCAGTGGGAGACATGTAGTTTGGAGCATAGGCACTTCCAGTGACCTCGGCAGACGTCGAAAACTCATTCGAACTGTCCATGATCAAGTCAAAACCAGTCATAGCGCTCGCAGCAATAGGTGAGACACCAATGTTGCCGGTAATAACTCCACCAGGTACATTGGTGATACCAGCCTTTGCGAGGATAACAAAGTCTCCGGCAGTTCGAAGGTTGACAGCAGTAGTGGCACCGGCAACACTGACCATGGCGGCCACAGAGAGCAAAAATAGATTCATGTTCATCATTTTAGATTTGGATTTGGATTTGGATTGTGATGGAAGTGGTTGTTGAGGTTTTAGTTTGTTGGGAATATATTTTTGTGAGGATAATATATGTTTGCGATGTTTGCGTAAATGTTCTTGTTTTGGGTAGAAAGTTTACTAAAAACGATTCTATGTTTGTTTTAGTATTTAATACCGCTCAAGCGACTTAAATCGTTCGCCTTCAATTTCGAAATTGCGTGAGCTATTTTTGAAGTACAGTACTACTTAATACTACATAAAGTAAAAACTGATTCCGGCATTCTCCACTTTTTTTTAAACTATCGTACGGCGTTACAACATGTCGATGCATTCTCTTGTGACTGCGCGTTCCATGACGAAAATATCATGCAATAAAATCATAAACAAAAAAACTCACCTAATAATATTTTCGACTTCACCGGCCCGAGGAGCTGTTTGTTTTAGTATTTAATACTGCTCAAGCTAATTCAATCGTTCGACTTCAAGAAATTGCGTAAAGTACTACTTAATACTACATAGGCTAAAAACCGTATTCGACTCGGTACAAATTATACTCATGATTGTATGCGGTTACTCCAGTCAAACATCACTCTTCGTTCGCTTCTTAAGTCGTTTTAATAAATGTACGTAATTGGCCCGAGCTATATAAAAAGTACTTAATACTACTCAAGCTAATTAAATCATTTTTGTTGCTTTTGACTCTTTGGCACGAGCTATTTTGAAGTATTTAATACTACTCAGAGCTAATTTAAAACGTCGCCCGAGCTATTTTAGAAATATTTAATACTACTCAAGCTAATTAAATCGTTTTTGACTCAACTTTTTTTATAACAAGAACATTTACACAAACATCGCAAATATATATTATCCTCACAAAAATATATTCCGAACAAACAAAAACCTCAACAACCACTTTCATCAATCCAAATCTCAAATCTACAAATCTAAAATGATGAACTTGAATCTCTTTTTACTATCTGTGGCCGTCATGGTCAGTGCTATCAAAGGCGCATCCATCAACGTCCAACCCGTCAAACTTGGAAATGCCGCCGGCGACTTCGCTATCCTTGCAAAGACTGGTATCTCCACCGTACCAAAATCGACTGTTACCGGCAACATAGCCGTCTCGCCCATCACTTCGGCCGCTATTACTGGCTTTAGCTTGATCATTGATAGTTCGGACACATTTGCGACGTCTACCCAGGTCGTAGGAAAAGTCAAAGCGTCGGACTACACCGATGGCTCTAATTTGATCACCGCGGTCGGCGAGATGAAGGCTGCGTACAATGACGCCGCAGGACGTGACACCACTGCCACTAATGGCATCGACAACCTAAATCTCGGAGGAGGCGAAATCGGTGGTACAACGTTGACATCGGGTGTCTACACTTTCGATGTAGATGTTCTCATCACCAATGGTGACCTCACCTTCAGTGGAAACGCAACGGATGTCTTCATCATTCAGACATCGAAGAATGTTAAGCAAGCCGGGAGCACCAGTGTGATTCTTAGTGGCGGTGCAAAGGCTGAAAATATCTTCTGGCAGGTTGCCCAAGAGGTTGTTGTCGCCGCAGGTTCGCATATGGAGGGTGTCATCTTGTGCCAGACAGGTGTAAAATTCATTACTGGTTCATCTTTGAACGGTCGTATCTTCTCACAGACGGCAGTCACCCTCCAAATGGCGACCATCACTCAGACACCATACACACAAACACGACGGGGACTACGGGGGCTACAGGTAGCATAATCATCTCTAGTTACAATTATTATTAAATCTTTTATGTCTTTAGTATAGTCAATTGTTAGTCTTAATCATCGATATGTATACAATACGCATTCAAAGAAGAGGGGATTCGAGATGGCGACAAAGTACCCTATATTTTCTTCAATGTTGTCTTCGTTGGTGGTCGCGTCTTTGTATTACCATAAGATTACTGACGAATCGTAGTGTTAGCCTAATTAGGAAATAAAATGGGTTCTCCAGGCTAGGGGCAAATGCAACTGGGAAAAGAAGGAGATGAATAAATCGTCGTCGCGTTCTTCGCGTCCTCGTATTACGCTACTAGTCTACAGTACTAGTAGTACTCACGTCCTCGTAATGTAGGCTTTTTTCTGTTCTCTATACCAGGTATTTACTAGCTCGGAAATGATAAGAAAAATTTACTGATGATAAACATAGATTCTTTAATTATTTTAATATACTAGCTATGAATAATAGTATTCATAAGCTATATATTTTATTCTTTATTTATTTTAAGGTAATTGTATTTCACCACGATTGTATAAATCCATAATATCATTTACACATTCATGTCCACAACCAGCATCTTGAACGTAACAACTTTTGGAGGATAATTCACCTTGATATCTACCCTCCGAACTACAGGGAAAAACTGTTCTTTCGTCCTGTTCGCAATGTATCTCCGCTAATCTCTGTAATTTATTGATGAGGATCCTACGTTCGTGTACAATAGTTGGACCAAGTAATTGTATGGTCCGATCTAATGATTCATTGACAGCATAATAGAGTAAATAATCTGTTTGATAGTTAATATATAATTCTTCTGAATTTAAATATTTTCGTAGTGTTGGATGGATTACTGGTGATTTGATTTTGGAACATTTATGATGCCCTCCACCATCATCGTAGACAACTCCATCTGCATCAGCTTTACTACCATCTTTTTTGTTCTTAGAAGGTGATTTTTTGGCACTTAATACGATAACATCAGTGGGGTGTAAGTTCCATAATAATGTCATCACTGCTAAACTTTCTGATAATCGTTCTGTTACACCAATAAAGTCATATTGATCTATAATTAATCTTTTAATTTGTTCTGATACTCTGTAGTAGCCGCCTCCGTTATTTTTACTTTTACGGATTTTCTCTCCATAATGGAGTGTTGAACCAGTTAAATAATTCGTTTGTTTATTACGATTTTTCGCTAGACCCTGTACTAATATCTTTGTTTTATTGGGTGACATATGATTGCGTGAGACACGAAAAAAGAAGACGTGTGACAAATCACGTTTCCTGGGATGTCGAACTAAGGTCCATAATAAGGAATCGGTATGTCGACGTTGACGATAATCATGTATTTTTTGTTCCGCAAATTCATGTCGATTCCAATGACTACAAACCACTGGTTCTGGTTCTGGTGATGTAGGATCGTTATCGTCGTCGATGCTGGTCTTATTATTATCATTAGCATTACTATAATGATTGCTGTTTTTGTTATTATATTTACGATCAGCAACTTTTATACATTGTAATAGGAAAAATAAAACAAGGAAAAGAAAAAAATTAATTATGGTTAGAATATGCATCTACAGTAATTATTTGAAGTGATAAGATGATCGATCCATTGTAATCAACAACAAATAATAATACACGACATGAGATGATATTTACCATTATGTGCAATCTGAACATTAATACCTTCCGCTGTACTACTTCCAGTCTTATGAGATTTTATATATATAATACCATTCAAAATAACATTTTGTCGTCCTAATTTAGTACTAGATGGATAAAATATGTTGGGATCATCCTTTGACTTGTTTATTGGATGACACCAATCATAGTAATTATTATTATCATCATCTTGTGTTTGTGTCGTATTCGTATTTACTATTATATTATCCCATGTCCTTGATGTAGTATTCACATATGGCTCCCACCAATGTGTACGATTTGGATCTTCATCGGTCCATAGTAATGACGATGATGACGACGATGATGATGATGATGATGATGATGATGACGTCGTTATCGCAGGTAACGACGCTTCTTCTTCTTCCTCATCGTCGTCATCATCGTCATCATCGTCATCATCGTCATCATCATCGTCATCATCATCGTCGTCATCATCGTCATCGTCATCGTCATCGTCATCCTCCTCGTTATTGTTATTGTTACTGTTACTGCTACTGTTACTGCTACTGTTGATGTTGATGTGTGGTATTCCTGTTATTGTATCGTCATCGTTGTCATCGTCGAAATCATATTGTTGAATATATGTAAAATAGTTGGATGATACTATCACATACACAATCATAGATGGTAATAATATTCCTAAGAAAACCCGATTCGAACAACAGTACGAGTAATGTCGTCGTCGTTCTTGTCGTCGTTCTTGTTGTTGTTTTTCTAATAATGGTGGTGCGATCGTCATTATTTCTTTTCTAACATAGAATATACAGTAGTAGCAAAGGACTTTGCACAGACCGACCCGACCTACCTACCTACCTACTGATATTGGTTCAGATTATTCCAGAAAGGACATGGACTACTGACCACACACGATTTCTTGCCAATATATAATAAACCGACGATGCTGCTGATATGATCTACTGTACAGTTGCGCTGAAGAAGTCTAACCTAGTATAGTATCATGATGAAGATGAAATACAAGTTTTAAAACGGTACTGTAGGTGCGGTGCGTACAGATTGATTCAAACGAAAAAGAAAAAATAATGACGTCCTAATAAAACAAAAATGAAACAAGTGCATATTCTGGAGAATGCCGGAATCGAACCGGCGACCTTGTCCATGCTAAGGACACGCGCTGCCAACTGCGCCAATTCCCCGAAGTATTTCTTATAATTTTCCCAAATTTTAAAGGCTATTATATATCTTTTCTTATATTTTACCGCAATAGGTATGAACATGTTTTTATACCAGACTTCTAACTACTGTAGTACAATGTACTGCTGTGGTAGTAAGTTACCTTGTACTGTACATCTTAAAAAACTATTGTAATGCCAATGTCATAAGTGTCAGGTCTGGACACCACAGATGAATTTCTCCCTTTTGTTTTGGGGTGCTTTTTTTCTCAGGGGTGTTTCTCCCTCAAAAAATGGACTTAATGCTTAGTGGCAATCAATCAATTAATCAAATGTTTTGTACAAGAGAAATCTTCAATACAGTACCATCTATACAAAACCCAATGCCAAAGAATGCTTTAGAAGATCTAACTAGCTGTCTGCACTACAGTGACAATTGGGATCCTCTCAATAATGAAAATTGGGATGATATTTATGATGATCCTAAAGCTGTGGCAGATCCATCTACTGCAATACATAGAGTAAAGCATGGCCAGTTAGAAGATTGCTATATTAAGGTATGTAACGTGGTTGTTGGTGTTGTTGTTATTGTGTTTTGAATTGATTACTAAATTGTATTCCTTCCTTCCTTCCTTCCTTCCTTCCTTCCTTCCTTCCTTCCTTCTTCTTACAAGCATAGGCAATACTGTGTCAACCCTGGAAATTGGATTATAACTGATGAGAGTTGCATTACAGGATGGTATCATAGTGCCATAACCATTGGTCCTGAACCAAAACCCATTCGAATTGGTGCTACTCTTCATACTGTCTGTATTACTGAAGGTCCTCTAAGTTCATACAAGTTGTATGCTAGAGAGTGGATGGTGGTAAAGCTGATCAAGATGTCAACATGAAGCTAAGTATGATCTGTTTAATACTGAATCCCATTTACATGGATGGTGTCCCAAGTTAGCAGCCCGTTATTTCAATATGAATATTAATAATGCCTACAAAATCCACTGCTATCTGTTTAAGAAACAAGTTGTAATGCCCTTAAAATAGTGCATCCATAGTTTGACCCATTCCCTACTTCAAAGAGGCGCTCCTATGAGGAAGAGAGGGTATGGATCTACACCTAACCCAACCAAGGATATCACTACTTCTTCTTCTTCTGTTGATGGAAGAAAAGTAAGGACTGATTCAGATCGACAACCATTTACATCCCCTACTGCAACAGCAAGGGGTACACCTCAAACACCAGTTTTGGGTGTCAGTGCTAGGGCTCTCCATTATTGACAAGTTGCTTTTAAACATCTGAAGAACTACCAGTCGGGGAGGAATCATATACCTGTACCAGTTGTTGTTAGGGGAAAAAGGGCTACATCTTACTGCAAGTACAAGAACTGTCCTGGTTTGAATTCTGCAGCAAAGAGACCAAGAACCTTTAAGTCAACAAAGTATGTGTGTGAGCAGTGTACTATGGAGAAGGGATCCAATTTTTGGCTATGTAATTCAACCAAGGAGGTGGATGGAATCTTGGTGAAAGTAGTTGATTGTCATATAGCATACCATGTAGACATGAACTTGTATACGACAACAGCTCCTCCTGTTGTTACTACTGAATGTAGTGTTGTTTCTGATTTAACAGATGAATAGATATTCCACCAGGTAATATATTGCCTCTGTTTGATGGGGATCTTATAGGTTATCTTCTTTTTTATTGGAGTTGAATACAACACCTTGTACCATTAGAATGTATATGTGCACTCGTACATTTCCCATTATCAATCTTAATTCGAACAAAAACACCTGTATTTTGCGAGTACTAATTTAGCTCTGTTTATGGTATAAGTACTCAAATTCCTTTGTCTGACTTCCATTAATCTTTCATGGACCACTACTTTACATCCTGGTGGTGCCAGTGGTGTTTTGTTGAAGTCAAAGTTACCCCATACTTGTTGGTATGCAGATAATTTTGGATTGATTTGGGATGGTTATCACATATTTATTGTCATTACAGCCTGTTTTATTAGTCTATCCCATTGTTTCGCTGGGAAGCTACTGTCTGTTCCATACAGTATGGCAATGAAGTGATCTTAAAGGTTTGGACTACTCTTCCAGCATGGTTGAGTTGATGATCTCCTGGCGATGCTATTTGGAAGTCCATCCTTTCTTTTCAATTTCTTCTATTATTAATTCCTCAGAGGTTTCATTGTCCAGCCGATGTAGTATTAGATTGATTCCTGCTTTTTGAAGGTCTTCATATAGCATAGTTCATTATACCCTTGTACTAGTGAAGCTGTCTTTCCATTCTTTATTCCAACTGCATTGATGGTATTTGAATCAAAATCATACATTACTAGTACATATGAATTTCCTTGTCCAGATGTAATGGAGAACTAACCTGGTAGACCTGTTGCTATAATTCCTTTCAATTCTTTGAATGCTATTGTTGTTACACCTACATAGTGTTTTTGATTTATTATGTGTCTGGGCGATCTAATTGTGGTTCCTTTTCTAATTCCTTATTCATAATGTCATCAATGGTTGGTTTGATTGTTGATCGAATGCCTTTTCTAATCATTTACTGAATATTTACATGTGTCCCATGGTTGTTGATATTGATTTGGGTAGAAGGTGTTTCCTAATTGCTTTGCTTGTCGGTCAACAATGGCTTGGCAGAGTGTTTTTACCGGTAGGGATTGAGATATGCCATCAATTTTGCTATTGATGGTTGAAGGTATGCACTGGTACTGGTGTAAGTTCTTGTGCTAATAGATTTACCTTTTTGTGATGTTTGATTGGGATGATCCACAGTGTTAATATTTTATCTCTAATTCCTTTCAAAATAATTTTATCATCTTTTGTTACTACAATATTATCTTTTGTTAAATTAGCACTGGTATGGATAGTATTAGCGGTTGTTCCATTTCATTGAAGTGGTAAGCTGTCTGTGCTTTTGTTGATAGTTCTGGTATATCTAGTTGTGTTGTTTCCACTGAATTCATAGAGTAGTTGTTTGCACATATTACTTGTATTTCATTGTGGCTATTCTATTTTTGTCTTTGTTTGGTAAGAAATGCCCTGTAGCGGCTGAATCTGCTACTGTACCAATGTATATACACATCATTCTCTAGTATTGTTGCTAGTGTTGTAGTCTATTACGCAAGGAATGACATTGTGATATTGGTCAAATTGTTTCATTTTTATTCTTATTTTTTGGTGCTATTTCAATCATTTTGTCATTCCTCCAACTGTTTTATGTCCTGAGGTGTAGGTTCCAAGTGGATCCACCCATTGTGTTGGTGGCTGTTACTTCCTTTTTGTGGTTGGCTAGATCCTTGAAGTATGTACATGTCATGCTTGTATGTTTTATATCAAAGCCACATGTCCAACAGTTATTATTGTCATTGTCCCATCTCTGAGTTGTTCCAGTACCTCCATCATTATTTCGAGGGAAGCAATGGACCCATTGACAGAGATACAATTTCACCTGAAAGGCAGAACAATAACAAGAGATTTCAAACAATCAGTGAGAGAGCTACTATCACTTCCAAACCTACAGCAATTTTACTATGACAAATATGGATGGAGTGACACCATCTTCGATACAGTGGACTGGGACATTTTTCGACCAGTGTATAAGAAGTACATTGCAAAGAATGGAATACAATGGATGCACAAGTTCTGCAGCGGGAAACTCCGTACAGGAAAAAGAGTACAGGAAAGGGACCAATTTCACAACAGGCGCTGCGCTTCTTGCTTGGATCCAGTGGAGGATGATGATCACATCTTCACCTGTGTGAAAAGGAAGGCCCATTGTAGAAACATAATCAACCAGATAAAGACACTACGGAAGTCAGTCGGTGTGAAGTTATGTGACATACTGCAGGAAGGGATTATGGCCTACTTCTTGGGGAGTGCATGACAAATACAATGCTTAGAATATGAGGTAGGGAAGGAATGGAAAAATATGATCTACTCATTGATGAACAATTGATGATAGGTTGGGACAACCTGCTACGAGGGAAATTCAAGAAGCAGTGGAGGATATATCAGAAGGCTTATGTTAACAGAGTACGACTGAAGCACCCAAGAGTACATGCAGAGAAAAGGAGGAATAGGAAAAGGGATAACGAAAAGGACAAAGGTAAAAGGAAAAACAAAACAGAGGCATTTCACTCCTTCTTCCAGGCCATAGTTCCATCTATAAAGGATATATGGATATATGGAAAGACAGGTGCATCGACCGGAACACACCAGTCATAGGAGGAAGAATAGTGGCAGAATATGACTCACTCACAAAGAAAGTAACACATTTATATACACTGCGTGAAATGGTACTACCAGAGGATGAGATCAAGATCTACAACAAAACATTGAAAATAAGACTGGAGGCAACAAACCAGCAACTAGAGAAATGGATAAACAGGTGGAGACCAGTAATCGATCATAGCATGAAGAGAGTCAAAGAACTGGCTCAATCAAAAAGCGTACCAATCTGGAGGCATTATACTGCTGATAAGCCGGCAAAGACAAAAGTGATCAGGCATATATCCACAAGGAAGCACGACCTCCCTAAGAGAATGTCAAACAACCCACTGACTAATGTATTCTCCAGAGCCAAACCAAATCGGTCGAGCAGCAAGGCGCCTACCCCAATACTGAAGCAGAAATACAAGTTTACAGTATACTCACTTGAATGCTTACAAACTTAGGGAAAAAGAGATCGACCAGCAGAGTTCATCAGGTACTAGACGTAGAGGACCAGTCCATAGATGACAGATTCGGTGATATCCCTACTTAAATATGTACTATTAATATAGATTAATCATAGGCGGGTCGGCTGTTGACTTACTTGTCTTTCTAAGACAGTGAGGAGCAGCGCGGCAGCTTTTAAATAGCAAGTTATATATTTCGAGGGAAGCTGTTGCTTCCTAATGATCTGTATCCTCCGCGACCTCTTCCTCCACTGCCACTGCCACTGCCACTGCCACTGCCACTGCCACTGCCACTGCCACTTTCAAGTCTGTTGATTTTATCTGTCAGAGCCTTGATTGTCGCTGCAGTTGTGTCTTGGAGAGGCTGTTGTTGTGGTTGTTTTTCCATTAGTGCAGCACATAGCTGTGCTGTTTGTTTCTCAAGGTGATCAATCCTATCATTTGCATCGACTGTTGCTTGTGCTAAGATGCATTGATTTCCTTTGTTTTGATCCACTTGTTCTTTTACTGTATTGGTTATTCCAATGTATTGCTCTTGTTGTGATTAATTGCCCTAGTGAACTGGGATTTGAATTTTTTCCATGTTTTGTCAGTTCTTGGTAGTTGTTTCCATGCTTTGATGCCTAATGTTAAATCAATGTGCTCCTTGAACTGATTGAGTCCATGTCGAATGAGCGTTTCATCATCCATGGTTTGATTCAATGATTTAAGTGTATTTTTTGCATCTTGTACTTGTTTGTAGCACACTTGGGGTTCTTCTTTCGGGTCATAGTCTTGCTTAAGTATCTTGTGCAGTACTGTCACCTGATCTGCCACATCTTCCGCCTAGACATATTGGTCCATTAGATGATCAAATAATTCAATTGCAGTGTATCCAACAATGCCTCCATTGTCATCCTGTAATTCTAAGAAGTGGTGATCTTTGAATGCAAACATGATCATTTTCTTTGTTGCTGCTTGGGCTAGCTTGTTTCTTTTCCATGCTAATTTTACGCTGTCCTGTGTATTTCTAGCACGTTGTGTGTTGTTGGTTGGTGGAATAATTTGTGATGTGACCTAGCACTTTTTAAGCCAGTCACTGTTGCCCCATATGATGTATGAGTGACCATGGTCATGAGTTTGTGCGTCAGCACACACTCTTGTCTGTAACTGTCAACTGATTTCTCTCCTGGCTTTAGTAATACAAATTAGAGTTGGTGGACTGTTGTTACGGGTGATGTCAATTAACAGCTTTCTTCATGCTATAAGGTATTTTGCGCATATTTTCACTAGTAAAAAATACGCTATAATTTTCACGAAAAAAAGACACGAAAAAAAGATGAAAAACTTGGAGTAAAGCTTAAGAGACGAAAATTTAGACAAAAATAACAAAGATTTGACTCATGTCTTTACTGTTAGTCCCGCTTGCTAGTGATTCCAGGATCTTATCACAAACATACCGGTATCCCTCCCAAAATGGAATTATTATCCAATTCATTAGTTTTGAGCACTATTTTGCTTACCATTAGCATCGGCATGACCACAAAATTGCTGACCTCAAAATTGTTGAGTAGACCCTGTAAGAGATGTTATGCCATTGTCAAGTCTTGGGGGATTTTTCATGTTCGTCCTGGATTGAGGATGGAGTGACGGCACATAAGTCGAATCCTAAAAATGAAAACCAGATTCAATTTTCTTTTGAGTCAATTGATTCAAGCGCGCCGAAGAATCATTATGGATGTTAAAAGACCTCATCTTACATCTACCAAGTTGCAATACATGGCACATGATACACATGAAACACAAGCTACTGCTATACTACACCCTGATGAAAACAAACCACCCTTCAAGCAAAATTGGAATTATTGCTCACTAATAGAAAAGTTGAATCTTCCTGCTTTAAATTCAAGCCCTGACATTTGCTTTGCCGTCCATCAATGTACACAATGGTGTCCAAATACCTGACAATCACATGATTCAGTCCTTACACAAATAGGAAAATACTTGGAAGAAGCTGCAACCAAAGGTATAGCATTAGCATTCTGACCCAATGGAAATTATTCCTTTCATGCCATGTGCGACGCAGACTTAGACTTTGTATTTTGTCCGCACATGGTGCAAAGCAAACGCCAACACAAGAAGTTCTTATCTAAACAGAACTGGCTCTGTGATAATGTACAGCCTCATGCCAATAATTTGGCATTACAAGGTGCAAACTGATGTTGCTTTGAGTGCATGCAAAGCGGAACATACTGCACTCAGCCAATGTGCTTGCTTACTGATTCCACTATGATCTTTAGTAGAAAACATCTATGGAATTTACATACTGGCTGATGGTTCTTTATCCCTATGCAACAGTATTTCACTTCTTTTGCCATATTACATAAGCCTCTCTGCTAGAATTGACTAGTTTTCAGCCATAGATATTCAGTCAGAGGAAGTGTCACAGCAGCCTGACCTTCCTCCATAAGCGCTTCAAGACCTCTCAGCCACCAGTTGAGATAGGTTGACTTTCTCATCCAGTCACTTTAGCTTCAGCAGTAAAAAAAGGGATTCATCTCTCATCATTTAGTCACAGTATCTTTACACATCATTTCTTTCTTCGTAGACTAGTGTTTGCATCACGTCACGTCTCATGATTTTAGAAATCATCACCATAGAATGAGCGTTGTTCCCCTGCAGTGTACTGTACAGAACCGCCAACAGTAAGCATCATACACTTCTTCCTCCTTTAAATCTTCAAGTATCACCCCTTCCCAAAAATTAACCAGGCTGCATGTATCCTTGGTCGATGGAAGGTGTTAGTGAGAGGACACAGTAGGGAAAATTTGACAGAAATAATAATGCAATAGTTACGCGAGAACTACGATGACACGAATAAACGACACGATAACCTCCCTTTCCAATAGTTCCCATCCATTCCCATTTACCCATGCCCCTCGGAGGCATTATGAAATCCTATGTTGAAGCTGAAAATACGAATTTTAGTGATATTACGCTTTCTGATTGATATTTTCGTATACATCGACGCGACTACCACGACGTCATCGACGCGACTACCACGACGTAGCGATGTAGACCTGAAACATCGTACGAGATCTCCAATTCCTATGCCCCTGGAGTTTTTTGTTTGAGAGCGCATTAGTTGTATCGACGTAGCGACTACGTCGAAGACGACGCTTGTACGTGAATACGACGACACGAATACTGCTTGGATTTTTGAGTAATGATAAGCCCTGGAGAACCTATTCTTCTTTGCTTCGTTCTATCCTTTGTTTTTATTGAAGCTAAACGTACAATTTTAAAGGTTTTTTTTGATTTTACTTAAGTTCTGCTGAACCTGAAATTACGGTTTTTGTCCGTCACGTACAGGTTTTTTGTTTTTAAATTGTCGTTATACATTGTAAGTCGACGCGACTACGTATGTAATACTAAAAAGCTGAATTGATTCATCCCTTCTTAGGCACTATTAATTTTATCATATTTTTATTTTTAATATATCAATTGTTAAATTTTAATGACTCATTCGTGAATAATTATGTTATATAACTTGTATATATATTGAAAATAATGGTATACTTAATTTTTTCTACGTTTAAAAGACGGGGAAACTAATTTTGAAAACCTGTCAACAGATTATTAGCTATTAAAAAAATAAAAGGAGATTTTGAAAGTTTTCGAATCACTCTCCGTGCTTTTGCGCTTGTTAATTTTCAATTTTCAAACCATAGCCTGCGCAAAATCCGGTGCACGGAGGAAGTAGAGAATTGTTATTCCAAAACCACATCCTTACCCGTTATCATTAAAGTTGTTGATTAATTTGTTCTACAAATTTCACAGTCCATCAGAGAGACGATCACAGTGCAAAACCAAATACATTATTGTATTCATAATCGTCCCGCATAATCACAAAGAGTAGAAGAAAAAAATAGGGCGACAACAAGATAAGAAGAGAGCAAGATAAGGAGAGATGTTCATCCCAACTTTTTTTAGGCCCCGCCGTGATGAAGACGACAGAAAGCAACGTCATGAAGGCGAGGATGATGATGACGACGACGATGATGATGATGATGATCATCAACAACAAGAATATCGATCGCGTTGTACTGGAAGAAGTAATTCGCTGCTGTTTCTTTTATCGCTGTTTTTAACAGGAGTGGTTCTTGGATCAGGTTTCTTTCTTGCCAATATCCTTTCTACCAGTAAATTTTTTCGTTCTATTGAAAATATTCGTCCCATTACAACTGATACCATCAACACTAATATTAATACCATCACTAACACTAATACTAATAGTAATACTAATACTAACAGCAACAGCAGCGATAATTTGTCCACAACCACCACCACAAAAGATTTGTTTTTGTTCGTCAAAGAAATCTACCGACAGTTGTTACGAAGATATACTGCTACAACAAAAGCTGTCGACGGCATCGGTAGTGTCCATGAATATGAATACGATGGTGTCAATGCTGACGGCAACTATAGGAAGGACGATAGATTAGAACGCGAACTAAAGAGTTCAAAGGAGGGTTCGAATAGCATTAAAAGCGCAAAGAGTGAAGGGACGGGCAAAGGGAAGGGCAAGGGCAAAGGAGACGGAGGCGGAACCGAAAACGAAAAGAGTTCAAAGGAGGGTTCGAATAGCATCAAAAGCGCAAAGAGTGAAGGGATGGGAAAAGGCAAGGGTGAAAGAGACGGAGGCGGAAACGGAAACGAAAAGAGTTCAAAGAAGGATTCGAATAGCATCAAAAGTGCAAAGAGTGAAGGACCGGGTGAAAGAGACGGAGGCGGAAACGAAAAGAGTTCAAAGAAGGGTTCGAATAACATCAAAAGCGCAGAGAGTGAAGGGACGGGTGATAGAGACGGAGGCGGAAACGAAAAGAGTTCAAAGAAGGGTTCGAATAACATCAAAAGCGCAAAGAGCAACAAAAGCGGGAAGAAAAAAGGCAAAGGCGAAGGGAATAAAATGAGTCAAAGAAAGAATTCGAAGAGCAACAAAAGCGGGAAGAAAAAAGGCAAAGGCGAAGGGAATAGAATGAGTCAAAGAATGAACAATCGATCTCCCACTATGTCGCCAGTATCTTTCCCGACTCGACCCCCTACAACAAATCCGACTGAAGCAATGTTGTCGCATTCTACGTTATCTCCGACCGGTAATCCATCAGGCGAAGGGAATAAAATGAGTCAAAGAAAGAAGACTCGATCTCCCACTATGTCGCCAGTATCTTTCCCGACTCGATCCCCTACAACAAATCCGACTGAAGCAGTGTTATCGCCTTTTACGTTATCTCCGACCGGTAATCCATCATCTGCACCTATCGATAATCCTATCATAGATTCAGATTCTGTACCTACTGCATCGCCCACATCGCCTCCAATATCTTCACTATGCGATGACCGTGAAAAATGCGAAGACTGTAAAACTTTCCGTTTCAATAATAACCAAGACAAGGACT
This sequence comes from Fragilariopsis cylindrus CCMP1102, assembly GCA_900095095.1. Taxonomy (NCBI): domain Eukaryota; phylum Bacillariophyta; class Bacillariophyceae; order Bacillariales; family Bacillariaceae; genus Fragilariopsis; species Fragilariopsis cylindrus. Next base: position 68,988 of record FMBT01000332.1, on the reverse strand, counting down.
GTGCTACCTGGGTTTCGGCAGACCCTGGCAAGCGATGCAAGAAAAATGACCGTATTACAGGAAAAGCTGTCAGATTCTTCTGTCCTGTCGAATGCGAAAAAAGATGCATCCCAGAAGGGTAAGAAACCATGCAGCTATGAGCTCCACTGCCTTTTTATCCTTCGTGCGTCAATTCATGTTCTAATTTTGTTGTTGTTGTTGCTCCCTCCTGTGTTATTTTTGCTGTTTTCTACAGAAGTGAAACAGTGCTTGAAATCATCATCGTTGATCCAGATAACTTCTCATCTCTTCTAGGATATTTTTCTCAAGCAGATCTTGTTGAAACACTCAGCAATGGCCAAGGAATCACTCTATTTGCCCCTACCAATGATGCATTTAAAACTCTTACTGAAGCTGCATCTGATGTTGAAGTAAACTTGAAAACTGAAGAATGGCAAAATCACCTGGAAGATCTATTGTACCATCATGTCCTTCCTACAGTTGTTCCTTCCTCAGATATCACGGATGGCCTTAGTGTCACTACTCTTAGCGAAGATGACATTTACTTCACTGTATCGATTACTAAAGGTGGTGGTACTGGTATGTTTGTTAATACAGATGCAGAAGTTGTTGAGGCTGATATTGATGCCATAAACGGTATCATCCATGCTATTGACGATGTTATTCTTCCATCTTGGTTTAGCAACAGTATTATGAAACTTGCCGAGGGGACCTCTGATCTATCAACTTTGGTTGATTTAGTTGTTCAAGCTGGATTTAGTGGGACTTTATCAGAAGCCGGTCCCTATACTGTATTTGCACCAACAAATGCAGCTTTTCTGGACTCACTTTTTGGAGGTGGAACTTCCATATCTGCTGATCGACTTTCATCTATTCTCTCCTACCATATTCTGAAAGGTATATATGCTGACACCGACCTACGAGATGGCCTTATTTTGACCACATTACAAGGAGAGAAATTAACATTTAAAAGTACAAAGGAGAATGGAGAATTTGTCAATGACAAAAGGATCATTATTCCAAACATTCTTGCCAACAATGGAATTATTCACATTATTGATGGAGTTTTGATCCCAGAAGGGTAAGAAACTACTATGCAGCAATATGATGCACTGCCTTTTTGCTTGTTCCTTTGTTTTTTATTTTTCGTGCTTCAATACGTGGACTAATTCTGTTGTTGTTGTTACTCCCTTCTGTGTGATTTTTTACTGTTATTTACAGAAGTATTCCCATGCCTACGACTGACTCCGACAGCATCACTTCTTTTCCAACTAGCAAAACAGCTCCTTCGCCAGCCCCTCAGGCATCTAATCTTGCAATAGACCAAAGTGTAGCTCCATCCATAGACTGTACTGACGACGATAAATATCGATTCAAAAATAAGCAGAAGAAAAATTGTGCAGTCTGGGTAGCTGCAAAACCTGACAGACGTTGCAAAAAAAAGGATAAGGATTCACCAAAGATCAAGTTCTTTTGTCCTGCTACATGCTTAAAGAAATGTCAGGTTATTCCTAGTCTGGATCCGAGCGGCGCACCGAGTTCTGTCCCAAGTGCTGGCCCAAGTACTGCTCCTAGTTCCAGACCGAGCTTCGGGCCCAGTCTTTCACCAAGTTCTCTTCCGAGTTCTGTTCCAAGTCTTGACCCAAGTGCAGGTCCCAGTCTTTCACCAAGTTCTGTTCCTAGTCTTTCACCTAGCTCTGATCCGAGTGGTGCACCGAGTTCTGTCCCTAGTTTGGACCCCAGCTCCATTCCAAGTTCCATTCCGAGTGCCATTCCGAGTGCTAATCCGAGCGGGGAGCCAAGTAATTTGCCCAGCTCTCTTCCAAGTGTAGTTCCAAGTGGTGGTCCTAGTTCTGATCCGAGCGGTCTTCCAAGTGTAGTTCCAAGTGGTGGTCCTAGTTCTGATCCGAGCGGTCTTCCAAGTGGTGGTCCTAGTTCTGCTCCAAGTCTTGACCCCAGTTCTGCTCCAAGTCTTGACCCAAGCGCAGGTCCCAGTCTTTCACCAAGTAGCTTGCCCAGTTTGGAACCAAGTGTATTGCCAAGTGCTGCACCCAGTTCCATCCCAAGTCTTGATCCGAGCGCTGCCCCTAGCCTTGCTCCCAGTGAGGTTCCTAGTTCTGATCCTAGTGCAGATCCAAGCGCAGCACCGAGTGTTGATCCGAGTGCTTCTCCTAGCTCTGCTCCTAGTCTGGATCCGAGCGACGCACCGAGTTCTGTCCCAAGTGCTGGCCCAAGTACTGCTCCTAGTTCCAGACCGAGCTTCGGGCCCAGTCTTTCACCAAGTTCTCTTCCGAGTTCTGTTCCAAGTCTTGACCCAAGTGCAGGTCCCAGTCTTTCACCAAGTTCTATTCCTAGTCTTTCACCTAGCTCTGATCCGAGTGGTGCACCGAGTTCTGTCCCTAGTTTGGACCCCAGCTCCATTCCAAGTTCCATTCCGAGTGCCATTCCGAGTGCTAATCCGAGCGGGGAGCCAAGTAATTTGCCCAGCTCTCTTCCAAGTGTAGTTCCAAGTGGTGGTCCTAGTTCTGATCCGAGCGGTCTTCCAAGTGTAGTTCCAAGTGGTGGTCCTAGTTCTGATCCGAGCGGTCTTCCAAGTGGTGGTCCTAGTTCTGCTCCAAGTCTTGACCCCAGTTCTGCTCCAAGTCTTGACCCAAGCGCAGGTCCCAGTCTTTCACCAAGTAGCTTGCCCAGTTTGGAACCAAGTGTATTGCCAAGTGCTGCACCCAGTTCCATCCCAAGTCTTGATCCGAGCGCTGCCCCTAGCCTTGCTCCCAGTGAGGTTCCTAGTTCTGATCCTAGTGCAGATCCAAGCGCAGCACCGAGTGTTGATCCGAGTGCTTCTCCTAGCTCTGCTCCTAGTCTGGATCCGAGCGACGCACCGAGTTCTGTCCCAAGTGCTGGCCCAAGTACTGCTCCTAGTTCCAGACCGAGCTTCGGGCCCAGTCTTTCACCAAGTTCTCTTCCGAGTTCTGTTCCAAGTCTTGACCCAAGTGCAGGTCCCAGTCTTTCACCAAGTTCTGTTCCTAGTCTTTCACCTAGCTCTGATCCGAGTGGTGCACCGAGTTCTGTCCCTAGTTTGGACCCCAGCTCCATTCCAAGTTCCATTCCGAGTGCCATTCCGAGTGCTAATCCGAGCGGGGAGCCAAGTAATTTGCCCAGCTCTCTTCCAAGTGTAGTTCCAAGTGGTGGTCCTAGTTCTGATCCGAGCGGTCTTCCAAGTGTAGTTCCAAGTGGTGGTCCTAGTTCTGATCCGAGCGGTCTTCCAAGTGGTGGTCCTAGTTCTGCTCCAAGTCTTGACCCCAGTTCTGCTCCAAGTCTTGACCCAAGCGCAGGTCCCAGTCTTTCACCAAGTAGCTTGCCCAGTTTGGAACCAAGTGTATTGCCAAGTGCTGCACCCAGTTCCATCCCAAGTCTTGATCCGAGCGCTGCCCCTAGCCTTGCTCCCAGTGAGGTTCCTAGTTCTGATCCTAGTGCAGATCCAAGCGCAGCACCGAGTGTTGATCCGAGTGCTTCTCCTAGCTCTGCTCCTAGTCTGGATCCGAGCGACGCACCGAGTTCTGTCCCAAGTGCTGGCCCAAGTACTGCTCCTAGTTCCAGACCGAGCTTCGGGCCCAGTCTTTCACCAAGTTCTCTTCCGAGTTCTGTTCCAAGTCTTGACCCAAGTGCAGGTCCCAGTCTTTCACCAAGTTCTGTTCCTAGTCTTTCACCTAGCTCTGATCCGAGTGGTGCACCGAGTTCTGTCCCTAGTTTGGACCCCAGCTCCATTCCAAGTTCCATTCCGAGTGCCATTCCGAGTGCTAATCCGAGCGGGGAGCCAAGTAATTTGCCCAGCTCTCTTCCAAGTGTAGTTCCAAGTGGTGGTCCTAGTTCTGATCCGAGCGGTCTTCCAAGTGTAGTTCCAAGTGGTGGTCCTAGTTCTGATCCGAGCGGTCTTCCAAGTGGTGGTCCTAGTTCTGCTCCAAGTCTTGACCCCAGTTCTGCTCCAAGTCTTGACCCAAGCGCAGGTCCCAGTCTTTCACCAAGTAGCTTGCCCAGTTTGGAACCAAGTGTATTGCCAAGTGCTGCACCCAGTTCCATCCCAAGTCTTGATCCGAGCGCTGCCCCTAGCCTTGCTCCCAGTGAGGTTCCTAGTTCTGATCCTAGTGCAGATCCAAGCGCAGCACCGAGTGTTGATCCGAGTGCTTCTCCTAGCTCTGCTCCTAGTCTGGATCCGAGCGACGCACCGAGTTCTGTCCCAAGTGCTGGCCCAAGTACTGCTCCTAGTTCCAGACCGAGCTTCGGGCCCAGTCTTTCACCAAGTTCTCTTCCGAGTTCTGTTCCAAGTCTTGACCCAAGTGCAGGTCCCAGTCTTTCACCAAGTTCTGTTCCTAGTCTTTCACCTAGCTCTGATCCGAGTGGTGCACCGAGTTCTGTCCCTAGTTTGGACCCCAGCTCCATTCCAAGTTCCATTCCGAGTGCCATTCCGAGTGCTAATCCGAGCGGGGAGCCAAGTAATTTGCCCAGCTCTCTTCCAAGTGTAGTTCCAAGTGGTGGTCCTAGTTCTGATCCGAGCGGTCTTCCAAGTGTAGTTCCAAGTGGTGGTCCTAGTTCTGATCCGAGCGGTCTTCCAAGTGGTGGTCCTAGTTCTGCTCCAAGTCTTGACCCCAGTTCTGCTCCAAGTCTTGACCCAAGCGCAGGTCCCAGTCTTTCACCAAGTAGCTTGCCCCAGTTTGGAACCAAGTGTATTGCCAAGTGCTGCACCCAGTTCCATCCCAAGTCTTGATCCGAGCGCTGCCCCTAGCCTTGCTCCCAGTGAGGTTCCTAGTTCTGATCCTAGTGCAGATCCAAGCGCAGCACCGAGTGTTGATCCGAGTGCTTCTCCTAGCTCTGCTCCTAGTCTGGATCCGAGCGACGCACCGAGTTCTGTCCCAAGTGCTGGCCCAAGTACTGCTCCTAGTTCCAGACCGAGCTTCGGGCCCAGTCTTTCACCAAGTTCTCTTCCGAGTTCTGTTCCAAGTCTTGACCCAAGTGCAGGTCCCAGTCTTTCACCAAGTTCTGTTCCTAGTCTTTCACCTAGCTCTGATCCGAGTGGTGCACCGAGTTCTGTCCCTAGTTTGGACCCCAGCTCCATTCCAAGTTCCATTCCGAGTGCCATTCCGAGTGCTAATCCGAGCGGGGAGCCAAGTAATTTGCCCAGCTCTCTTCCAAGTGTAGTTCCAAGTGGTGGTCCTAGTTCTGATCCGAGCGGTCTTCCAAGTGTAGTTCCAAGTGGTGGTCCTAGTTCTGATCCGAGCGGTCTTCCAAGTGGTGGTCCTAGTTCTGCTCCAAGTCTTGACCCCAGTTCTGCTCCAAGTCTTGACCCAAGCGCAGGTCCCAGTCTTTCACCAAGTAGCTTGCCCAGTTTGGAACCAAGTGTATTGCCAAGTGCTGCACCCAGTTCCATCCCAAGTCTTGATCCGAGCGCTGCCCCTAGCCTTGCTCCCAGTGAGGTTCCTAGTTCTGATCCTAGTGCAGATCCAAGCGCAGCACCGAGTGTTGATCCGAGTGCTTCTCCTAGCTCTGCTCCTAGTCTGGATCCGAGCGACGCACCGAGTTCTGTCCCAAGTGCTGGCCCAAGTACTGCTCCTAGTTCCAGACCGAGCTTCGGGCCCAGTCTTTCACCAAGTTCTCTTCCGAGTTCTGTTCCAAGTCTTGACCCAAGTGCAGGTCCCAGTCTTTCACCAAGTTCTGTTCCTAGTCTTTCACCTAGCTCTGATCCGAGTGGTGCACCGAGTTCTGTCCCTAGTTTGGACCCCAGCTCCATTCCAAGTTCCATTCCGAGTGCCATTCCGAGTGCTAATCCGAGCGGGGAGCCAAGTAATTTGCCCAGCTCTCTTCCAAGTGTAGTTCCAAGTGGTGGTCCTAGTTCTGATCCGAGCGGTCTTCCAAGTGTAGTTCCAAGTGGTGGTCCTAGTTCTGATCCGAGCGGTCTTCCAAGTGGTGGTCCTAGTTCTGCTCCAAGTCTTGACCCCAGTTCTGCTCCAAGTCTTGACCCAAGCGCAGGTCCCAGTCTTTCACCAAGTAGCTTGCCCAGTTTGGAACCAAGTGTATTGCCAAGTGCTGCACCCAGTTCCATCCCAAGTCTTGATCCGAGCGCTGCCCCTAGCCTTGCTCCCAGTGAGGTTCCTAGTTCTGATCCTAGTGCGATCCAAGCGCAGCACCGAGTGTTGATCCGAGTGCTTCTCCTAGCTCTGCTCCTAGTCTGGATCCGAGCGACGCACCCGAGTTCTGTCCCAAGTGCTGGCCCAAGTACTGCTCCTAGTTCCAGACCGAGCTTCGGGCCCAGTCTTTCACCAAGTTCTCTTCCGAGTTCTGTTCCAAGTCTTGACCCAAGTGCAGGTCCCAGTCTTTCACCAAGTTCTGTTCCTAGTCTTTCACCTAGCTCTGATCCGAGTGGTGCACCGAGTTCTGTCCCTAGTTTGGACCCCAGCTCCATTCCAAGTTCCATTCCGAGTGCCATTCCGAGTGCTAATCCGAGCGGGGAGCCAAGTAATTTGCCCAGCTCTCTTCCAAGTGTAGTTCCAAGTGGTGGTCCTAGTTCTGATCCGAGCGGTCTTCCAAGTGTAGTTCCAAGTGGTGGTCCTAGTTCTGATCCGAGCGGTCTTCCAAGTGGTGGTCCTAGTTCTGCTCCAAGTCTTGACCCCAGTTCTGCTCCAAGTCTTGACCCAAGCGCAGGTCCCAGTCTTTCACCAAGTAGCTTGCCCAGTTTGGAACCAAGTGTATTGCCAAGTGCTGCACCCAGTTCCATCCCAAGTCTTGATCCGAGCGCTGCCCCTAGCCTTGCTCCCAGTGAGGTTCCTAGTTCTGATCCTAGTGCGGATCCAAGCGCAGCACCGAGTGTTGATCCGAGTGCTTCTCCTAGCTCTGCTCCTAGTCTGGATCCGAGCGGCGCACCGAGTTCTGTCCCAAGTGCTGGCCCAAGTACTGCTCCTAGTTCCAGACCAAGCTTCGGGCCCAGTCTTTCACCAAGTTCTCTTCCGAGTTCTGTTCCAAGTCTTGACCCAAGTGCAGGTCCCAGTCTTTCACCAAGTTCTGTTCCTAGTCTTTCACCTAGCTCTGATCCGAGTGGTGCACCGAGTTCTGTCCCTAGTTTGGACCCCAGCTCCATTCCAAGTTCCATTCCGAGTGCCATTCCGAGTGCTAATCCGAGCGGGGAGCCAAGTAATTTGCCCAGCTCTCTTCCAAGTGTAGTTCCAAGTGGTGGTCCTAGTTCTGATCCGAGCGGTCTTCCAAGTGTAGTTCCAAGTGGTGGTCCTAGTTCTGATCCGAGCGGTCTTCCAAGTGGTGGTCCTAGTTCTGCTCCAAGTCTTGACCCCAGTTCTGCTCCAAGTCTTGACCCAAGCGCAGGTCCCAGTCTTTCACCAAGTAGCTTGCCCAGTTTGGAACCAAGTGTATTGCCAAGTGCTGCACCCAGTTCCATCCCAAGTCTTGATCCGAGCGCTGCCCCTAGCCTTGCTCCCAGTGAGGTTCCTAGTTCTGATCCTAGTGCGGATCCAAGCGCAGCACCGAGTGTTGATCCGAGTGCTTCTCCTAGCTCTGCTCCTAGTCTGGATCCGAGCGGCGCACCGAGTTCTGTCCCAAGTGCTGGCCCAAGTACTGCTCCTAGTTCCAGACCAAGCTTCGGGCCCAGTCTTTCACCAAGTTCTCTTCCGAGTTCTGTTCCAAGTCTTGACCCAAGTGCAGGTCCCAGTCTTTCACCAAGTTCTGTTCCTAGTCTTTCACCTAGCTCTGATCCGAGTGGTGCACCGAGTTCTGTCCCTAGTTTGGACCCCAGCTCCATTCCAAGTTCCATTCCGAGTGCCATTCCGAGTGCTAATCCGAGCGGGGAGCCAAGTAATTTGCCCAGCTCTCTTCCAAGTGTAGTTCCAAGTGGTGGTCCTAGTTCTGATCCGAGCGGTCTTCCAAGTGTAGTTCCAAGTGGTGGTCCTAGTTCTGATCCGAGCGGTCTTCCAAGTGGTGGTCCTAGTTCTGCTCCAAGTCTTGACCCCAGTTCTGCTCCAAGTCTTGACCCAAGCGCAGGTCCCAGTCTTTCACCAAGTAGCTTGCCCAGTTTGGAACCAAGTGTATTGCCAAGTGCTGCACCCAGTTCCATCCCAAGTCTTGATCCGAGCGCTGCCCCTAGCCTTGCTCCCAGTGAGGTTCCTAGTTCTGATCCTAGTGCGGATCCAAGCGCAGCACCGAGTGTTGATCCGAGTGCTTCTCCTAGCTCTGCTCCTAGTCTGGATCCGAGCGGCGCACCGAGTTCTGTCCCAAGTGCTGGCCCAAGTACTGCTCCTAGTTCCAGACCAAGCTTCGGGCCCAGTCTTTCACCAAGTTCTCTTCCGAGTTCTGTTCCAAGTCTTGACCCAAGTGCAGGTCCCAGTCTTTCACCAAGTTCTGTTCCTAGTCTTTCACCTAGCTCTGATCCGAGTGGTGCACCGAGTTCTGTCCCTAGTTTGGACCCCAGCTCCATTCCAAGTTCCATTCCGAGTGCCATTCCGAGTGCTAATCCGAGCGGGGAGCCAAGTAATTTGCCCAGCTCTCTTCCAAGTGTAGTTCCAAGTGGTGGTCCTAGTTCTGATCCGAGCGGTCTTCCAAGTGTAGTTCCAAGTGGTGGTCCTAGTTCTGATCCGAGCGGTCTTCCAAGTGGTGGTCCTAGTTCTGCTCCAAGTCTTGACCCCAGTTCTGCTCCAAGTCTTGACCCAAGCGCAGGTCCCAGTCTTTCACCAAGTAGCTTGCCCAGTTTGGAACCAAGTGTATTGCCAAGTGCTGCACCCAGTTCCATCCCAAGTCTTGATCCGAGCGCTGCCCCTAGCCTTGCTCCCAGTGAGGTTCCTAGTTCTGATCCTAGTGCGGATCCAAGCGCAGCACCGAGTGTTGATCCGAGTGCTTCTCCTAGCTCTGCTCCTAGTCTGGATCCGAGCGACGCACCGAGTTCTGTCCCAAGTGCTGGCCCAAGTACTGCTCCTAGTTCCAGACCAAGCTTCGGGCCCAGTCTTTCACCAAGTTCTCTTCCGAGTTCTGTTCCAAGTCTTGACCCAAGTGCAGGTCCCAGTCTTTCACCAAGTTCTGTTCCTAGTCTTTCACCTAGCTCTGATCCGAGTGGTGCACCGAGTTCTGTCCCTAGTTTGGACCCCAGCTCCATTCCAAGTTCCATTCCGAGTGCCATTCCGAGTGCTAATCCGAGCGGGGAGCCAAGTAATTTGCCCAGCTCTCTTCCAAGTGTAGTTCCAAGTGGTGGTCCTAGTTCTGATCCGAGCGGTCTTCCAAGTGTAGTTCCAAGTGGTGGTCCTAGTTCTGATCCGAGCGGTCTTCCAAGTGGTGGTCCTAGTTCTGCTCCAAGTCTTGACCCCAGTTCTGCTCCAAGTCTTGACCCAAGCGCAGGTCCCAGTCTTTCACCAAGTAGCTTGCCCAGTTTGGAACCAAGTGTATTGCCAAGTGCTGCACCCAGTTCCATCCCAAGTCTTGATCCGAGCGCTGCCCCTAGCCTTGCTCCCAGTGAGGTTCCTAGTTCTGATCCTAGTGCGGATCCAAGCGCAGCACCGAGTGTTGATCCGAGTGCTTCTCCTAGCTCTGCTCCTAGTCTGGATCCGAGCGACGCACCGAGTTCTGTCCCAAGTGCTGGCCCAAGTACTGCTCCTAGTTCCAGACCAAGCTTCGGGCCCAGTCTTTCACCAAGTTCTCTTCCGAGTTCTGTTCCAAGTCTTGACCCAAGTGCAGGTCCCAGTCTTTCACCAAGTTCTGTTCCTAGTCTTTCACCTAGCTCTGATCCGAGTGGTGCACCGAGTTCTGTCCCTAGTTTGGACCCCAGCTCCATTCCAAGTTCCATTCCGAGTGCCATTCCGAGTGCTAATCCGAGCGGGGAGCCAAGTAATTTGCCCAGCTCTCTTCCAAGTGTAGTTCCAAGTGGTGGTCCTAGTTCTGATCCGAGCGGTCTTCCAAGTGTAGTTCCAAGTGGTGGTCCTAGTTCTGATCCGAGCGGTCTTCCAAGTGGTGGTCCTAGTTCTGCTCCAAGTCTTGACCCCAGTTCTGCTCCAAGTCTTGACCCAAGCGCAGGTCCCAGTCTTTCACCAAGTAGCTTGCCCAGTTTGGAACCAAGTGTATTGCCAAGTGCTGCACCCAGTTCCATCCCAAGTCTTGATCCGAGCGCTGCCCCTAGCCTTGCTCCCAGTGAGGTTCCTAGTTCTGATCCTAGTGCGGATCCAAGCGCAGCACCGAGTGTTGATCCGAGTGCTTCTCCTAGCTCTGCTCCTAGTCTGGATCCGAGCGACGCACCGAGTTCTGTCCCAAGTGCTGGCCCAAGTACTGCTCCTAGTTCCAGACCAAGCTTCGGGCCCAGTCTTTCACCAAGTTCTCTTCCGAGTTCTGTTCCAAGTCTTGACCCAAGTGCAGGTCCCAGTCTTTCACCAAGTTCTGTTCCTAGTCTTTCACCTAGCTCTGATCCGAGTGGTGCACCGAGTTCTGTCCCTAGTTTGGACCCCAGCTCCATTCCAAGTTCCATTCCGAGTGCCATTCCGAGTGCTAATCCGAGCGGGGAGCCAAGTAATTTGCCCAGCTCTCTTCCAAGTGTAGTTCCAAGTGGTGGTCCTAGTTCTGATCCGAGCGGTCTTCCAAGTGTAGTTCCAAGTGGTGGTCCTAGTTCTGATCCGAGCGGTCTTCCAAGTGGTGGTCCTAGTTCTGCTCCAAGTCTTGACCCCAGTTCTGCTCCAAGTCTTGACCCAAGCGCAGGTCCCAGTCTTTCACCAAGTAGCTTGCCCAGTTTGGAACCAAGTGTATTGCCAAGTGCTGCACCCAGTTCCATCCCAAGTCTTGATCCGAGCGCTGCCCCTAGCCTTGCTCCCAGTGAGGTTCCTAGTTCTGATCCTAGTGCGGATCCAAGCGCAGCACCGAGTGTTGATCCGAGTGCTTCTCCTAGCTCTGCTCCTAGTCTGGATCCGAGCGACGCACCGAGTTCTGTCCCAAGTGCTGGCCCAAGTACTGCTCCTAGTTCCAGACCGAGCTTCGGGCCCAGTCTTTCACCAAGTTCTCTTCCGAGTTCTGTTCCAAGTCTTGACCCAAGTGCAGGTCCCAGTCTTTCACCAAGTTCTGTTCCTAGTCTTTCACCTAGCTCTGATCCGAGTGGTGCACCGAGTTCTGTCCCTAGTTTGGACCCCAGCTCCATTCCAAGTTCCATTCCGAGTGCCATTCCGAGTGCTAATCCGAGCGGGGAGCCAAGTAATTTGCCCAGCTCTCTTCCAAGTGTAGTTCCAAGTGGTGGTCCTAGTTCTGATCCGAGCGGTCTTCCAAGTGTAGTTCCAAGTGGTGGTCCTAGTTCTGATCCGAGCGGTCTTCCAAGTGGTGGTCCTAGTTCTGCTCCAAGTCTTGACCCCAGTTCTGCTCCAAGTCTTGACCCAAGCGCAGGTCCCAGTCTTTCACCAAGTAGCTTGCCCAGTTTGGAACCAAGTGTATTGCCAAGTGCTGCACCCAGTTCCATCCCAAGTCTTGATCCGAGCGCTGCCCCTAGCCTTGCTCCCAGTGAGGTTCCTAGTTCTGATCCTAGTGCAGATCCAAGCGCAGCACCGAGTGTTGATCCGAGTGCTTCTCCTAGCTCTGCTCCTAGTCTGGATCCGAGCGCGCACCGAGTTCTGTCCCAAGTGCTGGCCCAAGTACTGCTCCTAGTTCCAGACCGAGCTTCGGGCCCAGTCTTTCACCAAGTTCTCTTCCGAGTTCTGTTCCAAGTCTTGACCCAAGTGCAGGTCCCAGTCTTTCACCAAGTTCTGTTCCTAGTCTTTCACCTAGCTCTGATCCGAGTGGTGCACCGAGTTCTGTCCCTAGTTTGGACCCCAGCTCCATTCCAAGTTCCATTCCGAGTGCCATTCCGAGTGCTAATCCAGCGGGGAGCCAAGTAATTTGCCCAGCTCTCTTCCAAGTGTAGTTCCAAGTGGTGGTCCTAGTTCTGATCCGAGCGGTCTTCCAAGTGTAGTTCCAAGTGGTGGTCCTAGTTCTGATCCGAGCGGTCTTCCAAGTGGTGGTCCTAGTTCTGCTCCAAGTCTTGACCCCAGTTCTGCTCCAAGTCTTGACCCAAGCGCAGGTCCCAGTCTTTCACCAAGTAGCTTGCCCAGTTTGGAACCAAGTGTATTGCCAAGTGCTGCACCCAGTTCCATCCCAAGTCTTGATCCGAGCGCTGCCCCTAGCCTTGCTCCCAGTGAGGTTCCTAGTTCTGATCCTAGTGCAGATCCAAGCGCAGCACCGAGTGTTGATCCGAGTGCTTCTCCTAGCTCTGCTCCTAGTCTGGATCCGAGCGCGCACCGAGTTCTGTCCCAAGGCTGGCCCAAGTACTGCTCCTAGTTCCAGACCAGCTTCGGCCCAGTCTTTCACCAAGTTCTCTTCCGAGTTCTGTTCCAAGTCTTGACCCAAGTGCAGGTCCCAGTCTTTCACCAAGTTCTGTTCCTAGTCTTTCACCTAGCTCTGATCCGAGTGGTGCACCGAGTTCTGTCCCTAGTTTGGACCCCAGCTCCATTCCAAGTTCCATTCCGAGTGCCATTCCGAGTGCTAATCCGAGCGGGGAGCCAAGTAATTTGCCCAGCTCTCTTCCAAGTGTAGTTCCAAGTGGTGGTCCTAGTTCTGATCCGAGCGGTCTTCCAAGTGTAGTTCCAAGTGGTGGTCCTAGTTCTGATCCGAGCGGTCTTCCAAGTGGTGGTCCTAGTTCTGCTCCAAGTCTTGACCCCAGTTCTGCTCCAAGTCTTGACCCAAGCGCAGGTCCCAGTCTTTCACCAAGTAGCTTGCCCAGTTTGGAACCAAGTGTATTGCCAAGTGCTGCACCCAGTTCCATCCCAAGTCTTGATCCGAGCGCTGCCCCTAGCCTTGCTCCCAGTGAGGTTCCTAGTTCTGATCCTAGTGCGGATCCAAGCGCAGCACCGAGTGTTGATCCGAGTGCTTCTCCTAGCTCTGCTCCTAGTCTGGATCCGAGCGGCGCACCGAGTTCTGTCCCAAGTGCTGACCCAAGTACTGCTCCTAGTTCCAGACCAAGCTTCGGGCCCAGTCTTTCACCAAGTTCTCTTCCGAGTTCTGTTCCAAGTCTTGACCCAAGTGCAGGTCCCAGTCTTTCACCAAGTTCTGTTCCTAGTCTTTCACCTAGCTCTGATCCGAGTGGTGCACCGAGTTCTGTCCCTAGTTTGGACCCCAGCTCCATTCCAAGTTCCATTCCGAGTGCCATTCCGAGTGCTAATCCGAGCGGGGAGCCAAGTAATTTGCCCAGCTCTCTTCCAAGTGTAGTTCCAAGTGGTGGTCCTAGTTCTGATCCGAGCGGTCTTCCAAGTGTAGTTCCAAGTGGTGGTCCTAGTTCTGATCCGAGCGGTCTTCCAAGTGGTGGTCCTAGTTCTGCTCCAAGTCTTGACCCCAGTTCTGCTCCAAGTCTTGACCCAAGCGCAGGTCCCAGTCTTTCACCAAGTAGCTTGCCCAGTTTGGAACCAAGTGTATTGCCAAGTGCTGCACCCAGTTCCATCCCAAGTCTTGATCCGAGCGCTGCCCCTAGCCTTGCTCCCAGTGAGGTTCCTAGTTCTGATCCTAGTGCAGATCCAAGCGCAGCACCGAGTGTTGATCCGAGTGCTTCTCCTAGCTCTGCTCCTAGTCTGGATCCGAGCGGCGCACCGAGTTCTGTCCAAAGTGCTGGCCCAAGTACTGCTCCTAGTTCCAGACCAAGCTTCGGGCCCAGTCTTTCACCAAGTTCTCTTCCGAGTTCTGTTCCAAGTCTTGACCCAAGTGCAGGTCCCAGTCTTTCACCAAGTTCTGTTCCTAGTCTTTCACCTATCGCTACTTGTGGGGTTGCATGTTCTACTTGCACATCCTCGCCTGGAACAGTACTTCTTCCAACACAAGTCACAACCCTTCCTGAAGCATGTGCAACAGCCCTTGCAACAGCGACTTCAACAGGGACCTTAACAGCCTGCTCAACAGCGGTGGGAACAATTGCTGGAACAGCAACAGCGACTACAACAGCGATTGAAATTGGGTTCGCAACTGCCACTGGAATTCTTGCCGCAACTTCTACTGCAACAGGGACCGACTCTGCAACTGCCTGCTCAACAGCGGTTGAAACAGCAACGGCTACTGCAACTGCTACAGATATCCTAAGTGCGACTGCATTAGCAACTGCTTCAGCGGATCCGGGTAAAATAGCCACCGCAGATGCGACCGCAACAGCTACCAAAGCTGTGTCCGCAACTTCAATATCAACTGAAAGAGCAACCTCAACAGCAACAGCAACAGATACCGTTTCAACAGTTGCATTAGCAAGCGCAGATGGGGGCGAAACTGCGACTGCAACAGTGACTGCAACAGCGCCTGTAGCAACCGCAACTGCAATAGCGTTGGCTGGCGTAACAGGGACCGCAGTAGCGACTGCAACGGCGATCGAATCATCAATAATAACCGCAATAGCGACCCAAATAGCCACTGCAACAGGTACTGCAACATCGTCCACATCAACAACCGTAACAGCGACCGCAACCGCACCTGGAACAGCAACTGCGACAGTGACCGCCACAGCGGCTAAAGCAGCAACCGCAGTAGCAAAAGCGATTGAAACAGGGATGGCTTCAGCAACAGCAACATCAACAGCAACAGCGACAGCGGCACAGTCAAAATCTGCAACCGCAATAGCAACAGCGATAGCATCAGCGACTGAATCAAGGATAGGGGGAGAAGTCGATCCAGCAACCGCAGTATCAACAGCAACAGCAACAGCGACCATGAAAGCATGCGCATTTGCCACATCAACAGTAACCGCATTAGCGGGCAAATCAGCGTGCGCATATGCGACAGCAACAGCAACCGCATCAGAACCTGGAGGAGTTGTTGAAACAGTCTCTATCGAAGAATGTGTCACAGCAACTGAAGAAGCAACGGCAACAGTAACAGCATTAGCAATAGCAACATCGACAGCAACAGGTGCCGGGGACGATATACAGTGTGATATTCCGGAATCATCTTCTGTTCCAAGTGCCGCACCAAGTCTAAGTTCTGCTCCTACTGCATCTTCAATTCCAAGTGGGCAGCCAAGTATAAGCTCTGCTCCAAGTGGTGGACCAAGTGGTGGACCCAGTTTCTCACCTTCTTCAACTCGAAGCGGATCACCAAGTGCTCACCTTCTGTGTGTGATTGTGATTGTGCTTCACCTTCTGCAAGTCCAGGTGGAGGTCCAAGTTACATGCCCTCAGCAAGTCCAAGTGGAGGTCCAAATTCCTCACCTAGTTTGTCGCCATCTAGTAGTCCTTTGGATTCACCCAGCAGCAAGCTTTCATCATCACCAAGCTCAGCGCTGAGTCTATCACCTAGTGAAGTCAATGCTGCTAAGGCTGATGTTCTTGTATGCAATAGTGTTGGAGTTGCTACTATTGGTGTCAGTGCCTGTGGAGTAGATGATTCCTGCTTCTGCTCTACTGCAACCATTGGCGCAAATAGTTGCATTGGTGTGAATGCCTGTGATTTTTCGAATGGCCTCATTGGGGCCGACTCCTGTGTTGGTGGAAACGCCTGCCAACATATGCCTGCTGCTTCAATTGGCGCAAGTTCTTGCCTTGGTGAAAACGCCTGCCAACATGCTGCTGCTGCTGCTATTGGTGCAGGTGCTTGCCTTGGTGAAAGCGCTTGTATTGGTGCTCTTGCAACCATCGGAGCCGGCAGTTGTATTGGCCTATCATCTGGCGACTCACCCTGTGGAGAGTCGGCAGGCACAATCGGAGCCGGTTCGTGCAATGGTGCTGACCCCTGTAGAAACCTTGGAACTACTGCTAGTATTGGTGCCATAAGTTGCATTGGTCCAGGCACAAACTGCCATTGTTTAGCCATCTTGGTTGGGACTAGTTCATGTCTTGGCAAGGATGCCTGTGTTGGAGTGATGGAAGGTTCCATTGGCGCTGGTTCTTGCACCAAGAAAGGAGCCTGCTACAGGGCTACTGGTGGCATTGGTGCTGCTTCTTGTACTGGCGAGGGTTCCTGCTACAAGGCTGGTGGTGTCATTGCTGCTGGTGCTTGTACTGGCGAGGGTTCATGTTGGGGAACCAAATCTACTTTCTCCTCTGCAGCCGGTAGTTGCACCGGCAAAAACTCTTGCAAGTGTTCTTCTATGGTTTTGGCAGCCGGTGCGTGCGTGACGGAAGATTCCTGCAATGAACCATGCGACGGCACCATTCAAGAAGATACTCCTGCAGAAGCCGCAATTTTTTGTCCCAGTAGGTTCACTGAAACCGTTGCTCCCACCATGGCTCCTATCTTAAGTTCTGCTCCAAGTGTTGGACCAAGTGGTGGACCCAGTTTCTCACCTTCTTCAACTCGAAGCGGATCACCAAGTGCACCACCTTCTGCAAACCCAAAACCTTCACCAATGTGTGATTGTGCTTGTGCTTCGCCTTCTACAAGTCCAGGTGGAGGTCCAAGTTACATGCCCTCAGCAAGTCCAAGTGGAGGTCCAAATTCCTCACCTAGTTTGTCGCCATCTAGTAGTCCTTCCAATTCACCAAGCAGCAAGCCTTCATCATCACCAAGCTCAGCGCTGAGTGGATCACCTAGTGAAGTCAATGCTGCTAAGGCTGATGTTCTTGTATGCAATAGTGTTGGAGTTGCTACTATTGGTGTCAGTGCCTGTGGAGTAGATGATTCCTGCTTCTGCTCTACTGCAACCATTGGCGCAAATAGTTGCATTGGTGTGAATGCCTGTGATTTCTCGAATGGCCTCATTGGGGCCGACTCTTGTGTTGGTGGAAACGCCTGCCAACATATGCCTGCTGCTTCAATTGGCGCAAGTTCTTGCCTTGGTGAAAACGCCTGCCAACATGCTGCTGCTGCTGCTATTGGTGCAGGTGCTTGCCTTGGTGAAAGCGCTTGTATTGGTGCTCTTGCAACCATCGGAGCCGGCAGTTGTATTGGCCTATCATCTGGCGACTCACCCTGTGGAGAGTCGGCAGGCACAATCGGAGCCGGTTCGTGCAATGGTGCTGACCCCTGTAGAAACCTTGGAACTACTGCTAGTATTGGCGCCATAAGTTGCATTGGTCCAGGCACAAACTGCCATTGTTTAGCCATCTTGGTTGGGACTAGTTCATGTCTTGGCGAGGATGCCTGTGTTGGAGTGATGGAAGGTTCCATTGGCGCCGGTTCTTGCACCAAGAAAGGAGCCTGCTACAGGGCTACTGGTGGCATTGGTGCTGCTTCTTGTACGGCGAGGGTTCCTGCTACAAGGCTGGTGGTGTCATCGCTGCTGGTGCTTGTACTGGCGAGGGTTCATGTTGGGGAACCAAATCTACTTTCTCCTCTGCAGCCGGTAGTTGCACCGGCAAAAACTCTTGCAAGTGTTCTTCTATGGTTTTGGCAGCCGGTGCGTGCGTGACGGAAGATTCCTGCAATGAACCATGCGACGGCACCATTCAAGAAGATACTCCTGCAGAAGCCGCA
This sequence comes from Fragilariopsis cylindrus CCMP1102, assembly GCA_900095095.1. Taxonomy (NCBI): domain Eukaryota; phylum Bacillariophyta; class Bacillariophyceae; order Bacillariales; family Bacillariaceae; genus Fragilariopsis; species Fragilariopsis cylindrus. The sequence continues at coordinate 51,561 of FMBT01000332.1, read as the reverse complement.
ATTTTTTGTCCCAGTAGGTTCACTGAAACGGATGCTCCCACCATGTCTCCTACTCGAAGCAGATCACCAAGTGCATCACCTTCTGCAAGCCCAAGACCAACTCGAAGCGGATCACCAAGTGCTTCACCTTCTGCAAGTCCAAGTGGAGGCCCAAGTTACATGCCCTCAGCAAGTCCAAGTGGAGGTCCAAGTTCCTCACCTAGTTTGTCGCCATCTAAGGCTGATAAGACTGATGTTCTTGTATGCAATAGTGTTGGAGTTGCTACTATTGGTGTCAGTGCCTGTGGAGTAGATGATTCCTGCTTCTGCTCTACTGCAACCATTGGCGCAAATAGTTGCATTGGTGTGAATGCCTGTGATTTTCGAATGGCCTCATTGGGGCCGACTCCTGTGTTGGTGGAAACGCCTGCCAACATATGCCTGCTGCTTCAATTGGCGCAAGTTCTTGCCTTGGTGAAAACGCCTGCCAACATGCTGCTGCTGCTGCTATTGGTGCAGGTGCTTGCCTTGGTGAAAGCGCTTGTATTGGTGCTCTTGCAACCATCGGAGCCGGCAGTTGTATTGGCCTATCATCTGGAGACTCACCCTGTGGAGAGTCGCAGGCACAATCGGAGCCGGTTCATGCAATGGTGCTGACCCCTGTAGAAACCTTGGAACTACTGCTAGTATTGGGCCATAAGTTGCATTGGTCCAGGCACAAACTGCCATTGTTTAGCCATCTTGGTTGGGACTAGTTCATGTCTTGGCGAGGATGCCTGTGTTGGAGTGATGGAAGGTTCCATTGGCGCCGGTTCTTGCACCAAGAAAGGAGCCTGCTACAGGGCTACTGGTGGCATTGGTGCTGCTTCTTGTACTGGCGAGGGTTCCTGCTACAAGGCTGGTGGTGTCATCGCTGCTGGTGCTTGTACTGGCGAGGGTTCATGTTGGGGAACCAAATCTACTTTCTCCTCTGCAGCCGGTAGTTGCACCGGCAAAAACTCTTGCAAGTGTTCTTCTATGGTTTTGGCAGCCGGTGCGTGCGTGACGGAAGATTCCTGCAATGAACCATGCGACGGCACCATTCAAGAAGATACTCCTGCAGAAGCCGCAATTTTTTGTCCCAGTAGGTTCACTGAAACGGATGCTCCCACAATGGCTCCTATCTTAAGCGCTACCCCTAGCCTTGCTCCCAGTGAGGTTCCTAGTTTGGATCCTAGTGTGGATCCAAGCGCAGCACCGAGTGTTGATCCGAGTGCTTCTTCTAGCTCTGCTCCTAGTCTGGATCCGAGCGGAGCACCGAGTTCTGTTCCAAGTTCTGTCCCAAGTTCTGGCCCAAGTTCTGGCCCAAGTACTGCTCCTAGTTCCAGACCGAGTTTGAGGCCTAGTATTTCACCAAGTTCAGTTCCTAGTCTTTTCCCTAGCTCTGATCTGAGTGGTGCACCGAGTTCATCTCCCAGTTCGGATCCTGCCACAGATTTAGGGGCAACGTGTGGAGCTGGATGTTCATCGTGTCTAGCGCCCGATACAGCGACCCTAGCAGTTACTACCTCAACACAAGTATTAGCGTGCTCAATATCACTCGCAACAGCGACCGCAACAGGAACCGAATCAGCGTGCGCATCGGCGATTTTTACGATTGCAGGGACCGCAACAGCTACAGCAACATCGACCGAAATTGGTAGAGCAACTGCAACTGGAATTTTGGCAGCGACTGCAACATCAACAGGGACCAATGAAGCTGTATCATGTGCAACAGCGATCGAGACAGCAACCGCAACAGCAACCGCAACAGATGTCAAAACAGCGACAGCATTATCGTCTGCGACAGCGGATACAATATCGACCGCAACAGTGACTGCAACAGCGGGTGAAACAGCGTTCGCAACTGCAATAGCATCCGCGGCTGAAGATGGGAGTGCAGGAGCAGAAGCGACTGCAACAGCGGCCGAATTAGCATCCGCACATGCAATATCAACCGACATAGCGACCGCAACATCGACAGCAACAAACCCTTTTATTGCGAACGCAATAGCGATCGCAGATGGGATCACAACAGCGACCGCAACATCGACCGCAACAGGGACTACAGCAGCGATGGCAACTGCAGTAGCTTTATCGCCCGGAACTGGGACCGCAGCAGCGACCGCAACAGGGACCGAATTTGTGAATGCAACTGCAGTAGGGAGCGATATAGCAACGGGAACAGCAACCGGAACATCGGCGATATCAACGACCGTAATAGCGTCTGCAGCTGCATCTGGGACATCCAGCTCAACAGTGACCGCAACAGCGGCTGAAGAAGCGAACGCAATAGCTATGGCGACTGAATCAGGGACCGCAGCTGCGTCAGCAACATCGACAGCTACAGCATCATTGACCCCAACAGCGATTGCAACAGCAACATCGATAGCATCAGCGACCGAAATAAGGTTAGCAATAACACCCAATCCAGCGACCGCAATATCAGTATCAACATGTACAGCAACCATGAAAGCAACGGCAATATCAACAGCAACAGTAACCGCATTAGCAGGCGAAACAGCGTGCGCATTCGCGACGGCAACAGCGACTGCATCAGGACCAGGAGGAGGGGTAGAAACACTCTTCGTTAAAGAATGCGTAACAGCGACTGAAAATGCAACCGCAACAGCAACAGCAACAGCAGCGGTAACGTCAACGTCATCGTTATATGTTTAATCGAGTGCTTCACCCGAACTCTTTTCAACATCATCATCCACAGAAAGATTTACAGTAATAGCGCCTTTACGCAATACACCAACAGCAACAGCGACAGCGACAGCGACAGCAACAGTGACCGGTTTATTATCTCGCTTAGGATTAGCCTTGGCTTTTTGCAACAGCGACCGCAACAGCCTACGCAGCACCGGACGTATGGGCATGTGCCATAGCAACCGCAACAGCAACTGCAACAGCGACCGCCAAAGCGGTCGGAACAGATAGCTTTGAAGACTACCAAATATCTTGCGGTTTTGGGTACCAAACAATAACAGCAACATCCACAATAGCTATCAATGTGTAGTATAGTGTAGTATAACATAACATAACATAACATAACGTAATATAATATGACTTCTTATCTACTATTGCATTCTACCCACCACGGCAGACTAGGCGGCAACAGCAGCTATTTTACGAAATTTTTAAAAAAGAGACAGAATCAAAGTCCCAACAATTTTTAGCATAGCGATGCATTGATTCAACAGGATAATGATTTCTCTCGTCAAAAAAGTAGGAGAATACTACCTCGAAGACCGGGGAAAAGACACGGAGTAAAGGATTAGCTCTCGTGAATCTCAAGAAGCATTTCGTCATTCCATTGGACACAACCAGCAGAGTATGTCACCGAACCAAATCGATACGGGGATACGGGGATACGGCTCTTGACGATGACTTACTGTTTGATAGCACCGTAACTCATCCATCGAGCTCGGTTATTTTGTTCTATATGACATTGATATTGATAGTTGAAATGGGGGGAACTTTGAACAATTATCGGGTTTATAGTCCTATATATATATATATATATATATATATATGATATCGGGTTGCAAGAATGTTTGAAATTTATCTGGTGCCTTTTGAGACTGTGATCGTTCCCGTATGATTGGCACGGCGAAATCTTAGCATAGTAAGGACCTAGCCGATCGAGAAGCTTTTCTTGGACATACGAGAAATTCGTTCAATTTTCATGTACTATCCTGCCGTCTTCCCCGGTAGAATAGAAGAATACTAATAAGCTTTGTTTGTTTATTACGAGTTGTGTTGTTCATAATTGCCAATCGAAGTCGCAATCCGTACAGCAGAAAAAAATGGTAGTAGAAAGATAAATAAAGAAAGAAAAAGTAGATATAGAGAACCTATATTAAATCAAATAGAAATGAATTAAAATTCTACATTTCCTGAAGATATTTTCCTTTTAATTTTCTGATAGTGATTAGACATGTCGTCTTGTTTGATACTGCTTTTGTATCCGTATTGAAACGCTGAATTCCTCTCGTATATTATGTCATTTTACACTATTCGAGTGGATTATGTTGGATCTACTCTGTGCTCTCCATTGCTTTTTTGAATTCTGCCGTCGCATCCACAATTGTAATTAGAATTACTGTAGTATATAAGCAAGTAGCAGTAGGACTAATACGTTCCACTGACTATAACGATTTTTTATTTTTTATTGTCGGGACGATTCTCTGCGAGATGTGGTGTGGTTTGGTGAAATTACAAAGTGTCACGAAAATAGTAACAGGAAAAATAGTTGTCCGTGACGTAAAGTAGCTGTAGTAGTACACGTGCAGTAGTACACGTAGTAGTAGTGGCATAGTTGTAACGGCAACTATAGTTCCTCTTTAGCTGGTATCGTCGTTGATGATGATGATGATGTAGATGGTGATGTAGATGTACGTTTATTATTACGTTGTTGTTGGTGCTGTTGTTGCTGTTGTTGTTGCTTCTGCCGCCGACGATGTTGGAATATTTGTTTATTGTAGGGCTGTCCAGTTAATTTTAATTCACGATATAATAATTGATACTCGAATGGTGTTGCCACCGATTCATAGACATCCACAATTAAATCTGTACCAGCCATCCTAATATCTTCCATTGCAATCAATTCAATTGTGACACCCACTGGATGTTCTAACAATGAGGAAGGATTATTATTATTATTATTGTAGTTATTGTAGTCATCATCATCATCAACATCATCATTGTTGTTGTTGTTGTTGTCCACGGGATGAACAACTAATCGGCAATTAGGCTTCTCAGCTACAGTTCGTCGACGCCGTACCATCCCTATATTACCCGCCACTGGGAATAACACTAAATCGTCGTAATTCGGTATTGCTCCAGCTCCTGTTCCTGTTGTTCTTGTTGTAAAGTTATTCATGGGCATCCAATTTGTATCAGGTCCTTGGTATTGTAATCGTAATTCATTATGATCATTATTATTATCATCAGGATGTGCTAAACGTTGCAATGCGGAACGATGTTCCTGGTGTAAGTCCTGCCAGGTATAGACTAATGGCATCAGAGAGGTCTTCCTGGTGAATTCCAAGGATAACACAAGTGCCGTGGATATTTCTAATCGATCCCCTTGTTTAATATTATTAATTTTTGTTTTGGCATCCCATAATCCAGCATCGAACTTTGGTAATTGTATATCCTCTATCGAGAAGGGCAGATTATAATTTTGTTTTGGTGGTAATATGGGCAATAATCGATCTTCCCAGGATGGTCTACCCACACCAGCATATATCTTGGAACAATATTGATTGGAATACAAATCAAAAAATGTGGAGAGTGATTTTGATTTTGATTCTGGTGGTGTGACCATTTTCAGACCACGACGTTGAAACCATGCCGCACCACCATCTTCTTTCCCATTATAACTGGTAAATAATTCTTCTCCACGTTCAATAGTACGAAGAGCCACAAATCCTTGTATATTCATAGCATTCTTCAATGAAATACTACTACTACTCAGATCCGGTTCACGTCCAAATGTCGTAAATTCTACATTTGGTGTAGTGGGATGATGATTGTAAAACATATCTGGTCCGAATAAGACACTATACAATTTATCAATGGAAGGACGTCGTTTATTATTCTTATTATTCTTCGTATTCGTATTCGCCTTCGCATTCGGTGGTTGGAATACTACTCTCCAATACCCGTAAACATAATCATTCAGTACTGATCTTTCGATGGTATTCGACCCATCCGGTACTGGCAATGTGAGTGGTGAGATATCCACAATGTCACCTTTGGAAAATTTTCGATTGGCGTAGACACCCCAATTAAAATTAAATTTAGTATTGTTAGTGTCATTGTCAGTTGTCATAGGTAAAGATGGTGCTATAAATACAGAACATCGTTGCCACTGCAAAATATTATTGTTATCGCCGTCGCTGTCGCTGTTGCCGCTGTGATCGTTCGTTTTTCCCGTATCCTGACCGGAAACAACAACTAGTGCTAGTAGTAGAACTATGATTATCAGTACTGCTACTACTATTAGGAGTTGTTGCCGATGATAGAAACGTAACAGTCTGCGTTGTACTATTCTATTAGTAGTAGTAGTAGTAGTAGTAGTAGTATAAACACCCATCGTCGTCAAAAACACATCCTCGAACCACCCCGCCATCATCGTCGATTTGAGTTGAATGTTGAATGTTGAATGTTGAATGATTAAAAGAATTCTTTCTTTTACTTTTTAGATTTATTTGCTAGACTTATTACACGAATGAAAAAAGACGTCAAAAAAACAGTCGAAAACGAGGACAAAACTAATCAAAGTTATAAAGGGGGACTAACAATCTTTAAATATTCCCTCCCCCTTCAAACAAATTGAATTTGTCAACGTACTGTAAGTTCAACTTGTTTAAGAAAACAAGTTGAAATAATGGCTTGTTTAGTAATCTTATCATGGGTTTCCAAGCTGTCGGGGTGAACTATGCTATATAACTACCCCCTTTTGATGCTGTAGTTTTGTACACGACTGGCCTACTAACAGAAAGGCCTACAAGTTGAGCATTAATCATGGTAATTTTAAGTAATTTATATCTACTACATAAATTGTGTGTTTGCATTAAGCTCGTGCATGTAGTTTCATGCAATTTCAGACGTTATTACAGCTGAAAATTACAGTAAGCCCTATCACTCTTTTATTCTGTCCCGGACAGTACTAGATTTTATTTTCCATTCTTTGAACAATCATGATTTGCGCAGGATTAAATAATGTATCCCACATTACGGAAAATGAATACAGACATTTTGAGAGGCAGAGTTGCACATGATGCCATCAAAAACAATCTTATTTAAGGTAAAACCAGAACAAAAAGAGACAAAAAAACCTTTGGGTTGATTTTGTGTTGTATTGGATCACCCAGTGGGTCAAAAGAAGCCTGTCACGAAGAGCTGTGTCTGTATTCTTCTTCTGTGCACACAATACAATAAATGAGGATATTTTCCAAAAAGCTCTCAATGCCAAGTCATAGCTTGTAATCCTTTGTAGATGCACGGAATAGGAAGAGCAATAGACAAAAGCTACAAGAAGAAAATGTACACACACACACACACACACACACACATTACACCAACCCCTCTTAAACTCTAATACTACAGCTTGTGTATTGAGTGTGGGTTGCTTTGGCAGACCAAATTGAAATGAAAAAAAGGAAATCAGAAAAAATAAGACCACATTGAACCTGCAATGGACCAGACACAAACAGTGCAATACTGCCCAGCGTTTTCTTGGTGCACACCAATTTTACTAGACATTGTTTATTGACTGCAATTTTTACCAATGATGGTTTTGAATTGATCAGCAGCAGTGCATACTCAAGGCTACAAGAGGAGTAAAACTGGGTACACAAAATTAATGACACACTGTGGTTTGAGTTTCAGAGCATTTTCCACGGTGGCGAAACATTGCATGCTAGAACACAATGTTAGAATTCTTGTCCTGAAATGTGCCTATTCCTGGCTGACACCGCCTTCATTCATCCAGTAGCATTACAATGTGAGTGAGTGTGAATGTAAAAAAGAAGGGAAACTATAACCCATCTATTTGAAATGTGGCATGCACACGGCACGCAAAGAAACTTTATGATGTCAACATTTTTTGGCTTGAGTCTGTATTTTCCAGTAATATCCTAGCAGTATGTCATTGTAGAGAAAGAAGGGGAAGAAAGAACAAGAACCATCTTATTTGGTATGGCAAGAGAGAACCTCTTTATGACATGATATCAATAATTTTCTGGAGTAAGTCTGGAACAACGCAGAGTTAAGGACAGTATGTGCGCTATGTTATAAAAAATTAGAGTATGTCCTTCTGGATTCTGAGCTTTTTGCTTTTTCTGCAGGGTTTTAGGTAGAACACGGCAGTCATGTATACATTATGTATTATTCACACAGACAAGGAGGAAAGAATGTTCTGGCTGTGTATTTTTTCATTCCCTGTCTCTCCTCCTTTGCTCCAACAAAGAAAATTAAAGGCACACTCCCAAAGTTTGTGTTATCAGTTTGAACTCATAATGTTTCAACCACACTCTCAACAAGACATATGAAGATTCAAATTTTTTCATCCCTACTACTATTTCCCACCACAACACAAGCATATGCATGTGATGATGCGAGGTATTGTGGTGGTACAACAAGCTAGAGCTGCATAAAATTATACCTACCATATTTAGTAGGAAAAGTGTATGGCTGGCCTTAGGGAGATTATCAGATGGTTATTGGAAGTTGCCCCCCCCCCCCCCCCCTGATTTAGGAGTGAGGTTGTTTGATGTATTTTTGTTTTTTGCCATGTATTTGTTTGTCTGCTGTGTTGTACGGGCCCCCCTTATTTTATCTCCCATCTCCCATTCACAATCTTGTTTTGTACATGTACATGTGCATATACATGTGTAACGATAATAGACTATATTCTCTTTTGTTTGGCTAGCTTTTACTCTCTTATTCTCTCCTCTGATGCACCTCTTGTTATGTCTTGAGATTTGATTTCCTATGTATTCACACCTCTTCTCTGTAGAAAATTCTCCAACCAACCAAATTGAACCTCACTACTTTTTCTGGTGGAATCAGACGCTTTATTTGTGTTGATCCGATAAGTACAAGTGGAGCCTTGGTTGATAACATTTCCCACTGTCATGTAGATGGAATAATGTCTTCTTTCTAATCTTAATGCATAATATTATGTACCTATATATTTATCATTATCGACTTCGTCGCCTTTAGAATGATTTCGAGTCGCGACACGACTGAAATGCAATTACCACGTAGCAATTTTGAATTTAATTTTTTTTTTCCACGCCGAATTATATGGATTGACCATCGTTTCGATTTCGCAGATTGCCGATTCTTCATTCGATCATTCGATCATTCTTTGATGTGAAGCAATATTTATATCTTCAAATTAAATCATCATAAAATGAAAAGAGACAGAGAAAGGGCAATCTTGGAAACCATAGTATAGAGAGAGAGAGAGAGAGCCAAAAACGATAGACGATAAACTCGACTAGGATTGAAGTAGCTATTACAATACAGAAGATGAAGACTGAACAATCCGACCGACAAGCATTATTGAACCCTTTGGGTCTTCGTCATAGATCGATCGCTTTCTTTATGACAGTGACGGTAGGATCGATATCGGTGTTCCTTGGTTATCATCCAACAAAGGTACTACTATTTGATACCACCGTTGGCAACAACAGTAACGAAAACAATTCAACAACATCGACATCATTAGCAGAAATTATGGGATTTCATCAAGGTCGGAATATACCCGAATGCTGTTGTACTTTTGTGGAAATCGAGGAAGTAAATCGTAATACGGTCTATCCTCTGTTGAAGAAAGTTATTGAAACTCCATTCTTTGCGCATTTTAAAATTGATTTATGTTCACCGTGTGAGTTATGGCATGACATGCCAGTGTGTGCCATGAAAGATTGTTCCGTTTGTGAATGTGAAGAACCTCCAGTATGGTCCTTTGATGGTGTGGATCATAATCCAATCACAGGACCCGATCCTGATTGTGCTGCCATAGCAGATGATAATGTTGTGACAACAGTGGAATCTTATGTCATTGATGGTTGGCAACAATCATCATCATCGTCACCAGAAGAAGCTTTCGACAATAATGGTTTTGATTCTTTTTTACCCGGAGAGGCATTTCCATCGTTGTTACATCCTAATACTGCTAATAGTATTACCACGGCACAAGTTGTTGATCTTCGACTTAATCCTGAAGGATATACTGGCTATACCGGACCAAGCGCGGAAAAGGTATGGTCTGCAATTCATTTAACAAACTGTTTTCAACCTACAACAGAAGAAAAACTCATAACAACAACGATGATAATACCAATACCGGTAACGAATCACCTCATGATGATCAAGATGATAATGATGATGATGATATGTCCTGTAATCTATCATCGGAACAACGTTTGTACAATCGATTTATTTCAGGATTACATTCATCCATTTCTTTACATATTGCACATTCGTATTGTTTAGAAATGAGTCCAACGATAGTTGGTGAATGTCAAATGTGGGGATTGAATGATACGATGGCATACGATCGTGTTTTGAAGCATACAGATCGTGTTGAAAATTTATATGTAGCATTCTCATTATTGTTACGAGCTGTTGTGAAAGCAGGAGTAGCTATAAGTGCAGCAGTACCAGAACAACTTGATGATATACAACAACAAATCAGTCGATATCCTGATGAAGATGAGTCGTTGTTATTGACAACGTATTGGAGTGAATCATTATTACCAGAAATTATGACATTGCCACAAAAATGTCCTAATACATTTAATGAATCATCATTATTATCGGACATTCTTGTTGATGCTGATGGTGTCGATCATGATGAATCAACAAAAGCACGGAAATCAGAACTACAACGTCGATTTCAACATTTAACAAGTATTATGCAATGTGTTGGATGCGATCGATGTAAATTATGGGGGACATTGCAAACACTTGGTATCGGTACGGCATTACGTATATTATTTCATGATGACAATTCTAATGGTACCATCATTTTGTCTCGACAAGAGGCTGTTGCTTTGGTAAATACGTTAGAACGACTTTCTTCATCACTTGTTTATGCGTATGAATTCAGAAAACGAAGAGAAGAAAGGACGAAATTATTTCCATCATCATTATCATCCTCCTCCTGTAGCTCGTCAAGTTAAAAAGCATTTGTTTTGAGTACAAGATAAAATATAGTAATGATTCTTTATCTTTTTAGAATGTTACTTTTATGCTAAAATATGTATTGTAAGTTCTCTTTTTTTCTTTAATTTCTTCTTCTCGACTCCTTGTTTTCCGATTCTATTTCTGTATTAATTCATCCGTTTCTTCCGCTTATCATTCATTCATTCATTTACTCCCTTCATTCTTTTTCATCAGTAATTTCTCATTTATTCATCTAATAAATTTAATGCACGTTTTTGTAGTTCAAAATAGGAGACAGCTGCTTCATACAATTCCATATCTAATGAATTATGTTTCACAATTAAATCATATGTTTCTTGATCAGGTTGTTTTGGTAGATCCCAATGTGATTTACCATCTTTACCACAACGATTATTTTTTGGAGATGCATTGGCATGTGCCAAGGAACATGTTGATTTCATTTTCCCACCATATAATTCTTCATCAATAGTATCACTCATCCATGGCATAACCTTTCCTAATAATTGTGCTGTTGTATCTAATTCTTCTGTGATGCCAATCACTGTAAAGAACCCCTTCATATTATTAATGGCCTCTTGAATCATTGCACTACGTGTTACTGCAGTTTCCTCATCATCATCACCATCACGTACCTGTGATGCTTCTAATGGCCATTCAGAACTTAATAAGTTATTAACTTCATGATTCTGTATTTGATCTGTACATAGTTTATCAAATCCTGAATTTTTCTTGCCAGAATCAATTGCTTTATATACATCTTTCAGGGGTGTACACTTGTAACAGTTCTTTGTTTGGAATCGAAACATTGACCAAACCCGATCCACTGGATTACGTAATACAGTAAATGCTTTAATATGTTGTTTTTCATTATTATTGTGCCACCATCCAAATTCCTCTAAATGCTTTAATGCGCTACAATAGGACATCACAGCAGCTTTATCCATAGATGTTCGACATACATTATCTTGTTGAGATAAACATGTTTCAAATCTGGATCGGCTACATTCATGAATTGAATAGTACGGAACAGTATAATTAGCTTCCTTCTCTAAACGTTTCGTTGCACATCGCAGTAAGTGATCCATTGATGTACCACCAGTTTTCATATGATGCAAATGTAAAACTTGATGTGGTTCCATAATAGTTCGTTGTTGTTTCTTTTGTGTGGTGGTAATAGTTTCAATGTCACCATCCTTCTTAACAGTAGTATCTACTGCTCCGTCTTCTTCGTCCTCATCAATGAAACGAATTGTAGATGGTTTTAATTTTTCAGCAATTTTTGCAATTAATGCAGATTCGTCACTGGGGTCTGGTTCAGATACTAATAATCGTTCCAGTCCGGACAACTTTCTTTTGTTACTACTAGTGGTACTAGCGGAAGAAGAAGAAGAAGAAGGACCTCCTACAACAACAGCATCTGCTGCTGCTACTGCTTCATCACGACCCTCATTTGTAATACTTGTCATAGTCGCATCGTAGTAGATGTTTTTACCAAAAAGTGGCGTGTTGTACGCAACTACACCAATAATAAGACAAACAAACATGGTAACTTTTGCGAAAATGAATAATCGGTTTCGCGCTTTTCCATGACTAACGGCACTACTGGTGATAGCATCGATGTCTATTTTTGTGGTTATTTCCGCATTTTTTGCGGACAAGGCTGTCATCCTAATGTATGTTATGGGTGATGATTTTGTTTTATCGATGTTAAGATAGCTAAGGCTTTCTTGGTTTTATGTCCCGTCTTCAGGTTTATGCTTTTTGTTTTATCAATACAACCTTCCTTTCTTAGCTATTCTGTGTCGTGAATGAGGAGTGACTCTGACCTGTCCGAAAATCAGCATTCTTAATTTAATGTACAGTAACAACTATCGCAAGTAAAATACACTGAATTTGCCGCACACGAGTGGAATGTCTTATTAGTGTCTCAACAAGGTTTTCGCGGAAAAATCGAATGGTCGATTTGTCAGGGTCTTTCCGGCGCACTGTAAATATCGTGGGGGTTGGTCGAAAACTAATAATTTATTTTTGTTTTTGTTTTTGAAAAGCGTGGAGCATACCGCTTCCCTAAAAAGCGGGTAGGGATACCCACTTTACTTACCTGCTTTGTAAAAAAGCAAAAAAGCGGGTATGATCCACGCTGTAAAAACACACTATAAAGTAATTTTCATAATCTCAAATGTGTAATAATCTTTGTTTTATTATGTGAGGTAAAACTGCTGGGAGTTGTGCGAAGAATTGTAGCTATAGATTTAAAGTCGTAGTTTTGTTGGCTTAGACCCAATTAAATTCATGTATTTACTGTAAAGGATTTTTGGCTCCCTCTTTCCGTATTTTATTGTGAAATGAAGAACAATCAGGAGGCAGGAAAAGCCAAATCTTTCAAGTTACGAAATTTTGATGTCTCGTTATGAAGTTTTATTACATTGGTTGTTGGTATCCATACAGTAAGAGCGTATCGATCCAATGATGGATCATCCTTATTACCATTTGGTGCAGTTGGAAGTACTTCGTGAGGCATCTCATCACTCCAGAACAGTAATAATCGTCCACCTTCCGGTGTCAGATCGACCATCTCCATTTTTTTGTCTGTAGATGATGATGGAAGAAGTAGACGTAATTCTCCTCCATCTTCATCTTTGTTGTAATCTGGATTCAGATATAGTATACAAGTTAATTTCCTTGTATCACCAGCATCAATTCCCTGTGGATTATCAATATGTAGTGGATACTTTGATCCACCAGGTGACGTAACAGCAAGTTTTGCATTGAAGGATGAATTTGATAAATCTTGTGCAGCACCATCATCTATTATTGTTGTTGTTGTTGTGTTTGGAATTTGCGTTTGCATTTGCATTTGCAGTTGCATCATTTGATCATTCAATGCAGCTGGTAATGTTTGTAGTAGTATACTCATATAGACAATAAGATCAGGTGCATCATAATAATCTTGTCCATCTGGTTCACATGCAAAGACACCATCCTTATCAAATCGAATTTTTGAACCATCAATAATCTTTTCGGACCACGATTGTTCAAATCTACCCATTGACCGTAACGTTATCGATTGAGACCGTAATACAGTAATGACTGATTTAGATAGAAAATTTGTTGTTGTGTAATATCCATTATTGCTAAGCTCTCTGGCCATATCAGACGATTGTTCGAGGATTGTACTCTGCATATCATCTATATCGATCAGTAGAACTGGTTCACCATCACCATCACCATCACCATCACCAATATCACCCTTATCGCCATTACCAGTCGACGATGAGAAACATCGTCGTCTATTGATGTTGGTAGTTTGCGAATATGATGCACTCGAGTTAATTATTTTTTGGGGGTAGTAAATTCTGTTGTTGTTGTACCTTTTGAATGACGTCGTACTACAAGTAGTATGAGTATTAGAAAGGGATGAGCATGATACGCCTGCCGAAAGATACCTGATTGGCGGACGACGACGTATAGCGTGCGCAGCAAAAGATCTGTTCTGTATTTGTCTCAACCTGCTAATGTTAATATTAGAACTACCAGTAATGTTATCAGTAGCAATTATTGTCCTCGACAGCAATGAAGCGATCCTTTTGCCTACACTTGTTGCAACCATCGTTGCCAGTTGCCAGTTGCCAGTTTTGCGTTTTGTGTTGTAAGTTGTATCTTGTTGTGTACAGTACTGTATTGTATAGTGATACACAACGCAACGGCATTTGGGGGCCGTTGATGAAAATGCCGTTGCAACGGCCCTCTTTTGTAGAGCCGTTGCAACGGCCGTTGACCAACGGTCAACCCCCCCAAAGAATGGGGGGAATAAAAGGGGGGTTGGATAGCTCGCCGCAAGGCGGTTTTTTTGAATTACCCTGTGTTCTATGCTCTTTTTCAGTACGATTTTGTGATAATCTGTTGCAAGTGAGTTTATAAATAAGTGTTGGTGTACTTGATAAATATTAAATGTAGTATAGGATATAGAAAAAAGACGTATAATATTAATAATTTATTAAATAGTTATTCTACAATTTGCTGCATGTACCATTTATAATTACTACCTACATATAATAGTTGACCTGCTAAGCTCGGATCAAGTCTTGTACGGCGATCCAATAATAAGATATGGAATAAGTTTAAAGCAAATTAGAGCACAGTTATGAACAGTTATATTGAAAACAATGGTATGTTCAGAGCCTTTCAGATGTACCTGGTGGTTGAGTAGTAACAATAATAATACATACCTGTAGAAGTACAATAATATTAATAATAATAATACAATTATAATAGTAATGGTATCATGATAGAGGTATGTACATGAATAGTAATAGTAATAAGAATGAACAGTTATATTGATAACAATGGTATGTTCAGAGCCTTTCAGACGTACCCGGTGGTTGAGTAGTGGTAACAATAATGATACATACCTGTAGTAGAAGCACAATAATAATAATAATACAATTATAATTGTAATGGTATCATGATAACAGTATGTATATGCAGAATAATAGTAGTAAGAATAATAATAAGATACCACACCCGGTGTGTACACATCAACAATTGTATATCTCCTAAATATTCCATCAAGGATATAATCATGACTTTCTTCTTCAATCCACAATGTACACATACATGAACTATCACAAATTATTGGGGAGCCATTCATAGCTACCTCAGGTGAAAAGGTAAAGATGTTTTAACCTGAAAATATACTTTAATTTTGGTGTAGTTGCAGGTGTTAAAGTTATACTAGCTAACATTTGTTAAAGGTATGTTACTTGTTAGTTAGTACCACTAGTAATTACTAGGTTTTTTTTTTTTGGAGCTAACTCAGTCTTGTAAATCAACGCTATCAACGCAACGGCGTTGATGGGGGGTACCGTTGCGTTGGTCAACGCAACGGGACAACGCTACAACGCCGTTGCCATCAACGGCCGTTGTGTATCACTAGTATTGTAGTTCGTAATTTTTTCATTTTGGTCAATTTTTAAATTTGCATTTTGCATACCCCGTAATATACAATTAAGGGGGTACTTCCCCTAAATATACCCCTTAAATGCTGTACATCAATCACTTCAAGTTTTTCATATGCCCTAATCATTGGCTGTTGGTTCGTCCGGTGCGTTTAACAAGGTTTTATTACTGTTTTCCGTTCTTATTTCACATAATTTTCAATTAGCAAAGGAAAATGCATGTAAAAAAAGTATGGACGAAAAAAAAGTGAAGCAAGCTCTTTTTCACAAGTGATGCCAAGAGTAGACTGTCAAACTTCGTGCACTTTTACGTAGTACGGTAAATAAACGTTACTTGTCATGCGACATGCCAGTGTGTTGAAAATAATTATTAGAACACCCTATAATAATTGATGTATTCGGACTGTTGGGGAGAGCCATAAGCAAATAGCCACCAGCCAACCATACCATTGCAGAGCAGCACATCACAGAGTTAGCTTAGCAAGCAACTACATTGTACTACCAGTGAC
Organism: Fragilariopsis cylindrus CCMP1102; assembly: GCA_900095095.1. Classification (NCBI taxonomy): domain Eukaryota; phylum Bacillariophyta; class Bacillariophyceae; order Bacillariales; family Bacillariaceae; genus Fragilariopsis; species Fragilariopsis cylindrus. Next base: position 35,384 of record FMBT01000332.1, on the reverse strand, counting down.
AGCCAAAGACACAGAGGTAGAGATAGATAGAGACAGAGAGAGAGAGACAAGACTATACAGAAAGAATTACATACGTCCGAAAGTCGATCGATGGAACGGGGAACAAACAACCGAAGTCGAAAAATACCTTTTTCCTCACAATCATCACCGTCGTCACATCATCGTCGGTAGATAATACACAATAAATATAAATCATCAATCATGCCCAGGAGGATAACACCATCGTTATGTGGTGAATTCCTTATAGATAAACGTTCGATGGTAGCATTTACATGGTCGATTACAACAGTATTGACATTATTTGCTTTTATTACAGCTGTTGCTTTATCAGTGAAAGTTCATTCACATTATAATTATTTAGAAAAATATTACGAGGGTGATGATTGGTATCAAGGTAATGAAGACTACTACAACTATGATAATAGTCAAGATGGTGACGACAACAACAACAACAATAATAATAATGGGAATGATAATTCACATGACGAAAAATATCGTGAACAGGTCCGAGAATCAAACATGTTATTATCATCAATGTCAGCTAAATCAATTACATTCGTTGCTGTATATACAATGATGTTAGCAACATCCTTGTCCTGTTATGGTAGTATGGCTATTGTTGGATTTACATCATTACGGGGTGTATATATCGCCCCATGCTTTTCAATCGGATCCAACAAATTACGGGTCGGGATATTTGGTGGTGCTATTGTAATATTTGCTAATCTGTTATTGGTGTGTGCTGTTGTTTTGGGTGAAGTTAAGGTACGTTTCCTATTATCTATTCTTCTATGTCGTATGTCGTATATGGTATTTAGTTTATTTTTGTTTGTTCATTGATCATTGATCATCGATCATCTCTTTTACTTTTACTATATATACTCACTTCAACCGCATCACAATTCTTATTGGTTTCTAAATGTTGTAGGTGGCAGACAGTTACTATAATGATCGAGAAAAAGAAGAGGAAGAAGAGAATAATAATGGAGATGGAGAGAACAGTGAACCATATCAAGTAGAACAAATAGCTACGATATTAGCAGTGACATGTATATTCTTAAGTGCATTGTATACAATATTCGCTGTTTTACTATTTCTATGTCATGCGGGGGAAGAACAATCTATATTAAGGATAGAACAAGGTCGAGGTGGAGTGGGGGTAGGGAGTCATCTTGGCCAAAGTATGAATATGAATATGAGCAATCCACACAATCAACATCATCGATTAAATAATCATCAATCCGGTGTATCGAATAGAGGACATTTAGAAACAATCGATGCGACACATTTTGGTGCAAGTGGCAAAACCAACCCCCTCGTCGTTGGACAAGAACAGGCATCGACGCTCGTTAATAGCACGCAGGGATTTATTACAATGGATAACTCATCACAAGGGACGTCCGATTGAATGAATGAATGAATGAATGACACTTTTAACAACGATAAATCCAAAATAAAGACAGATGAAATGAAATGAAATTAAAGTAAATTCATGCATACATACACGCCTGCATATTATTGGATTTAATTTTGGAAAACAATGGGATACGAACAAAAAATAGAATGCATGAAATCAATCCTCTTCACGCACCTCATCGCTCGCACGGACCAGTCGATTCGATCCATCGATCGAGAATGAATCATTAATTGTAGAGAGGACGATTAACCGAAACATTTCGAAATAGATTGAAAGGCCGCTGTACGATCGATTGGATGATTATTAAATAGACATGATGATGATTACAAATAGAAAACACGGGGTAACAATATTATTCTAACCAAAATACAGCAACAGCAACATATCGTAACAACGAATTATTGAGTACGGTCACACTCATAACTCGTCTATACAAATACTACAGGCGCCACTCACTTTACTATATACCATGTACAGCCAGCCACCAACAAAACAGCTAGAGCATAAACTACCATATCATATGATGCCATAACATACCACACTACAACCTATCACTATAATAGAGCATACAAATTCGACTTATAAATAATACACCACTCACTCACCACCACCATAATACTATAATAATAATAGTAATAATAATAATAATAGCTTAATCATATCAATTATTCTAAAAAGTCTTTCCTATCTCCTCTTCCAACTTATACCTCCTGGTACCAGTCTTGAGAGTGGAAGCCAACGTCTTTGAGAAGAAGAACGTACTGTATACAACAAATGGCAGCGGGGGCGAAGGCGCATTGCGACCGATGTTGGGAGTGGGCGGCAAAATCTTTTCATGACCGCACGCACGTACTACAGACACAATGAAACGACATCTAAATTTTCGGCGAAATCGTAATCGAAATGAGCGACTACTTCGACTAACTATTAACTGTGACTCAATGGACTAAAAATAAGATCAATATAAGATCCAATACTGTAATGGATCCAGCCCTAATGAATCGTCCAATAATGCACATTAAGATAGCTTTGTACAGCAAACACCAATACATGCGATAAGAACACGTTGTAACTCTAATAATAAATGGACCGGTTAACAACTACTACTGTATGTACTAGTATTTACTTCTAATTCATTTATTGATTTCATATTACAGTATATAATTACTTGTGATAAAATAGAATCGAATCGAATCGTTTCTTTTTTGATTTTGTTTTCGTTTTTCTATACAATATATATATCAAGATCAACCATCATTTCGGTAATGCACTAGCGCCAACCAAAACGAAATCGAACAACAACAACAACAACAACAACAACAACAAAACAAAACAAAACAAAACGGTTTCAAAGAAAATGAAGTTTCAGCATTATGCCGTCCTAGCAATCGCAGCCTTGTCTTGTAGTAACACTCAATTCGGTGTGGTAAACGCCCAAACCCCGACTGCAGCACCATCAGCTACTGCAAGTGGAAGTGCAACATCAGATCGGACAGGTGAATCTAGTGTTGTGGTTTTTGGACGCGATGTATCTGCATTAGGTGATTTTTCTAATGTTAATGGTGGTGATGGTAGCATTGCAGATGGTGATTATGCTGTCATTGCTGGTGGTAAATCGAATTTCGCTGACCAAACATTTTCAACTATTTCGGGTGGAGAAGAGAATTTTATTGCTGGTCGAACATTCGATCCCTCTTCATTACCCCTGACGGAATGTACAATTTCTGGTGGTAACAGTAATTTCATTGTTAACACTGGAGAAGACTCTGTTATTACTGGCGGAATAGGAAATTCAGTGTGTTTTGGTAGAGATAATAGGGTTTCAAATTGTTCCGGTTGTACAATTTCCGGTGGTCAAGGTATTTCATGTGATGCTAATGAAGCTGTAAGAACTGGTGGTGGTAATTTTAATCGTGTTCCTACGGGTGATCGTTCTGTTGTTACGGGTGGTAGAGATAATGGTTCAGGTGGAAAAAATGCTGTCATAGTAGGTGGTGAAACTAATATTGCTGATGGTACCTTATCCATTGCTCTTGGTACTCAAGTTCAAGCTGACAAAGGAAGTTCGATGGTTATCAATTTAAATCCTGATGGTAAAAAAAGTTTGAAATCAAAGAAGGCTGGTCAATTCATAGCTAATGCTGAAAGTTATACATTCCAAATTGGGCAGAACAATGATGGTCTTAGTAGTATTCAGATTACAGAAGACAATATTCAAAATCTTATTGATGCATTAGAGAATGCTGCTGCTAATGAATGATATAAAACAAGAAATAATATACTGGTTGCGATTTAATCATTACGGATGAGGGATACTCACAGAAAGAAAGTTTATGGCGTCTTTTGGTGCGTATTGCCAATCGGCTAGTCAGTTGGTTGGTTTCTATGTTTGGTAGGCACTGCCCTCCTTCAGTATTCGTTCATTCGATCGATCTTAGTGAATAATATGCTTTGTTTCATTCATCTGTTTAAGCTATACCCCAATACGCCAGATAAAAATATAACATCTCCGGACGGTTCTTGGAACGGGTCCAAGAACTGCATATTGTTTCATATACGAATCATCTCTTAGCTAACTAGCTAGACTAGACTTACAAAAAGCATTGACGTATATAGTAATATGTATTTAGTGTAGTAAAAATAACGATCTTATTGTATAAGAAATCTTAAGTAAAGTGCGTATTGTCAAAAGCAGGGAATAATAAATGATTGTTTCTTCTTCCAACAACAAAGAGAGGAAATACAAGAGATCTACCCAGTGATGATATGATAGGTTGCATCTCATCTTCTTATTGTTGTAATGGAAACATGAAGGTTGATGACAGTTTGTGTTGGATCATATGTAAGATTTACGTTAAGTGTTATTACAGATGACGATAACTATAGTATTATGTCTCCAGATGAAGATTATTTGGTAGAGGAAGTTATGGATAGTCATCTTAGTTATTATACTGATAAAACAGATGATAAATATGATCATCATCGAACTGATCTGTTATTGAAAAACTTCTATGTAAGGTTGGTTCTAGTGATGGTATACATAAACTATTCTATAGCAAAGATGATCGTGAATATCATAATATAGAGGCATCTTTTGTCAAAATTCTTCGATGTAAAAAGAAATTACTAGCAACAGAAGAAAAAGAAGCATTGAAGACAATAAAGGATGTATTTTCTAGGAAAATGTTGTACAAGTCCTGAATATATGTCATGGAGGGAAGTTATTCCAAATGACACGAACACATTTCTATTGGCAATGATAGAAAATGGAAGAAGGAGGAAAGAGAACAACACAGAATTAACGTCGTTTCGTAATCAAATTGAACATTCATTTTTGGGAAAGTCATTATATGAACCTGGATTGTTTCATACAAATATAAAGTCGTGAAGATTATCTTGTTCTTAACGATGAAAGATCAAGAACAAAATTTATGCTTGCGTTTTTAGTTGGCGTTACGATTCGTTGCCCATAAAATGACCTCGCTTGGTTCTTAGCATCTTCACACAAGCACAAACACACAATCTTACGTAAGCTTTATTCTTAGAGAAAAAAATCAGTCTATTTCTTGTAACTTTGTTATTGGTTTTGTTATACGCTATACTGTTGCTGTCGCTGTCGCTGTTGCTGTCGTAATGATGAGGATGATGGTGGTCGCCATTGTGTTCGTAGACCATTCCTTAATTGTGATTGAATAATTGCAATAAATTCTTCCATCCGTTGAGTTTCTAAATAATTATTCCACCAGATCATGAACAAATTTTGTCTATTCCTCCAATTGTAATAATTAGCATTGGCTGATGGTTCATCATAAGCAGCTACATAGGCAGCATCCCCAAAATCAATGATTGATATCATCCCGGTCTCATCATCAATCATAAAATTAGCATCCGTTATATCACGATGTATCAGTGAATGTTGTTGAAGGATACATAATATTCGACGTAACTGTTGATCAAAATCAATTGGTATTGTAGAAATAGTAGTAGACTTCTTTGATTTTGAATTTGAATAATAGGATCTCATGGTATACTGTCCTTTTTCTTCTTCGACAATAGTTTGGGTCGTATCATTACTGTATAATATCCTTGGAACAATACCCGTATCTTTTAATAATGTTAAACAATATTTCACATGTTGATAGACAGTATTTGATTGATATACTTTTAAGATCCCACGACAGGATGATGATGATAGTGGTAGTGATAATGATAATGAAGGGCATTTCAAGATAATGTCACCCATAGTACCATGTTTCATAGTTCTCATTATTAATCTTTGACGATCAACGTCCTCATTTGATAATAATAATGCCTCTACAGAAGGTGGTGGTATAATATGTTTCCCATAATTTTGATAGGAATTCATCAAACGATCCGGTAATGGTGGACATAATGATACTATTGTAGCATTGAAATGTTGCTTTCTTTTTCGGAGTAGTAGTGTCGTCGTCGTCGCGTTGTTGTGATGACTGCTGTTGGATAGTACATTACCACCACGTTGTTGTTGTTGTTGTTGTTGTTGTAAACCAAGATTGTTATGAATAAGATGTTGAAAATTAAAAATCGATTGTCGTACGAGTAGTAAGATAATGATAATGATGATGATGACAATCATCGTCAGTATATTGTTGCAAATAATAGAACGAAAGCTCAAACGACGACGTTGTCTTTGCTTTCTATCTCCATATCTGAAAGGAGGTGACGATACTTCTTTTTCTTGTTCTTGTAATACCTTCGTCGTGGTCGTGGTCGTCGTGGTCGTGGTCGTCGTCTTATTTCGAAAACGCAACATCATCATGCTGTTTCTCGTCCGAATAGACGTCGTGTCTGTCTGTCTGTCTGTCTGTCTCTCTTGCTCTGAGAAATCCAAGCAAAGGACGATTTCATCTCTTAATTTTCATCTTAATGATACTCTCTGTGGCTTGAAGCCGATATGCTGTTACGGCGAGTATTACGGTCAATAGGTTTTGAGGTGTTGTTTGCTTGTCGAAGTAAGTGTCGAGGAGGTTAGCTAAAGTGATGATGTTCAGATTTATTTTCGTAATTTTTTGTTTCTGATAGTAATATTGTTTGACTAAAACTGTGAATTCAGTCACGGTTTATTTCGATTCATTCGATTAAAATCAGAATATTGGGCCCAATTCAAAGATTTTGATCTGAATCTTTTAGGCAGGTTTCCTATCTTGTTTGGTCACAACAACAGGCCCAAAGGAATCGACAAGATTTTGATTTTAATTTCTGATTTCTGAATCTTCTACTGTAGGCAGGTTTCCTACCTTTGGTAACACACACCAACAGGCCCAAAGGAATCGCCTGGAGATTGTATCGTAGTAGTATCGACAGAAAAAGTGCGTGAAATATGTGTACAAGCACAATCTTTCTCGTCGTTACACGTTACAATTTTCTTCATATCAGTTGCTTGGATAACATTGTTTAACTCATAAAATCTAAAGTTCGAAGAATCCAAAAGCCTTTCCTCCTTTTTTTTTCTAAAAAGTAAATAGCGCAATCAATCATGAAGTTTACAGCATTTAGTACAATCATTGTCGGTTTGACGGTAGCACTTTGCTCTGCCAACGAACAACAAGAACTTACCAAGGACAATTGTATGCCATTTTGTGCGGATGAGATTGAAAATATCGTTTTCACTACTGAAAGTTTGAAAAGTTCAATGCAAACTACCATCAATAGTTTGAATCGGAACTTATTAAGATCCGTACTGAATCCGATTCGAAGGATGTTATGATTGAAAAGGCACGATCAGAACGTTCTGTGTGGAAATCCAAGGCTGATGCGATTCAGACACAAATGAAGGATGTTCGTATGCAATATAGCAGAAAGGTCGAAGAGGTTAAGCATTATAGATCTTCTTAGATGAAAAGGAGAAGGCCAAGATCGATGATGACAAAGCCAAGAAGGACGGTGAAGAAAAAGAGAACCAGGACCGGTACGAAAAGAAACTTCTACTCGATGCTGAACAGCAGCAACGTAAGGAAGATCGTAAATCGAAGGGATTGGACCCCCACGACGACGAGGAAGATGAAGATGACGGAAAACATGTGAAACCAGAACCAGGAAGTAAGAAGTACTTCCAACGTGTTATTGAGAATTTGGAATTCACTATGGAAAGTGTACTGAAATCAAGTCATAATTGTCAACATCAACTATCACAATGTTTGGGTAAGGAACTCCATCCATACTGGAAAAGGCATACGCAATAGAAAATTCTCTTGAAGCGGAACTGAATACATTTTGACGTCACGAATGAGCGTTAACTGGTGTGTCCTTAAAAGTGATATCAGTTACATGTTTAGTTATGTTGGATTAGGTAGTGATGATAACAATGCTTAACAACCCGGGATGTGAAGATTAATGGTCCAAAACGTGCCGCACAAAGGCACCAGTTCAATTGTCTCCACAGATGCAGGCGGCACAAGATCAAGCAACGAAAATGGGTGGATTCTCTTTCTAAACTAAATAAAACATGTGTAACATAATCTAATATCCATCCTCACCTCATTCGTTGGACGAAGTTCATACGATATGATGGGGAGAAGATGGATTAAACCATACTATTGATTTCCGAGCATCAAAAATGCATACATTGAACGATGCCACAATGATTCATACTTTAATAACTTTAGTAGAAGAAAAAGATTAAGATAAGACTTTTTAAGAAAAATTATTAGTTGCCCAAAAACTGTTTACTAATAAAGATACAATATTACGAATATAGTTTACCTAATATAATATAATATCATAATGTATATTTACTGTTTCTAAAGTTTCCTAAGTTTGTTTCTCCTTGCACAACGCTTATAAGTCATCTTTGACTATATTAGGACGCTACATACATGCAGCCATTATAAAATAATGGTGATGAATTACGATAACTGCCTTTGCATCCTACTACTACAAATACTAGCTAGTACAAAAGCTAATAGACGAGATATACCATACAGGTATGATCATCATACGGTACCTCTATTTATCTCTCTATCTGTGGCGACAGATAAATGAATTGAGGATTCGATTCGATCCGATCCGATCCGGTTCGATTCGATTGTTGGCCGAATACTTTCTTTCTTTAGCTCTATGCGTACCAGCTTATTCTTACGAGTGTTTTAGATTCTATTTTCTAGCTAGCTAGCTAAGCTTTTCCGCTTTAATAAATATTTATACTTGTAAGCTAATGAATGGATCACTAGCTTCGTTTATGAAATAATTGTTTTATTCTTACTTTTTCGGATAAATTATTTTTGATCTAGTTTTGTTTTCTTATCTTTGTTGAGTAGCCACGACGCAATAAGACGTAAGGGACAACACGACAAGGGCCATAAAATTTCTGACCCTTGTAACAGGGAATGTTTTTTTCCTTTCATTTCTTTCCTCGATATCACAATTCAATACAATCCAGCATCTGTTTCTGGTTCTAATACACTTAAACCACCACCCTCGTAGGCACCAGTCTCTAATGGAAAAAACATTTCACCAGAGCCATCACCGGCATAATCTGGATGATGTATCGCTGTTAATGATTGATAATCTTTATCAGAATCTTCTTGAACCTCCATTGAATCCAATTCTTCTAAATCAGATTCAGGCGAATCTTGTGGTAATGTTTGAAAATAAAATTGTAATCGTTCCATATTCACACGATTTGTTCGTACGGTCATCCTAAAGCCTTTTTCTAAAAATTGTCGTAGATATCGTACTTCATCACGATAATCAGGACATAAATGGATAAAGGTTGGTGGAATGTTTGGATCAACTTCTTGATCTAATGGTTCCTTATAGGACGTTTCAGATGGTTCTGGATCCATTCCAAGTCCACCAAATGATGGTGATGTTTCTGCTCCCTCTTTAATGTTTGCAACAGCAAATTCATTTGAGGGTAATAACATATTGGCACAAGCTCTTGATAATTCCTTTGCAGTTGGAAATGTTAAATCTAAATCTGATCCTAATATTGTACGGTATTCATGATCGTATCGACGTCGACCTCCCGTTTGTTGTTGTTGTTGTTGTTGTCGTCGAGGATAACTCCATTCCACCTGTTTCACTGAAACTGGTGACGGTGATGTATCACTAAAGTGTCGTTTATACATTTCTGATACACGATGAAGTGATTCAGGTGATTCATCCGATAAAGTTAAATGATGCATCCGTTGTGGAACAAGATTTGTTAATTTATTGCGATTGTGGTTTTGAATAGAATTCAATGACACCTCTTCTTCCATCGTTTCCTTTCGTTGTTTCTTATATTGTTCAAGTTCAGTTGATGTCATCAATGCAAATTTTGCACTAACAGAACCTAACAGTCCAACAATACCACAGGATGCACCAGCTTGGCCACCACATGATAATTCTATTACATCTCCCTGAATCCATTTTGGATTAGATGCTAAATTTAGTATTGAAGCTATTTCTGTATCAAAACTACGTGGACCGTTATGTGTACCCTTATCAGTTTTTGGTGCAACTAAATCCATTCGGAATAATTCATCCGTTAATTCATCATCTTCAGTGCCTTCTCGTACGATCAATGTTCTACCCCAAGCAACGAAAGAAAGAAAGAGATAAAGTATAGAGTCAGGTTCGAGGAATATTCGATAAACGAAAAAGGAACTTAAGAAATCAATTCAGCAGCAGTTTCAAGTTGTTAAGTGCGTACCTAGGACCAACTGGTAAGATATATCCTTCATTTGTTGTGTCAGGTACAAAACGAAGTCGTTCTTCCAACATGATGGAATTCGGAAGTTGAACTTGTGAATCGGGAGACAGACGATAAAAGGTTCGTTGAAATATAGTTTTTCCAGTGTAATCTTCAACAGGTCTAGGTTTATCTTCATCATCTTCATCGTCGTCATCTTCTTCTTCTTCTTCTGTTTCTTCTGATGCACCGGACGATAACAATACGCTAGTTCCACAACAACGGCGATGTTTGAGCTGATATGATGATGTTTGAACAATTCGTCCATTTCTTATTGTACCCGTTATTGGTTGTAATGGTGTAAAGGCATCGGTAGACGAAATCGCCACAGCAAGTAGAACGCATAGGGAGAATTTCATCTTGTTTCGTGTTTGTTTATTATTGGGTCTATAGTAAATGAAGATATTGTTATGGCAGGTCAAATAGGATTCCTATCCAATGATTAGTACCGTATTTGTTTTACTTGGTATATCTTGATTGATGATGTCAATTATGATGTTCTCTTTTTTTACTTTCTTATCAGCAGAAGCGATGTGTCATGTCGAGATGTGATGATGAGAAAAGAACTACAATGTACAGTACCGGTAATTGGATCTTGTTTGCAGAAAGAGGGAAAGATATTCGTATTTGACATTTGGGGGAGGGGTCACAGTCGCCCACGAGCTCGAGAAAAACCTTCAATCGCGGGCTCTTGACCTCTCCTGAAAGGCGTTATGTATATTAATTTTGAAAATACAGTATTTCCTAAAATTACAATTTTTACATGAAGAATTTTTGGAGATAAGGAATATCTGTTCTGATAAAACGTGTGATAGATCCCATCATATAGGCTGCAGCGCTTAGCCACAATCACCTTGGCCCTCTCTGCCCAAGGATTCCTCATTGTCGGCCAGGGCGGAAGGTCAGAAAAGTAAGAAGCTCCCTTCTCCCGAAGATGACGCATCGACTACGTCTAGAACAAATACATTATTCGCAAGAGACTTGCAGCAACAGGTTTGGCGATGGGTCCATCATTCATGTGGATAACATAATGACGATTGGATCATGGACGTTGTTACACACTACAGCCTGGCGCACGGCAAATACTACACTCTCAATAACCGTACATTAAAAGCGTACGATGATGCTTACAGCTCAGATACAACTATATGGGTACGGCTGGTGTCCACACCTGATGATTTCAATGACAGGCTTACAACTGGAGATCAGGGGTGTTCTATCAGGAGATCCAGGCAACCCCACCTGAATGCACAGTGTGCTATCAAATTTCTGCACGCAATTGCAATCACGGAAAATGTGGCACTTGCTGCACAGGTTGCGATGTTCATGCCGACACACAAACATACTACGATAGCTCTAGCGATAGTAGCAGCTCTGATGGTTGTTATATCCAGGCAGCCCCACCTGAATGCACAGCGTGCTATCAAATTTCTGCACGCAGCTGCGACCACGGAAAATGTGGCACTTGCTGCACAGGTTGCGATGTTCATGCCGACACACAAACATACTACGAGAGCTCTAGCGATAGCAGCCCACCTGAATGCAAAGCGTGCTATCAAATTTCTGCACGCAACTGCGATCACGGAAAATGTGGCACTTGCTGCACAGGTTGTGATGTTCATGCTGACACACAAACATACTACGATAGCTCTAGCGATAGCAGCAGCTCTAGCAGCTCTGACGGTTGGTAAAAACAATTCCACCATAAGTCCCCGACGTCAAACGAAAATTATTTTACAAATACAGAAAGTTGCGGTCCAAAGCTATATTTTTGCCCTCGAACAGTTGTAATAAGATAGCTACTAGTAGTAAGCTAAATGAAGATTGCCGTAATGTGACGTTACTTTGTACCTAGTTTGTTATCTAATTTCTTATATATATATATATATATATGTACACAAACACACAGAATATCCCCACACTCTCCCTTCTCCCTGAAACTGACCGAAATTGCTTGTACAAGTAGTCGTGCTAGCTGTGAGACAGTAAATGTGTAATACCTATTCTTCTTCTTGCTCTTCTTCAACAGAATATTTTGCCCTTGTTCATACTACTTATGTTGTCCATAATCGTTTCTAATTTCGATTCGATGCGCTTTGCTCGTTGTTCCGCTTTCAACGCTCGTTCCTCTGCTTTTTCCGCTCTACTTTCCGCTTTCTCTGCTCTCGCTTCGGCTTTCTCGGCACGTTCATCCAATGTTCTATTCTGCTTGTTGATCTGTTTTAGCAACGTTTCAATGCTTGCTTTCGTGGATGGCGGACTCGTCTTCTCGGCACCTATCTTTTTCTTGCTGCTTCTACTACTACTAGATCTACTCAAGAGGTTCTTGCTACTTCTACTTTTTGTCGAAGAATTCGACGATGCCGCCACATTACTCCGTGAAAACATTATAGTACCTTATTATGAAGGGAGCGATTGTAAAAAAGTTCAGTGTATATTTAGCTCGCCTGTTGAAGGTATTCGACAATGATGCTGATATTGGCACTATTGACAATGGAGCAATACGAGTGACTGGAATCAAAACTGGAATCTTAAAAGACAATGGTTAGTCTCTTGTCATAAGATTTTTATCCCGACCAAGCTATCGTTGTTTACTCACCATCGGGCGGACTTGGAAGGCGCGATATGCCTGCTTAAATTCTTGTAGAATGTTAGTATCATGACATCTTTTTTCTTTTTTGTCGAAGATGGCCAAAATAAAAAGATTCCAATATGATCGGCGGGAAGTATCTTACTTCTACGAACTATCTTCGAATCAATCATTTCATTGGTTTCCGTTCGAACAAGCAGAGCAGCGCAATTGAGTGCGTGACTGGATTTGATCACGGACTATACGTACTTACCTATGTTCACGACCTTGGTACACTACTAGAGGACCTACAGTACTTGACTACTGTATTTAGTTTTTTGAAGCGAGAACTACAAACAGCTATCGGCACTACTATTACGACGACGACGAAGACTTCTTATCATGAGATAATATATATTAGACTACTGTAGTGATTTAAATTAAATTTTCTATATAATGATTTATATCACTAGACCTGTCTACAACAAAGTATAATATCATCTATCTTTCTATAATGTTGGTTCTTGAGTTTAAGTTGTTTGATTTCAGTCAATGTGACAAAAAAATTATGGGGTGACCACTCGTTGATTGTATTGTATTCTAGTTTAGTTATTCATATCATTTCTCTTAATGGTACTTTCCCTCTCAGTTGTGCCTGTAAATCGTAATGTTCCAAGAAGTTACAGACTTTTATCTTTGTTACCTCTCGTTGAAGGGATGATGATGCTGATGATTGTTTCTTTAACGCCATTTTGGGAGATATTTCGGATACACCACCGACGTCGTTCTGTAGCGGTGTGTGTGGACAACTTTTCGTCTCATCCGTAACGACCAACGACGACAACGCTTGTTGAAGAGATGACATCTTATTATTATTCTCTCGCTGTGAGGGAGATGCCGGTGGTGTGCTCATCATCATTGTGGAATTGTAGATTGTTTTTGGAGTTATTGTTAAATTGATTGTTGTTTATTTTACGTTTTCTTGTTCACTTTTGTCTTTTAATGTATTGATGAGGAATTATTCACAATCAATGTTTTAATGTCGGTTGCTTGCAGAGTGAAAAGTTGATCATTTTGTGGCGTTGGATGATGTGACATGATGATGATGTCGACGTGTAAAGAGCAAAGGCAGCCAATCTGAGACTTTAGTTTGTAAACAGCGCAACTTTTAACACGACGGAGTATCAAAATGAAAAATGACGCAGTCGTGGATATAAGGCCCTACAAAAAAGACCTCGTGTTGAGGTATGTTGGTATGTTTATTAACATTCATTGTTATGTGAGAACAAGAGCATGACGTTGTACGATGTGTCATGATTATTATTTGATTATGCTTGAAAATCTTGGGCGGAATATCATGATTGCTCTCTCCTATTCATTATTCATTAAAAGAAACGAGCAACTGAACAACAGCATTCCTGACCTAATTCAAAATGGCAATGATTCAACAAACGACACGAACAGTATTTCTTCTTTATTGCGTACTATTTATATCGACCAACAGTCCATCGCCGTTGTTCTTCTCAGTAGAAGCACTCTCAGCTATAAAACCATCATCGCGAACTGCTCAGCAACACTCCTCGCGTCGAGATTGGTTGGATTATGCTGGTGCAGGAGTAGTAGCGACCGTTGTTGCTGGTACCGTCTTCCCGCAACCATCGTTTGCGTCAACAGCAGAATACGTAACGGAATTAGAATCATCCCTAACGAAGTTACAACCAATTCCGAATCTCTTACAGGAAGAAAAATGGGATGAGGTTCGGACGATATTAAAAACACCTCCGGTGAATAAGTTATGGAATTTAGGCGAATCTCAAAACCCTGTAGGGAAATTGGCAAAAGAAACAGGAAATGTAGAATTATTTGAAGTCAAGGACGAGTTAGCGTACAATCTACAGATGACTGACGAGCTCACGTACAACAACGTCTTCGTTTATTTCCAACCAGGTAACGGAAAAGTAAAGATCAAGGAACCACAAGATGCTGTAAATATGGCAGTAAAACAATTAGAATCGATCATCAAGGAAGCATCGTCCTAATTCCATTCATGATATTCTATAATTAGTTCGGACTATGAATTTGGTCCTAACATTATAAAGTCACGGGCGAGGAATTGATCAACGAAACGTAAATCGATAGCGACGAAATGCGTTGAACATTTACACAGTTTTTAACCCTTTCTAGAGGCAGTAATCATTCATGATGTTAATATATTATCCACAAATAGACTGAATTAAAAAGAAGAGAGGTGCATAACATTATATTAGATAGGAACAATATAGCATCTAGATATTAAACATATTCATTTCTGTTCACCAGAAGTTCACATGTACCATCTCGACCTTGGACTTGATCTAGATGTGCAAAGGCCTTGTTTTCGATCATACCGCTTCGTAAATCGTCTAAAAATGCAGCCTTTTCTACTTTCCTTGCTTTATTTATATAAGCTTGTCGAACATCACGGCTAGCTTTTCGGGCTTTTAAGCTTTCTTTAACAACATCCGTTCCACCGATACCCCAAACTTCCAAGTTGTCGATCTCGAACATCTCGTCCGCCGCACTACTAACACCACCATCAATTCTACTGCCAAGATAGGGCCCTTTTCGAATGCTAGATCGTCCGAACCTGCTCGACAACTATCGAATGATTCGGATAGGAATAAACGCGGTTGCTCAGTCGATCCACCGAAACCGATCCCATGCGCCTGTCGGTCGAATCCACGTGACCGTGCAAAAGAATTTAAATACATGAACCGTTCTGAATTCCCGGATGGTCTATAAACGGCGGTGGGTCCGGGCAACAGTCGATATAAAAAACAATCATGATTCCCGTAAAAGTCTTTGGATTCCTTCCAAGGTGAGGCGGTGAATGCACCAAATGTTGACTTACCACTCTGTATGATGAGAAGTGTTGGACCACCGTATCCTAAGAGGGCGTTCATTAATCGATTAAACGATAGACCATCCGAAGCGGAGGTATACAGGCGATAAAACTGAATAAGGTGTATATGCGAAGCCATAAGAAGAGATTTGGACCGAGAGAGAAGCGAGATAGAAAATAATAGTCAGCGCAATGTTGATGCAATAACCAAGATGGAATTTAGATACAACGTGTACAATATTTCCATCGAGCAACGGTGTTTTACTATCAATGCAATAGCGACAGATAGACATAGAGACAAGCAAAGTAGAACGTACCTCTCCTCCCAAGGCAGGGGACATACATCCGAAACTAAATAGCATAGGTGAAGTACTAGAAGGAAAAACTTGAGATTCTTGTGAAATACGAGGATAATCGAAACTTGTTCTTGTTGGTGGTGCACGTTTGTTCGGAAAGAAGATACAATGTAAAAATGTAGGTAATATAGCTCCGAACATCGGTGCAACCTGTTCCACCCATTCAAATATATCATCTTCCTCGACTAATTCTGCCAAGTTATCTGCCGGTTCATTACTACGAAGTCGTCGTTGTTTCCGTTTCGATGCTAATGCTGCCAACGAATTTGATAAGGCAATCAATCCAGGTCTAGATTCCGATTGTTCGGGTGGTAAAAAACGACCAAACTCTTTTTGTTCTCATCATTTTTATCATCATCATCATCCTCATCTCCTTCACTTGCGTCTTTCAGAAATGCTGCCGCTATACATACACGGTATCCCAAATTAATTAATTCCATTGGTTCAATATATTTTTATTGTTCTTCCCATCATCATTGTTGTTAGTTCTATTGCCACCATACGCAAAATCACTAACATCAACGGCAGCGGGGCTGCCATTATCATCATCATCATCTGCTGGTGCCGGGTGTGAGTACAACATCGAATTAAACATTTCGTGACAGTTTTTACGATCACGTCGTGTCCCATTCGCTAATCCTTCAAAGAATTTCTCAATCGCGCCATTCGCGTATACTCATCATCTTCATCGTCGTTGCTGTTGTTTGTCATTGATTGTTTACGTGTGCTGTTATCATCATCATCCTTATCGTATTCCGAAGTATCTTGTGATATCATAAAACAAGTTCTGTACAATGTGTTACCAAATCCAGGTGGTAGTATCTTTCTCTCCACTGCCTCCAACAGGTACAATCGTTCTTCTAAAATCGCCGCTTCTTCATCTTTTTCTATTCTAGTTTCATTACTACTAGTAGTGGATGTAGTTGTTTCTGGACTCTTTTTTTCTTTTTTTCACCCCGACTCTCAGCAGCAGATAATACCCCAACATCCTTCAAAAAAGATGATATTGTCGCCTGTGGCTGATGGTCGTCGTTACCATCCTCGCCATCATCATTACTAACATTGTCACCATGAAATTTTTCTTGGAGTTGATGGTAGACACGATATACTTGAAGAATTTCCGCGTCACCAAATGGCACACGATCTCCCAAGATGTGCAATGTCGTTCTTTTGTCGTGTATTCCTATTTTCCTCGGCAGAGGGAGATGCTCCCATTTTATTAATGATGATCTACTGTACTACAGTAGCGATTTTATTTTTGCCACGTCGTTCCCTTCCGATATCCTAACTGGCTCTATCCTTTTTTCTGACTGATTCGGCAGTAGATAGTCTTTGCTCCGCGTATGACAGAGACAAATAGGTTGTACGGTATTGTGTTGCTTATCTGAATTCCTAATACTACAAATCTAGTGCTTCGCCAAGAACGAAGGCGTTTTCGATGCTCTTTTGACTTGAATTGCAGCTAGTACTAGTAGCTCGTTCATACGTGGATAAAAATCTTTTCACTTAAAAAGAAACGAAAAAACACACATAATGATAATACAAATAATAAATCTACCACAAAGGAGCAGGCATTGTATCATCAAATAAAAAATCCAGTAAGATCATAATATGGGACTTGGAATGATGAAGCAACTAGTTAAATACTGAGAGAATAGAGTTGAAGATGATGAGTGCGCCCATAATATATTATTGAGTTACCGGTAGTAGACACAATTTAGTCTAGTATTAGTGTAGTGTTTGATTTGCTACACAAATGAATATCCCATTGAATGTGGGAAAGAGCACTACAGAGACTTCAGTAGATTTAATACTTTCTCCCAGCTTCATTATAGGGGGTTAAGATTCCATGCCGATATACCATGTACTGTCATAATTTGAGATGTAAATAAATATACAGTGAATGTACAGTACTTGCTGGATTCTATTCAAGCTTGGAATGCCATGCAACGCAAATGCAGAACCGTATATTGAATATTATATAAAATCGTCTATCTTCTTTGTCTGGAAGGCTTTATTATTGAATGGTAAGCGAAAACTCCGACCGTGGCCATGACAGAAAGCACTACCATGCCACCAAATCTGCGCCTCATTTTCTTGGTAAATGCTTGCATTCTCGGGCTATCCTCTCTCAGTGACTCATTGGGGCTTTTTTTACACTTGGATTCCCAATCGGGAAAATGCGTATTTTTGAAATATTCCATAAAACGTAGCAACCCGGGACAGTTCTCGTTCAGATATTTCTTTTGAGGGAAATCGATACGTATGTACAAGAATTGTGACAAATGACCGAACACGGCGCAATCTAAAACACTAGGATTCGACCGACCAAAAAAGTAGGCATATTCTTCTTCTGATGCTTTGTTGTTGTTGTCGTCGTTGGTCGACAAGACCAAAATATCCTCTAACGCCTTTAGGTCCTCGAAGGACATCGACCATACCGCGTCTTTGTTACTGTAACGTGTGAAGCCACGGCACTTTGCTTTTTTCAAGGTCCCCTCTGGCCCTTTCTTCTTAAACATATGAAAGATAAAGCTCCCGAATGAGCTTTCGTCTCCCATGAAGACACGTTCCCGGAGTTCGGTAGCCTCGCAGAATTCGGGCATCTGCAATGCATATCGAAAATAAAAACCTGTTTGGGCGGTGTGTTCCTCTAGCATCCGAAGGCAAGTGTGCGCAATAGCCTTTTGTTCGTTGGTCAAACCGTTTTCGCAGAGTGATGTGTCAAACTCGGGGTCGTTGAGGAGACGATTGATAATTTCGTTGGAATCTGATACTTCTTCGTAAATGCCATCACTGTCATCGCCATCTCCATCAAATAGTCGCAAGTAGGGGATCGTTCCGTTTTTACCGAACGAACTCGTGTAACACATCTCATAAGGAATGTTGTTCATTCGAAGGAAGGCTTCGGCTTTTAGGCCAAAGGGGCTCATCGAATACGAATAAGGCACTGGTGGAAAGCTATACAAAACGATTTTCTTCGCCATCTTGTCAATCTTTTTCTTCGTTACTTAGATAGATTATTGGTTGTAGCGGAATTGTAATAATTTGAGGCGGAATTAGTTCGAGAAAAAGTTGATGCAGTTGGAGTTATTATACTACTATTAATGACTAGCTAACGTTAGACAGGTAGTTTTGTGATGTTTATATTTTCATTCTGATTCGACTAGCTCGACTCAATAGACGGGAAAACTAGTACTCACTACCCCGGTACGTCGATACACACGTTTAACGTTGACACTTCACACACGCCGCGACACGGAATTATTTGCTCCCATTCACACCAACCAATAATTTAACGGCGAATCCCGAAGTCCGGCGAAGATTTATTTACGAACACCCCGTGGTCTTTGTGTCCCCTGTTCATTCGAGGTTGATTCCATGACAGCCGGAAAGAACAAAGTTTTTTATATGACTAAGTAGTAATCACTATTATACTTCTCTTGGAAAAGCTAATACATC
Source organism: Fragilariopsis cylindrus CCMP1102 (assembly GCA_900095095.1). Classification (NCBI taxonomy): domain Eukaryota; phylum Bacillariophyta; class Bacillariophyceae; order Bacillariales; family Bacillariaceae; genus Fragilariopsis; species Fragilariopsis cylindrus. The sequence goes on along the minus strand of FMBT01000332.1, from coordinate 15,986 downwards.
ACAGAACATTCGATTGAATTTGATTACTGTTATAATATCAATTCATTCGAGTAAGAGTTTGTACGTTTGATTCATTATTTGCATCCATCTCTTTTGTTTTATTTGTCAAAAGAGAAGGAGAGCCCTGACTCAAAACAAAAGAAGCAAAAATAGTACAAGAACAGCGTACGCGCAGCGCTCCAAATCGTCGCAATTATAATAAACAAGAAAGAGCTAATTTTGACCTCAATTTCAACATCAATTAAATTGAAATATTATTAAAGCTGCTGTAATTCAAGTATCATAGTATTTAATTTTGCACTACTATGAGTACCACAAATACACGTGGTCGCGCTAACAAGAGACGTCGACAACACAATCAGTCTTCGTCTTCTTCTTCTTCGTCACAGCCTAACAACAAAAACACTTCTTCTTTCACGAATGAAGTGCGCACACAAAACAGGAGCAAATTAGCAGTTGCTAATAAAATCGACGTACCATGGGGGCCGGTATTTTATCCTTCTGTTGAGGATATGGAAGGTTCTCCTCTTGATTACATTAATAAGATTCGTCCGATTGCTCAACGATATGGTATCTGTAAAATCGTTCCACCACAAGGTTGGAAAGAAAAAGACTTTTTCGGTACGTAAATTATTTTTTCATACGAACAAAAACTTTTCTGTTGTTTATTGATCGTAGCACGTTTCTTTTCGTGAATTCTTCCAAGGAAAAACCTTGTTCGATCATCATCTCCACCCACTACCGGACAGTAGCTACTAGTAGTATTATTGCTACTGTATGTAATCCTCCTTCATCAAGGTTGCTCAACCAGCTCCTTCAACACGATAGAAGCTCTTTTCAACATATAACGAAAAGTACTATTGCCCTTTATGTTTTTAATGCCTATTTTTAGTTTTTTGACAACTATAAATTATTATCAAAGCCCTTACTTGCGTTCTGGCTAAAATTGCGTTAATACTTATCGCATCACAAACTCGATATTACATATAAATTTCTAATAATCTTTTATTCTCATTCTTGCTTGTTGCAACAACCTACTTGTATGTCATCATGTAGCTGCAAAAATGGAAACTCCACCTAAATTTTCTACCAAATTGCAGTACCTTCATCGTATACACGAGGGAATCAGTTTTGGCGATGGAGAAGAATATAATCCTGGATCCTATCAGCGATATGCAAGCAAATTCACTAAGGAGTATAAGAATAAGCAATATCCTGATCATGACTTGCTCGTACAACAAAACAACAATAATAGTAAGAAAAGTGAGGATGATAGTACCACAATGAACGAAACTAGTACTAGTGCTACTACTAGTGCTACGATGACAGCCGGGGAGGAAGCAGCATCGATCGATGAAGAAGACCATCGTCGATTCATTCCTGAGAATTTGGAACAAGATTACTGGGACGTTGTGGAAAACAAAACTAGAGAATTCCGCGTGGAGTATGGCAACGATGTAGATACCGAAGAATTTGGTTCCGGATTCCCCCTTTCGGAACGAGGTAGAGCCGTACATGGTACCCTCGATCCAGGAAAAGCAAAACTTCCTGACCCGAAGTTCGCAACCGAGGATTATTTTAAAGAGTCTTGGTGGAATCTAAATAACATACCTTGGACTCCAGATAGTGTCCTTCGTCACGTCAAAGTGGGCATCAATGGTATTAACGTCCCATGGATGTATTATGGATCCCTCTTTACTACATTTTGTTGGCACAACGAAGATAACTACCTCTATAGTATCAATTATCATCACAAGGGAGCACCAAAACAATGGTATGGAGTTCCCGGAACGAAGAAGGACGCAAGTGGCTTAGAAAGTGTGTTCAAACGCTATCTATCCATGAAGATGAGAGATGTACCTGATTTACTTCATCATATTACGACACAATTTAGTCCCCGCCTTCTACAAGAAGCACAAGTTCCCATCAGCAAACTCCTTCAGCATGAAGGGGAATATATAGTTACATTTCCTCGTGCATTTCACGGAGGGTAAGTCTTCCTTTATTTGACTTGTTGTGTTCGTTTTCCTCTGTTTTTATGTTACAAAAAATCAATTCTTTATCGCTTCCTCTTCTTAACAAAAAAAAATGTATCTTGTTTCTTCTAATCTTCCATTCAAAACCATTGCACAGATTTAGTATGGGACCTAACATTGGCGAAGCTGTCAATTTTGCTACACATGACTGGATCGCCCATGGTTCGGATGCTAACGAACGTTATCGATCATTTGCCCGTCCCGCTGTCTTTTCCCACGATCGGTTGACCTTTACTATGGCTCATCATTTGAATGAACAAAAGTCTTACAAGAATTGTAAACTTCTCCTTCAGGAAGTTGAAAGAGTGGTGAACGAGGAATTACAGCTACGTCAGAAGTTATTGACGCAAGGTGTTCGAGATGTTTCTGATTCCATTCAGCTCCCCCCGAATCGTTTAGATCAGCTAGATGAAGACAGTGCCGACTATGATGATAAGAGGTTGTGTCATGCCTGTAAACACATTTGTTTCTTTTCTGCTGTAGCATGTGAATGCAGTCGCTCTAAGGTCAGTTGCCTTCGTCACTCTCACTATATGTGTCGCTGTCCTTTTGAGCGACGATATCTTATGGTATGGTCACCAGAAGAAGAGTTGACTCAAACTTGTGAACTAGTAAAAGAGCGCTGTGCAGAACTGAAACCTAAGGACGCTGATGATGATTATAACGAAGTTGTATTTGGATGTTCTGAAAATGAGCTATTGGAACCTCTACCACCTATCGCAGTCGGTGTTGAGCAAGATTTGAAAAATCACAAGGGTGATGTTATGAACATAGATCCCTATGTTCCCCTACAGAAGGACTCTCTTCAGTCAAATGAGGGACTATCATCATTGAACCAACGTCGAGCCTCAATGGTAGAAGTGTCTGTAGATGGAGATAGTGATCGACAAGAAATTGTTGTTGTTGACGGAAGCGACGATAGCGATGATGAGGTTGAGGTTATTGCAGTAATTGGAGGTAATAAATCTCTTAAAGCAGAATAATAAAAACATTTGACCACTCGACTCGACACTAGACACACAAATATTATGTATGTATGAAACATATCATGAGACAGTAAACTGTTAGCGAGCTCTATAAAAAATATGTAGCACAAGAAAGAAAGAAAATAGTATCATATTGTATATGTAGGTAGTAGTCCTAGGATTGCTATTATAGGTTACTGCATACATTTCATTCGGCAAGTCGAGTCCTCGACCTCGACTTGATTTTTGATTTTGATTTCACCAATTAAAACCTCAAGTGACGTAAACAACAAACACATGTTCTCCGTACGTATGTACTCGACTCGCTCACTAAATGGAGATCTTCAACCTCCAACACATGTCACCTGTATGTACTCGACTGACTCACTCACTCAACTTGAGTTGAAAGACATGGATCCTGTCATTGGTGCATTCACATCTGAAAACCTGAAATAATATTTTCCTGACGGCATATCTAGTCGTCACAGTACCAGTATTACAGTACGGTGTGTTGCAAGTTACCTTGTATCTCCCATCCTCATAATATTCCCCTTGCTCCATTCTCTCTTTAACATCAAGTCATGATAATTAAGGCCAAAAAACAACACTTATACAATGACAATGACAACCTTCCTCCAACGACAAATGATATGGACGTTGAACTCTAACCGCAACAACTTATGTTATATTAGATTGACGACGATAACATCATTATATTATGATAATTACTATGGATTTGCAGCTGCCAACAGAAAATCTTCGTCTTCATCGACGTCGTCATATTCGTCTATGTTCAGTCTTCTAGAACAATACAAAGAGAGGGAAGGAGACTGTGATGTTCCGCGAAATCACAAAGAAGATGGGAAAAATCTTGGCGAATGGTTGAGTACACGAAGAATGGACAAGAAGAAAGGACGACTTGATGCCGAGAAAGAAAAGGAAATGGAGGAAGAGGTGTTGTGTGGGATATATATTCTAAACAGTGGCAGGATTCGTTCACTCTTCTTGTACGATACAAGAAAAAAGTAGGAAACTGTAATGTTCCACGAGATCATAAAGAAGATGAAAAAAATCTTGGTTCTTGGTTGAATGCACAGCGTCTGGATAAGAAGAAAGGACGACTTGATGCCAAAAGAGAAAGTGGATTGGATGAGATAGGCGTTGTATGGGATGTATTATCTCAAAAGTGGGAGACTATGTTCGCTCTACTTTTACAATACAATAATAGAGAGGGAGACTGTAATGTCCCAAGTAGACACATAGAAGATGGAACAAATCTTGGATGGTGGTTAAAAAAACAGAGAGCAGACAAAAAGAGAGGAACACTTGATATTGTAAAAGAAAAGCAATTGGAGGACGTAGGTATAGTGTGGAATGTATATGAACATGAATGGGATAGAACCATCAACATTCTTATGCAGTACAAAAATAGAGAGGGAGACTGTAATGTCCCATACGATCACGAAGAAGATGGTAAAAAGCTTGGATGGTGGTTAAGTAATAAGCGTCAAGACAAAAAAAGAGGGATACTTGACACTATAAAAGAAAAGCAGCTTGAGGAACTAGGTATAGTGTGGGATGTGTTGGAATATGGATGGGATGAATTCAGCAAACTTCTTATACAATACAAAAATAGAGAGGGAGACTGTAATGTCCCAAGAGATCATAAAGAAGATGGTAAAAATCTTGGAGACTGGTTTAGCAGACAAAATTATGGAAAGCTAAGTGAAGTAAGACAGGAAAGACTCAGAGAAATTGGTGTTATTTGGGACAATCCCAGGATAAGAACTAAATAATAGCTGCACTTTACTTTGAATTGATAAATGATATATCACAACTAAGAAGACGTAGTGCAATTGTAGTGATTACTTGCTATGTTGTTATGTTGATTGAACTTTTACAACCTATTTTAAGAATAATAATTATCTATATATACTGCGAGTGAAAATTAAGATCATCAGACCTTTTAAAACCTGCCAAATACTATTTGAATTTCGGCTTTATCTCACTCTATGCGATTGCTATGATTATTACATGCTAAGCCGCTACATCTATGTACTATATTGCACGAGTTAACTTATTCGTGAAACGACAAACGGTCGACGTGTCAGGAGTATTCCAATACTTCTGAGAATCGAAGAAAAGCTCCAAGTTGAGTATTCATGCGAAACTCGTTACAACACTAAGTAATATTGAACTAGTCACAATTTCCATTCAAGCGACAGCTCCATTTTCTTGGCCAATCTTTTCCAAGTTTACTTGCAAGCTCATCATTGTGTGGTTCATAGTATCTCTCAAGCCATTTCATATCTTCATTGAAATATTGGTACGCCGATGAACGTCCCTCATAGGCACTACTCGAAAATACAGCATGGGTCCTCACGTCATCCCATGGATATTCAGATAGTGGCAGTACGTCGGAACCGACGTGATCCAAGAGGTTTCCACAATAATGGTCGGGTCTTGACTCATGTCGACGAGTAAAACGTTTTCTTCGCCGTATTCCTCGTACCAGGGACGGAGGTTGTTGAGAAACTCACCTTTCTTCAAATATTGCATCCGATTGCTTTCACAGAAACCATTCTTTTCATTACATATCGGATTTTCAGGTTTTAACAAGTCGACGAACGAAGAGAAATCTACTGGTGGAGTTACATCATTATCATGATAGAATTGATGGAACCCTTCGCGATTCGAGTTAAGCAAATGGTTCAATTCACTAAATAGGCGTTCTGCTGGATTGCATAGAGTTGCAACTATTTTCACATTGGGTAGATATTTCTTTGATGTTTTCGCAACGTCAGGAAAGAATGGTATATCCATATACGAAGGTGACTTATCGAAAGTCATCGTGCTGATTCCGTCTGTCAATGGCAACCGCTTTCCATAATTATTCAGCCAGCCGTCAGGATCATCTCTGCGGATGTGGGTAAAGTCATTTCCTTCAAAGACAAGTCCTTGCTTGAGCGCTGCTTGAAATAAGCCCTGATTGCATCCTCCTTGTGTATTGGAAAGATTGCACGAATTCAATTTGATTCTTGGATGCTGTAGAAGTAATTCTGCGAGTTTATTAGTTCCACACTTCATGCTACCTATAATCATAACCTTAGGCCCACATATGTCTGTAAGATCTTGATCTACAACCCGTAGTCGATTTCTAAAGAAGTGACGACCACTGACAAGCGGGAGCTTATCACATTGAGGAGGTATAGCATCTGCTCTTACATTCGTTGCAGTATTAATGAATTCGTTTGTTTCGGAATTGATTATGTCGCTTCCATTTTCTTTAATAGAAGGTGCAATTTTAGATTTGTTGATTCTACTTTTAGTTAGTGCTTCCGCTGCTGTCTCTTCTTCTCTTAGATGCCTTCTTGGTGGCAGTAGGGTGGCAGTCATGACATCATGACGAAGGGACGTGGTGGTTTCAATATCTCCTCGGTTCAACACTATCATGAAGAATAGGGTTGTGAAAGCGTACCAAGAGATAGTAACAATCACTGCAATTCGTATGTAACTAGTTCTACCTGCCATTGTTACTATACAATGAATTGTCTATAGACTTAGCGGAGATATTGATTAAAAATTTAAATTCCTGTCTTTTCTTTGAAAAAGATAGAGTAAAGGTTATGAATTCAAATTCAAGAAAACATCTTCGATGTGAATATCGAAGGAAGCAGGTTTCCTTTTTTTAAATTTAAATCGGAATAATTAATTGTAACGATATCTTGTGAAGGTATGCAAAAACTGAGCGGACCGCGCTTTCTCGAGTTTAACGTAAACGGTTAAAAACCACCATTTATAGATCCACGACTGATTTATCGTTATTTTTTACTTAGGGTAAACCATTGTATTTTGTTAGCGATAGGGAGAGATTTTTAGTTCACAAAATGCGCGACAATCGACCCTAATGAAGGAAGTTTCCGCGATCGATACAACAATTTTGTTTTTGTTTATACATATCTGCCATCAACTAGCTCGCACCAACCAGCCATCAGAGCAGACAAGGAGACAGCAACTCGCCACCAATTTTTCAACTGTACTCTGGTAAGGTAGACAACTAGAAAATATCTATCTAACCTTTTTTACAATAGAGTTATACTTTCCGAATTATACTCCTACTTGACAAAACAATGGTTGGAATTAAAGGAGACTTGATTGCCCGTCGTCGATGCTGGCTACGAGGGGCGTTTCTTCTACTGGTCATGGTTCTAAATGGTAGTTCGATAATGCTTCCACCTCGGCGTACTTGAGGACAAAGAGAATGGAAGATAATAGAAATCTCGAACACGTGGGGCAGTTCACAGCATAACGGCTCCTCCAACTCCTGCGTCAAATCCTGCGTTCTCTGCTAGGTATTATTATCCTGAAGGAGTGAAGAATCCTTATCCTCCTCCACCACCAGAGACTCAGGTTCCACAGACAAATGCACCATCGTATAATCCAACCACATCTGCTCCAACCACATCTGCCCCAACAGCAGGCGTATCTACTGTGGCACCCACCGATTCTAATATGACTGAAAGTCCTTCTAACACTACCGTTCCAAGTACCGAATCTCGACAACCGAGTCTCCTACTGCAGCTCCGACCATCCCAACAGCAGCACCTACATTTCCTTGTATCGGAGTTACAGATTTTGTACACCTAAACATAGTATGCTTTTCAACGATCTCAATGTTGTGAGGATTAGTGTGCACTTTAGGGAAGTGTGAATTATCGGTAGCTCCAACAGCTTCACCAACACTTGCTCCGACAACCGAGTCTCCTACTGCAGCTCCGACCGCTGTCAGTTCAACTGAAGCTCCATCGAGCGTTAGTTCAACCACCGTGCCTGAGACTACGGCACCGACAACCGTTGCTGTTACTACAGCTCCATCGAGTGCTAGTTCAACCACCGTGCCTGAGACTTCGGCACCAACAACCTTTGCTATTACTGCAGCTCCATCAAGTGGTAGTTCAACCACCGTGCCTGAGACTACGACACCAACAACCGTTGCTATTACTACAGCTCCATCCGCTGACGTTTCAAGTACTGATGGTCCATCTGAAGACGGATGTTGTGCTGGATTCGGAATAGACGGCGGCCAAATATGCGGTACCAACCAAAGATGTAATACAAATCAGGACCGATGTGAAATTCTTGCTGTATGTTCCGGAACATGGTTATCGGATAGCGATGATGATGTTGATGATGACGTCGATGATGATGCCGGTTGTTGTGGTAGATTCGGAGGAGACATCGAAGCATGCAGTACCAACCCAATATGTAATACAAATCGGGACCGATGTGAAATATTTACTCAATGTTCTGGAACATGGTTACCAAATAGCGATGATGATGTTGATGACGACGAACCAATCGTAGACGAGCCAATCATAGACGAACCAATTGTTGACGAACCAGTCGTAGATGATCCAATCGTAGACGAACCAAACGTTGACGAACCAATCGTAGACGAACCAATCGTAGACGAGCCAATTGCTGACGAACCAATTGTTGACGAGCCAATCGTAGATGAACCAATCGTCGACGAACCACTCCCATCAGGAGCTACTGTTCTTTCATTCCAGGATGTACCTGGTGTATGCAACGGTCCCACTAATGGTATTGGATGTGCTAGTGTAGATCCTGATACGGAAACGGTAGGAGGCAATCCTAACGATATTGTGAATTGCTTCAATATCGATCTATTCGATGTAAGCATTCCATTTCAAATCGAATCTGTCCGATTCTGGATTGGCGAATCTGCAGCTGTTCCTACCGATTTAAAGATAAATGTTTTTGCCGGAAATGCGGCAGATGGACCAATGGAAAGTGTATTGTTATACACTGAAGAGGTTTTCGGATACACATTCGGTGAAAATACAGCTGATTTAAGCATGGATCTGATGATCTTTCAAGAGGAATTTTGCGTCGGTATTTCTTCAACGGATGCTAATAGCGGACTGCGAATTCAGACCGATAACAAAAATGAAGTGAACGATGGATCATATCTGAAATCTCCTGCTTGTGGTATTGAACAATTCCAGTCACTGACTGATGTAGGTCTGACGAATGATTTCTGCATCGAAGCCTTGGTGTCAAATATTGAGTCGCGTCGTCGCCGGCGTTGGAATAAAGTAAATTGATGGGTTATTTATTGAAGTTCCAAAAAAATCGTGTTATTATTATTTATCAGTGACATGCAACCGTATGGGGGGTATCGTATGTTGAATATATATTATTTTAGAAACAAATAAACTTATTAGCTTCGTTTTTCTTTGCTAGTTTCTATTCCATTCTATTATTACATTGTTTAAACTTTTATAGTCACGTCAAAATCATGATGTTATTATCGTATTATTATAAACCCTTCAGCGCCACGCAAAGAAGCAAGCACCTTAGCTATACCCTAACCAATGGTCTGGTCCATACGTTACCATAATTTCGTCATCTGCCTGAATATCTCTCGTCGCAACCACTGCAACATGGATACCTCCAAGTTCCACGATTTTTGCGTTCGCCACTTCAAAACTCTTCAGAACATAGGCTACAATATTCTCCTCAACACCTCCTACTCCGATGTTATCAGAAGAATATTCGGTATCCAAACCCAATTCTAACGCAGCTGCTCTATTAGCTTCGGATGTTGGTGTTTCTAATGCAAGATGACCTGCACCATCATTGGCATAATGACCAGAATAGGCTGGATTGATATCTAACTCTGGATGGCCCATCACGGAATATTGATCATCTACAGAAACAGCGTAGGCTGTTAAAGGAATGTTTGTTTCGGATCCATCAAATACTGCATCATCATCCCAACGATCGTTTTCGGGAACATGGATGCCCCATAGTACCATTGCATCGGTAAAATCCTCATCCTCGTCCTCATCCTCATCCTCATCCTCATCCTCATCTTCATCCTCATCATAGTCATATGATTCTTTTTCTTCGTCGTCGTCGTAATTTTCATCATCATCATCTACTGTGGAGGAGGAGGAAGAAGAAGAAGAGGGACTACTATTACTACTCATCTCATATAGTACAGCATCTCCTGGATAGCATGTGATAACTTCACCCTCATTTATATCCACAGTTGCAAATAGACCACGTCCTGCACCGTCAATAGTACTTGGACCGACTTTTGTGGATTTCAGAAATGGCATCTCTAATCGACTAGAAAGTAATATTTCAGTAATCATTTGATCGGTAGTAATAGTGGTAGTAGTATCTCTCATTTCATTATCTTCTGGAACTATACTCTTTGGATGTACTCTATTCAGTTCGACGGTATCAGCAGCTAAAAGTTCTATTCGTTTGTCCATTAATACTTTATTGATTTGATATCGTATACTACTACAGTCTTCTTCATCTTCGCTAGTAATTTCATAATCATCAGACTGTACGGATACATAATGATAATGTTCCTGAGTATTTTTTATTTTCGTGCATACCGGTACGTGATGAAGAAATGCTACTACTACTACTGTCGCTTCTGGTGGTATTATCAGTAGCAGCACCATATACGGTACAAGCAGTAGTATCGGCATCAGCGAGGAGGCAAACATTTTATCAAATGTATCAAATGTAGCTATCAAATAATGAAAGTTAACCAACCGTAAAGCCTCTATTGTGATACAGTACCGACAGCTTCAGGTATTAGGTAAAGTAATGTAATACCATGGTCGGTGTGAAAAAATAATATTGCTAAATTATTGTTTGAAAATAATATTAGAATAACGGACAGACGACGCGCGACGCGAACAGATTTAGCGCTAATTAAGTCCAATCTTTTATTCCTCCTCTTTCATGCACACCATCTTCTATCATTTCACATCTAACATTCTTAAATTTGTCTTCGCTATTGTAAACATTTAAAGAGACATAAAGCAGTAAGACAAAAGTTTAGTTTGAAAGTATATATTATTAGTATACTTCAAGTATATATAACGAATACTTCATTCTATTCTGTTTCAAGAAGAAGAAGAAGAAGAAGAAGGAACAAGGGAGGAAAAAAAAAAATGGGATCATCATCATCATCCTCGGGAGTAGTAGGACGACGAGGCGGATCATCATGGAATATATCCTATCGTCTATTTGGACCAACCACTGTTCATTTACGTCATGAATTCTATTTACTAATCAGTTTATCAATGTTAGGATATGCAGCAATAGGACGTGATATACGATATACGATATTGATCTCAGTATGGTTATCACGTAATTTATGGATCCGTTATCTATTAATATCTTGTGATACATACACGTGTGTGAGTGAACGTACCATCCCTGGTATATTATCACCTGGTAAATTTCAATTTAATCCAATTGAAAATATCATTGATTTTATCTGTACTTTTGTATTAGCGGGACAAATATTTGATCGACCCAAATCACATATTGTCTCTAAATTCATTGGTACAAATCATACTGCTGCAGATGATATTGCAACTATGATGGGAGTTGAAAATGATTTAGTGTCAAGTTTAACATCTAACAACAATCCCCAATCATCCGGATTATTATCAGGATTGTCATCATCCTCATCAAAATATAATCGTCGTAGCAATAAATCCAATAACAAACAGAACAACAACCATAACAACAATACTTACAGTAACCAAGATAATACTATTCGTGGTATAGTTGATCGATCCATGGAATGGTTTTATATCAAATGTTCCGATATACAGAATGTATTTCCATCCAGTTTAGCGGTGGCAACATCAGAAGATTATTGGAATAACATTATTAATACTTACACACCATCCTTACAAATGGTATTACCAATTGTTACATTATTATTTTTATATTTTTGTTATGAATATCCATTAAGTTATAATAATAATAATCAAACACCATCATCCTATTATAACAATGATGACAGTGACAGTGACAACAACAACAGTTACTATGATTCGAATTCTATTCAAAATTTAAGTGGTACTGTGAATGGTTTTACACGATACTTTAGTTGGATATATGGTGATATTACATACCTGTTACGTGATGTAGAATATTTCTTTTATGGTACAGCACCTGCTAGTCATTATAATCCCACTAAGGAACATAATCTAAATAGTAATAGTGGTAATGTTGTTCACTCACCATTTGTGACGGATCATGCATTGCAAATGGAGGCCATGAAATATTCTACTGCGGTGGGATATTCTGGCGGGTACCTACATGATACAACACCACCATTTGGTTTATACGAACGATCATCTCCACCCAGTTGGATTGAATGTTTTTACTATATAATGATCCCAGCAACAGTACTCGGTATATTCTGTTTCGGACGTGTTATATTATTACCAATACCTGATTTAGTTTCTGGATCATCGAATATTGTAAAATCATTACGTACTGCATCTAAAAAACAAGCATCGTCCTCTGTATTATCTGGTGTTGCCGATAGCGGAGGTAACAAGTCTAGTCATCGTAACAGTAGTTCGAAGGGTGGGGGTGTGGTGGTAGAGGAGATGGGGGAAAAATATCGTGACCAGCCATGGTTAGAACAATATCAATCAATTATAACAGATCATCGTTTTAAATTGATTTGTAAGGTTGCATTGATACGTCTAATGGAAAATGTTTTTATTTGTGCTATACTACCAAGAACAGAATTTGCATGTAAAACAACAGGTCAATGTGCAACTAAATCGGGACTATTGGAATTGTCAAAGGTAATGTTCTTTGCTGGGATAACCTCCCCACTTCGAAGTGATTATCAAGATGGTAGTAGTGGCGGTACTGGCGAAAAACCATTTTCGGTTGGTGATAATTTATTACGACCTGATACTGTATCAGCATATATGATTGGTATTTCTGTTGTGGTTACAACACTTTCATTATTGTTGGCACAAGCTGCGACATTGAATCGATCACATTTAGGTATTACAGGATACCTTGCAGGAGGGTGGATTGCAATCGACGACGACGACGATTATATGTTGAACAACAAAGACAATAAACATTCGTCGTCATCAGATAATAACAATAATACCAGCAGCAGCAAAAGTAACAAATCATCGTCGACGTTACAGCACTTACAGCAACAACAAAAGGAACAACAAACATCTGAATGGGAACCACGAAAACGATATAAGAAAGGTGATGTTATAAAATATGGACGAACGATGTATAGAGCAACAACAAATAATCCTGAGGGTGTTCCGTTTGATTTATTCCTACGTGCAACGTATAAATTATTTCGGAATGAGTTAGGTCATCCAGCAACGTCCAGGATTGTTGCTTTCGTATCGACTGTCCAATTTGGTTTAATATCATGTTTAATAATATTGATATTAATCTATCAATTATTATTAGAATTCGATGATACATTAATATCATTATTGTGGACATTAGCAGCCAATCTTATTGCTGTTTATGGCACCGTTAGTGTTGCTGTTCCCAACTACAATGAATTTGATGAAATTGCTAGATCAATATTTGATTGATTTCTACTAAATTCAGACTGAAAAAGGAAGAAGTGGAAGGAAAAAAGAAACAACAATCAGGAAAAAAAGAAAGAAAAGAAAAGAGAGAGAGCAACCCATTATAAAAAGAAAAAGACACATGAAATATAATTCTATATTGAACCATAGTTAGTATGAACGGTTCAGACGTCTACAAGAATTGTTTCAATGAATAAAAATACTAATATATCTATAATTATTTATATTATACGTAAAATGTGATCGTTCCTTTGTCATTTTGTAGTTACTACTGTAGTAGGTAAATTAAGAAGAAAAATGTTGAGCTGTTGGCTTCGACAGCGACGAGTTGATTGAGTAGAGTCGAGTACATATACTTATTATGACATAAAATCATCGACGACGAGTCTATGCATTAGTTGATGGTGGGGGTTTTATGTTTTAAATCCTGGTTATTTTGAATAAAGTAACAGGCAGAAACAGTAGTAGAATTTACCTGGGGATTGAACCCAGCACAAAGGTTGTCCAGCCAGTGAGGGTAATAACACTAGCTATTTTACTAGTATCCAGTATCTCTTCGAATACTGCTACTAATGATAACAATAACGACGGTAGGTCTTGATCTTATACTGCTAGCAATTGTATTCACATTTTTATAATAATAATGAGACAAATATTAAACAATATATATTCTATTTGTATTGAGCTGTGCTCTTTATCCATTGTGCACCTTTACTTGCTACTGATTCCATTTCGTCGTTCGTCATTGAAGATAATGTTCCTCCATCTTTATGGAACCAGTAGATTCCAACAGGTCGATGGCCAAAATAGTTCATGGAATGCCAATGACGCATTTCAAGGAGCTTACCCACAACAGAGTGATCAGTAATTGAAAGATGATTCATCAGACTTTTCCCTAGATCCGTGATGGCTTGTACGGTGATGATATCGTTAAATTCAGGCCAAACAATAGACACGCCGTCAACAGTTCTTGTAATATAAGCAGAACCAGTTCCACCACCAGTAAACTGGTGACTTGTATTTCTGATGTTAGCATTATTGTGAAACTTAGGACGGGCATCAATTCGTTTCCACACAAGCTTGCCATCCTTATCAACTTCGCCAGTCTTTTCAATGGTTGATCCCGTTAGTGGATTCGAATTGGATCCAACCTTCCCTTTCTCTTTTCTCTTCGATCAATGGCGTATTGGCAACCGTACATCACTTCCGTGTGAATTTTGTTCCACTCTTCACTATTGAATTTGTGATTATCATCATCATTTCTCAAGGCCATAAATAAAGCAATAAGCAACGGAATATGAGAGTTAATACAAAATTTAGAAACACCATTCCATTGTACTACCTTTGGATGGCATGTATCTGGATAATGCATTAATCCGTGACGAATTGCTGATAAAGATACTTGAGAGCACGACTCGTTGTGTCTTTTGTTAAGAACGAATGTCCAAGGAAAGCGTTTTTTACGTTGCTTATTTATGAAGGACCACAAGCAACTCGGTTGTTTGTTTGGGTGTGAGTTGCCTGTAGCCCGTCTCCAACCGTTGTGTGGGTGTCTTTTCAATTGTGCTGATCTCGTTTGATTTTTTCTATACCAAAAAGGTAGGAGATTCAACAAATAAAAGTTAGATTATAACAGAAATATAAGGATAAACATTGACAACTAACACAAATAGAATTAACACGTACCGATTCTTTCAACTTTTTCTTCGCAGCTTCTTGAAACATCTTCACCATGTCTTCATAAGCTTTTGGTGCTGCTTCTACTTCTGCTTTTGCTTGTTTCCGTTGCTTCTCTGTCATTGCATCGTATCGTATTCCCCGCCAACATCCTGATTCCTGGAAACAACAGCAACAACAACAAAATAATAGAATCGAATACATGGGTTAGAGTATAATAGAATAAGATACAAGCATCTCTACATTATTTTGTAGAATATAATCCTACCTTCTCTCCTTTTTTTCTTTTCTTCTTGTTTGGTCCTCGGATTTTCTTAGCAGCCAATGCTACTGCAGTCTTTCTTTTCTTTTCTACTTGTAGTGCCTTCCGCTTTGCAGTTTCTTTTTCAGTCTTTCTTTTCTTTTCTACTTGTAGTGCCTTCCGCTCTGCAGTTTCTTTTGCTATCCTTTCGTCCAAGTCTCGTATCATCTTCGCAGTCTTGCTGTCTTCTTCGGCTATCTTGTTGTCCCGTTATTTTCTTAGCAAGAGCAGCGGCGGCAAGTGCTTGTACTTTTTTCTTATCACGAGATTTCTGCGTGTATTCTCTCCGCTCTGCAGTTTCTTTTGCTATCCTTTCGTCCAAGTCTCGTATCATCTTCGCAGTCTTGCTGTCTTCTTCGGCTATCTTGTTGTCCCGTATTTTCTTAGCAAGAGCAGCGGCGGCAAGTGCTTGTACTTTTTTCTTATCACGAGATTTCTGCGTGTATTCATTACCATCGTCCGATGATACAGTTGCACTTGATGGTGGCATAGAAGCATAAGGTGCTGTTTTCATTGTTGAGGGTGGTGCACTAACCACTTCATCTTCATCTTCACCACTGTTGTTTGT